>KV751343.1:187192-203892 GCA_001698575.1 Mola mola
CTCTACCACACCTGTTGTTTAAATACCTTATTATAGAAGTAAGTATAATTGACCTTTTTGTCACTGTCATAGTTCGCGTGTCAACATCATATTCAGATTCAGAGAAAAAAAAACCCAAACTGGCTCATTTTAAATTATAAAAACCATTTGTTCAACATAAAAAAATATCGCACCATGTTATTTTCAAAAATAACAGATGTAAATTGCGCGTGAATCCGTTCATATCAACGCACACTTTTCATATAGTGTAGAAACGATTAACATTGGCCGCCTGCACATCTTTCAGATGAACACTAGATGTCACTCTATGATTATAAGATCCATAAGGGACTGGGAGTCGTGCTCCTCTTACCTGCAGTCAGGCTTTAAGTACATTTAAGAAATGGTACAGGTTGGATCTGTAGTGAATAATTATATCTAAATATTTGTATAAGTAAAAAAAAAAAGAAGAAGAAGTAACATTGGCTACATTAATCAATGAGGCAGCAATAATAGATTATGCAGGTCTGTATCACATCCTCATCACTCTTTATCCACGCGTGTGTGTCTACGTGTGTGTGTGTGTTTATCCATCCTCCTGTCCAGGGGGACAAATAAGAAAGGAACTCGAGTCCAGTCAGAGTCTGACTCAGTCAGAGAACATCTGCGGTCATCATCTCCTGGTGTCTCCTACATGACTGATGGTCCGTATCTCTCCCAGTACCTCCTGTGGCCTAGTGGTGTGCTGAGTTTAAAAAAAAGCAAAAATGTTTGGAATGATTTCAGGAATCTGTAAATATCTGAGTGTTGGGAAACAACCGTTTGGCTCGTATTTATTTCTTTATTTTTCTGAAAATGTCAAGTAAAATGAGAAACTTAAGGCTGTTTCAGAAAGGTCAAGAAATGACCCACGTGCGTTGAGGTTCAAACAGGTGGACATGCTTTCTAGTATGAATGTGGGCGGCAGACTGACAATGAAGCGACGAGGGAGAGGTGTTGCAGTCTTCACTCCACAACCTCTTACCTTCAGTCGAACTTTTCTGATCATTTTTTTTTCCCCAATTTCATTGTCTTCCTCGATTCATGCACATGGCAGAGCTTGTGGCCATAATTTCGATTTAAAACACATGGGGGGGAAATCCTAGCCGGTGCTCCTCTTTCATGGGCCGTCCTGGGATTGGAGTATGCAGAGAATGATTGAATTTCTGTGAGAAGGCCAGGAACGATCAAGTCTCGCCTTCCGTTATGCAATCGGCCATTCCCTTCTCACGACGCGACGTCTGGTAAAAACTAGAGGAGCGGGAGGGGGGCTCGGGGCTGGAAACCTCAAAGTCTAGACCAAGCAAGAGAAAATATTTTTTTCTTCTAAATCGCTCACAATAAAAAAAGAAACTCAGCTATAATATATATAAGAGCCAAATGAGACATGATCCACCACATCAAATGTGGAGATGCTGAATCGAGCTGCTTTTAATGGCTGTGAATGAGACCTGTTACGCCTGACATCTTGTATTTCCTCACTGAGGGAAACATATGGATTCTATACAAAGCCTGCCGCATGTCTGCTTTTTGGCCCTCGCCTCGCTCCACCTGCCCTCTCCCCTGTGACAGTCAAGATAAAATCAGTGCGACGTCACGGCACTGAAGCCCCCAGTTTCCTGCAAATGTTTTCACACCCGCTCTGTTGGGTTTCGCCATCGGCCATGCATGTTTTCAGCCGGGCAACAGGGGCTACCTTTCCCGTTAAGTCCATTAGGCTGTATTCAAATGGGCCGGATCTTTTTCTTCCTTTTTTTTTTTTCCTTCTTCGCAACAAGACCTAAAGTAATCAAAAGTTGAAAGCAAACACTCAAGGAGGCACTTAGCAAAAAAAAAAAAAATAAAAAAATAAAATAAAAGCTTTTATGATAAAACATTCATATACAGCGCAGGAGACAGGTGATCTTTGAGGATGATAGGGTTGTCTTGTGGTCAGTTTCAGTGTGGCCTGGGGAGCCTTGTCTATTAACATGCCCGCCCACCCATCATCCAGCAGCGCATCCAGGCAAGACGGCCGATACCTGAGAGTATTTCTCCGCTGGTGTGAAGCGTGCCTTACAGAGCTGTTGGAGGCTGAAGTAAAGTAAGGTTCATTACCCTGACAGCCTGATGACAGCTGAAGACTGTGCACGCACATAAATACAGAAATGCTCCTTCCTCTGTGAGGATGTTATCAAATAAATCAGAATACCTGAGCTACAGTTGAAAAGGAAGCACATCAGGGTCTTTCGGCAGCTCCAAAATGTGAGATCCCGTTCTAGCAAGTGTCTGGAAAGTCAATTATGTGACAAAAATGATGGGTCGGCGGGGGATGCAGAGAATACACGGATTCAATTTTTTTTTTCTTTGAAATTGTTCATCATTTTGGGAAAGGTGTTTACTTCCCTAATGTGTGTCAGATGATAAGAATCGCTCTCATATGTTCACATTGTGTATGTGGCTCTGATACAAATTATGATTTTATGGCAGCTTTATGACTGTTTCTTGGTTGGGTGCACGGATTTTTCTGTGACTTTGACAGTGATGTTTACCAAAATATAATACTTTAAAGGTGCTAGCAGGCAGATTCTTGTTATTTGAAGAGAAGAAAGGCCAGTTGGTGGCCAAGATAACCATCTCCTGGCCGTAGCTTCATTTTTATTTAATTAAAATGACTGTTTTTTGAGCTGGGAGCTGTAACTTTGTCGAGTCTAGTTTCTGTCAGGCAACCGCTCAAATTCTAGTAATTTACTTCTATTTGCATATATTCGGTTACAACAAAATCAATCATTTTTACATTCAAGCTTTTGGTTCGGATTAAAGAATAACACGTTAGAGGTGGACAAAGCCAAGCTGGCTGTCTGGTTTTAATGCTAAGCTAAGCTAAGCTAGCTGGTTGCTGGATATAGTCTAAAATCAATGTTGAAACATGAGACTGGCATGATTTTTTTTAAAATCTAAAAATAGCAAGAAAGCATCAGCTCCTCTCCCCAAATTTCCTTAAAAACTGAAGCTAATTGAGTGAATATGGTCTTTCATGGTTTGACATTTTTCACAACAATTCCTTGTTTCCAGTGAAAACAGAGAAACAACTAAAGCAGCGAACTGTCGCTTGTTCATGCCGGGAAGTCAGCGGGCATGGGTTGCATGTGGGGTCAGCTTTAGTTCACGCTGGGCATCCATTAGTGGCCTTATTTAGAGTCTTATTCCTTTAAGAGGAGTGATTGGCCAGCAAAGACAAAGAATCATTACCTTTGCCCGCCCCCTCCCTGCCAGCAGTCAATAATGAGGGATCATTAAAATGAATAGATGGACATTCCCCTTTTCTCCGGATCCTTATTGCAAAATCAGTGTCAGGGGAAATGAAGATTGAACTTGGAGAAGGCGTCTAAAAGCCTCACAGTGATTGTCGTGAACTCGTCTCCAGTGCCGGGCTCCTTTATCCACTGTAAGAGTCTGTAAGAGTCTGTAAGAGTCTGCACCTGCCTGAACTCTTGACGAGCAGGGGCTTTTACTGAAGCCCATTAAGAGCTTTCCTAATGTGCGCTGCAGTGTACTCCAACATAAACATTCTGCATATGTACCGAAACATTTACAGCAAACAATGCAGGAAACGATTGCTCGGGATGTGCCTCTGAGTGTGCTTTGGATGAGGACAGAGCGAGCTCCACAAAGCCAATTTGAGAACCGATGCGTTGCGATCATATAAACAGTTTCACAGTTCACAAGCGCAAACATCTGTCACAATTTCCCAAATCCTTACACAACATTTTCACGCGTCGCAAACGAGGGAGCGAATCAAGCTGAATGAATGCAGATGGAGAATAAAAGGAGGCACGAGATTTTCCAGGCCCCATCTGCCTCTCGGTCTGAGCATCTCTTAAAGTGTCCTTTAAAACGGTGATTTGTCTGTGGGTCCGACCACGACGCGACCAAGTCAGCGGGTCACCTGCTGGTCCTGGTCACACGTGAAACGGCCTCATGAAAGGCGGTCGAGTGCACCTGTGGAGCCCTGAAAAGACCCACCCTAAACAGATTGAAAAACACATGTAAACACAGGCTCCCAGCCACACACACATGGTCCTTGTCTTCTATGTTTATTTGTTAGGACGCTCTGTTTTTGCACATCGGACACATGTTTCTGAAGAAGAAGAAAATCACCCAACTCAGGGGACCAAAAACAGATCAAATGTGGAACTAACTTATAAGACAAACTATCAAAGCTCCCCCGGTCTGGTCAAGCAATTATCTCTTAAAGCGCCTCTTAAAGTCACCCCCACGGTTCTCTCAACATGCCTTTCATAACAGAGGTATATTGTGGATTTACAGCTTGCAGATGGCTGCTGAGAGGCAGGGCAGGAGCCCCAGCTCTGTGCCTATGCGCTCTCTTTACAAAAGACCAAATCAAGGGGCTTTGTGAGAATACAATGGGAGAGGAAACAGCCAAATAGAAACGCTATAAGACGGGCCAGCTGTAGCAGCCATTATGATCAGAAGTTGTGAATTTGCCGCCCTGTCCTAGTTTCTCACTTGACCAACGGCATAATCTTCATCTTCGCTGAGCCACAATTACTGTGAGTGCATCTGTAAATCAGATTTTTATGACATTATGCCAGAAATAAACCTAAAAGCGTTTAAGTTAAGGTTTTCAGCAGAAGTGTCAGTTTGATCTGATGTCACATAACCAAAGCACGCAGGAATGTCTATTATGATTAAAATCTAAGGTCGGTATCAGGTAAGAGGGGGAATATTTTCCTGGCACACTGACAAATGCTGCGGCTAAATGAAAATAATGTCTATGAGGACATGTAATGCACTGGAGCCATGTATTTTCCTATGACTACCGTGAGCCACACGAGCACGTTATCTCAATCTATTCAGATATAAAACCCAAAGCTACGCTGTCAGTGTAAGAATCCCTCTTTCAAACTCTTATCATGACACAAATAATATTTATGCAGCACTTTAAAGGTAATGGATTTGCATTGCAGAGAACACACGTCTTCATTCCTGCAGGTACGTTTATGTTCTGTCTGGGCAGCGGATAGGTCAGTGCACGATCCTGGTGAATGTTTGATTGGTTCCGCCTCAGATGATGGAAGACTCACATTGCATTTCAAGATTTGATTGAAATGGTAATGATTGTCTGGGTTATTTTTCATTTTTTTTTTTCCAGTTTATCTGTTGGAAAACGTCATGACTTCATCTTCAGTATCCTGATAAACATTTGAGTGGAATCAGTGAGCGTAGAAAGTCTTTAGGTATGTGACCCAGCTTTGACCTCTGGTATTATGTTTAAGTTGGTGAGTGTAGATGTGTGCGGGGAATTTGTTTGAGTTTTGTATACATTGGAAAGCAGCAGAAAACAGTGCCCCTTCGGCAACTGATGGTGTCTGACGAGCTTCGTCGGTGCTCAGTTAATATTTTGATTGTGTTAATATATTCCTTCAGTTGACATTTCAGTTTAGAATGTTCCAAAACTAAGCATGTCAAAATAATAGGGAAAAGTAATGTGTTGTACTGTAGAGATAGCTGCAGGAATCAGCATGCTAAACAATTAGCTGCCGCCCATCATTTCTTGTAATAGTGCGTGATGCCTCAAGGGGGGATGGTGACTCACTGTGGCCTCAATTGTACAACTTTAGGGGACAGAGAAGTGCTGCCATCGAGGTCTTTTCACTTACTCATCACTGACAGCCCCTCGTTTTCACAGAAACTGCGACTAAATGACCTTTATCACCGTCCCAAACATCTGCTCTGGGAAAAGAGACTGTTTGAATGTTTGTGAGTAAGGATAAGGAGCGACAAGAGAAAATGAAACACAAGAGAAAATATTGGCATGGATTTCCACCACTTAGAGCCAGCGTTTGAAAAGCAAAAACACTTGCAAGCTTTCTTTTAGACTTGTAACATGTAAATTTGGCTTTGCTGAAGCATTTATGATATGCGTAAATGCTTGTGGATGTTCTTTCTTGATAAAAAAAAAAGAGCTAGGCTAGCTATAATATGTAAACTACAGGCAGATGCCACTTGTAAAAGTAAGTGTTGTTTTGATCGGTTGACGAGGTTGAGTTGCAGCATTTTGGTAGAATTTTGCGTAGCCTGCGATCAGTCTGCTATCAGTAAATTACCTTCCAATCACTCTTTACACTTGACTTCAGTGTTATGAGGTTTTAAGGTTTGGAAGGTTTTCTATGCATTTCTCAGAAATTGTATTGCTTATTCCACGTACACGACCTTACCAGCAATGTCATTGCGAAGGGGTGAAATACTGTGCCCCACTCTTTCGGAAAATGAGCCTGGTAATTACAAGTTGCAGCCATATAGTAGATATATTTTTGGACATTCGTTTCATTCCGACAACTGAAAATACAGAATTCCACAATATCTTCTGAAAAACTGCATTGCTGTGTTCAAGTTCTTAAAAAAAAAAAAATAACCCCAAAAAACACGCATAAATCTTTTACCAGATGTCGGTGGATTATAGACAGATAAAAGCTCCATTTGTTTCCTATCATTGATATCCCACTGCTTTAGTAAGTGATCCCACTTGACTGCGGCTTCGGTGGAAACTATGGCCCAGAGTCATCCCTCCACTGTGTCAAAGGGTATGGCACTGTCAGAGGAAGACTAAGGTAAGAAGAATAGGGTGCCAGGAAAAAGGGCCGTGACTGCATCTGTAAATAGTAAGCTATTTTAGGCTCAGCACGGTCGTGCAGGGGAGCACCGCCTAGGCCTGCCTTCTGTCACTATGGGGATGGGCGCTTCATAACTTTGCTGGATGGAAAAAGTGTGGAGGACTGGCAGGTGGTACACAGGAGCGTGGCACAGCTCCCATGGCGAGGAGCTGTTTCACCCCAACCTGACAGTACTCACAGGAAAACACACAGGCCTCTGCTTGTACAGGGCACATCAGCAACGTGTTGCCTTTTGTTCTGCTCAGGAACAGTGTGCAGACCACTCGCCTGGAATTCAGTTTGGATCAAAAATGAAAGCCAAGAGCAAATCAAGGACACATGTTGCTGGCAATCGCATAGAAAAAAAATGTTAATTGCAAAACACCAAACATACAACTATGTTGTAGCGATTCAAATCATAATGAAGTTATAAATGCAACTAAACCAAAATTATAAGCCCATTTTGTGTAGACCAGAAAAATAGCAAAAAGTCCCAGTATTGTAAACTGAATGGCCCATCCATAATTTCTTAGCACAAAGAATGATTTCATTTAAAGAGAACTAGTTACAGTTTTGAAAAATCTGAACATAGTTTAGCTTTCACTTTAGAGTGAAAAATGAAAAGGCTCATAAAACCTATAATGGCTAAACTTTTTATTTGAGACTAAAGTAGCCATGTTTCAAATTTCCCATGTAAAAAATCTCATATTTAAGAATATAAAAATAACATTTTCTAAAAGTTCGGTTTTCAAAACTTGCGAAATATATATGAAGCCAAAATAAACGGAGAGCAGGTAATGTATGGTCACCATTCTGCATTTATTAATTAATTGTTGCGGACACATTAAATGCACTCAAAACACTTTTTTAAAATTTTTTTTTATCCATAAATATCTCATATTAAAGAGAAATATGTTTCACCTTGTGCCTACGCAGAAAAGCATTACAGAGTTGTGGCGACAGTGACGAAGGTTAAGGCACAAAATAGAAACCTTATTCATACAGTTTAGTCATGCTATTATATACTCTACGTCCAAAAATGTATTAGGAAGCTAAAATGTAAGCTACTGTCGGCTAAGTGATCCCCAACATTATTACGACGCGCATGCTCCAACAGACCGGATAACATGGAAAGAAGACCGCTGCAGTGTGGAAGGAGCGTCTGTGCAGGTGAGTCGATGACGCTTCAGTATTTGGTCTGCAAGCAAGAAAATCTGCTGTGGTAAAGTGCATAATGATATTTTTGTTTTTTTGTTTAATCTTTTTCTCTACATGAAGCGACTCTACTTTACGGTCTCTCACAGAAACAGGAAACTTGGACAATAATTTCACCAAAGATTAAATCCTTTGGTCCGCTCAGATCAATTATTGCCAAGGGTAAGCAACAGTCCTGCCAACTCCTCAGTGGATCCACTTGAAGGACAAGTACTCGGATCATCCCTGGGCCTATTTACAAGCAAAACCTGCAGTGCAAGAAGTGAAAGACAAATACGTGTTGTCCAGGAGGATTCAGCAGGTAGAGATACCATTGTTGAACTATCTTACAGCTGCGGGGTAGATGGAAACTCTGATACCTGCCTTTAGAAGCCCCTGTGACCAGGAACTGATGTCATAGGATATGTTCTGTATAGTCTTCTGATTGTCTGCGCATCATTGTGTCATAGTTAGGATGGGAGCACTGGAAGACCAGGGCATGATGACAAAAAAAATGAAAAATAAAGTAAAAAATAGGCACTAAGGTGAAGAGCATAACGCAGGGAAGAAGAAACTCATACGAGCGGAAGACAAACAAAAAAAATAACAGAGAAAACTAAATAGCAAATTGCATGATATAAGCATAAGGCATACATACAAGTACACGTTATCAAAGACATGTTTATACAAAAGAATATCATACAGTAACATTCAGTATAAATGAACAACGTTTTCATAATGAGGAAGCAAGAAAAAAAAAAAAAAATACAAATCTACTCTATTCACATACTCGCAACATGTTTTCCAGCCTTTGATTCCGTTTCCCTGTAAACAAATGGTTGAAATGATACAAAAAGGTCATATAAAAAACTTCCACCGCCATCTACAGTGAACCGTTTGCACTTGAGTGGCCGCTGCCCGCTGTTTGCTGCCAGGATCTCTGCTGTAAGGCACCAGTTTGGCCGTCGCCGACCGGCGGCACAAACAAATAAAAGAGAGTGATCAGGCGTGACGCTCGTTGTCCCATTAGCGTGTCCGGAGATCGTCAACCATGGAAGTCTCGTTAGGCTGTTTGGTCCACGTAAGAAGATCTGCTGTGAATTAAGGCAGGTGTAGTCGTGTGTGTACTCTGCCCCCGATATCACTTCCCCTTTTTTTTTTTTTCTGTAAATGTAACATTCATCTGCTTATTGATGGAGCTCGTCAGTGATTGTCAGTGTGATCTGCAGAGAGTCTCTGAGTGATGAGAGCCTGGTCAAATCATGCGGACGTCTTGGTTTGAGTCGTCCTCTTTTTGTTGATGCTGCTGCTGTTTGTGCATGTATGTGTGTGTGTGTGTGTGTGTGTGTGTGTGTGTGCGTGTGTGTGTGTGTGTGTGTGTGCGTGCGCGTGTGTGTGTGTGTGCGTGTGTCTGTCTGTCGCTGCAGAGGGTTTCTCTATGCGTGAGTATGCACAGAAATGCTGGAAAGGTCGTTCCTGATGATCTCGTTAACTGTGGAGAGAAGAGAGAGGATCATCGCTAACTGTTCACACTGAACAACATAATAAAAAGCCCAGATCATTCATGAAGGGTTGGCAGTTTAAAACCCTATAAGGTAGGATTTAGAACCAAGGGTAAATGGGATAACCACCCCAGGGTCAAAAAGAGGTCCAGGTAATTTAAAGAGTAATACCCAAGATTGTTAAAACGAGTCGTTTCTGCCTTTTATTGCTTTCTGAAATTTGAAAATATCATTTTAGTTTTGGTTTGAGACTTAACAACATAATGAGCGTGTTGTAAAGTTTGAAAGAAGCCGATATTTGCCAAAGTCAGGGTTTTCTGGGCACATTAAAAGAAAGCTTTCTTCCAGAATGGTCTTTGTAAAAAGTGCATTTTTTAAAAATTCTAACCCCCGATGTGCTCTTGTTAAAGTATTTTCATTGCCTCAACGTAACTAAGTTATTTTATAAGCTGAAGAACACAGCGCCAGTGTTGCAGATGCAGAGTGTGAAAGGATTTTCAATGCCTTCACATGAAAGAAGGTGGTCTTTGAGGCTTTCTGTCAGGAAGCTCTTTATAAAAGGTGCATTTTTTTAAAATACAAACCATGACGTGTTCCTAAATGTAAATAAGTATTTTTCTTGCCCAAACCTTTTTTATGTTTTGGTTGCCATAAACACATCTTCTGGGTGAAAACACAGAAGCTTTATGAGTCTTTGTAACTCATGCTTTCTGACAGAAGGGCTTCTCTTGTTAGGAAACATGGGCTTTCTGACATAAACCTTTCCTACAGAAGCTTTGAAAGCTAATTTCTCCCAAATGTGTCAGGGTGTGACTCACACTGAAGGTCAGGATATATTACATATATTATATGTATGCGTCTCACTAATACTGAATTTTCTTTTGGGAATTTCCCCCCCAACAGGACAAGAAATTAGAACATGAAGGCCCTCTGGTGGGTGGTGATTTATTTCCTAATCTTCACAGCTCTTCACTGTGCCTGCATTTGCTTTATCATTTAGCTTGTATATATTTTTTTAAAGAATCTCTGCTCAATTAAAACATTCAAAATATATCAGAAGTGTTTTAAAGTCAAAAAAATACACAACTTCACTGAGTTATTAGAGACTTTTGGGAGGTTTAGTAGGGGCCCAGCAGCTTATTAGTTACAAAGTGAGAATCCATTGCCTCCCTTTGACCCCTTGATGATTGTAAGCCATGTTTTGCATGTGATTTTGAATTTTGCCATCCAGTGACAACGTGAGAAACGTGGCATTTATTTCTCGAGCGAGACAACATGAGAAGCTCCGACGGCGGATGATGCATCCCTTCCGGCCTGAGAACGGTAATGTCATGTGGCTACACTAAATGCTTGGCATAGATGCCGTCAGGTTGAAAAATACTGGCTATCTGCAGCCACAGTCCAAACATATCACTGTCGTTAGCAGCCTCTGAAAACACATATCGGCTCCGCGCACACATCTCTGTTCTTGAGTCACCGTCTTGTCTTTCCTGCTCTAGTTCCTGAGCCTGCGCCTTTCCCACAGTCGGGCAGACACAGATCAGTCCCCTGCCTTTATCTGCTCTGTGTTCTTTGGCAAAAAGGAGGGAAGTGACTGCGAAGATGGCGAGGACCCCGGGCCCCGCGGCTCGAAGCAAACAAGTGGTGCCTCAGTCACAGAGCTCGCTGCGATAAAGCGAGGCGAGGTCGACGGAGAGAGAGAGAGCCTGATGAAACCACCAGGCACAGTGAGGAGCCGAAACAGGAAGTCCGCCCACTCTGAGCCCTGAAGCGGGTTTGTTATCACTAGATATTGTGTGGTGCATCTGCACTGATCAAAACAAGATGGAGTCTAAAGACTCCAATGATGTGAATTCTTATCCATATTGACGACGACGAAGAAATGAATCTGCTTTTTCTTGCCCAACAGTGGTACTGATGTCAGCTGTACTGAAAATTGGGAAAAATAAGTAGCAGCATATGCAATAAATACCCAAAGGATGGAGGCCACACACCTACAGTATAAAAGACTGCCCTGCTTACTAATTTACACACACACACACACACACACACAGGTTGGTTGGGAAAAATCCGACCTGTTTTCAACTCTCCTCCACCCCGGGGCTATGCACACCTTTACAGGCTCAGGTTATTTTTAGTGGTGCCATCGTGAGACATAAAGAAAGTGCGAGCATATGTGTCAATCAAATAATCAAGCTTAAACACCACGGCTCCTCTCTGCTCGTCCGGGCGATAAAGCAGCTCCACGCCAGCTTGGAGGGAAGGGAAAACCCAATAGCTCAGAGGCAGAAAGCCACAAACGTAGCTACCCTTCATTTTTCTAAGAGGAAAGCAGTGGCTTCCTTTCTTCTTTGCAGTCACTGTTATAAATGGTGACGTCTCCACCGCCCACATATTAACTGAAGTGCTATTTTTCTGCGCGATATTTTCCATTGGCATGCCTGGCGATGTTCCATTCTGCAGAGAAGGGTGGTAACAAGAGAAAAAAGGCAAAACACTGGTCACTGTGCTATCAACTATATGCACTCTGGCAGCAAAGTGAGAATCTCAGAAACAGGATGTGGTCGACTGTTACACCACAACACAACACCAAGCTGCTATTTATAACTCTTTAATGGGCTGGGCCCATGTCACTACTCGGTAGCATCAGCTTCTGGGAAACTAGAGCTGATGAAGTATAAATGACAAAAACACAGGTAATGACTGAACAAATGCATTTAATTTGATTGTTTCAGGATGTGCATTTACTTCAGTTAAGATTTTCACAAAAATGACCACGATCAGGTATCACCGTCCTACCAGGGTGTAGTTATGAGACACTTTTCAGTCTCACCTTCCACGAAGTGACAAGATAGCCACAAATATGAAGAGTGAGCAAAGAGAATCAGACATGCTGGGAAACATTTTCCTCTCAATGGAATTTGGCTCCAATAATTTAAGAATTTGCATGACATGGATGGACACGGGCGTATCACAAGTATCACAAGTGAATTGGGCCCCGAATGGAATCTCGATCTTTCATAAAGCATGTCAGAAGGTTTTTCTTTTCCCCACTTTCATGGACTCTATGCAAAACACATGTTTAGGACGTGTTTGCTGTATGTAGATAAATGACCCCTCTCTGGCACGGAATCCCTCTCAACAGCGCTGGAAGCTTGTTTTCTTTTTCTTTGTTTTTTTTTTTTCTGTTGCTCAGATTAATAATGGAACGCTGTAACTGGGAGGACACCCTCTCATGAATAAACAAAAACAGTGGAAAAGTGAGCTCCAAATATTCCCCAGCTAAAAAAAAACAAACAAACAAATAAAGCGCCCTGTTAGTCTTAGTCAAACAGACTGACATCCTTTATTAGCTGCAGCACCATAGCAATCAGCAAACCGCAGCCTGGACCTGTCAGGACTTATTCTTTGGGCGGGGCAGCGCGGAGATCTATTTCAGGCAGGTGTGAGAGTGACATAAAAATATGACTGTGATGGCGGCAGTGTCCGGCACTTCAATGGACAATTCAGCTCCTTTGTGAGAGCCTAGCAGTGTTTCTTCGAGCCGCCGCCGAGCGTAGCTGCCGGCGGAGCGTTGACCTCGCTAAAATAATCTGCATGTATAACAGCTATGCTGTAAAATGACTCCCTTCTGCTGGAGGGGGCGGTGGAGCGCGTCCACCCACACAATACATTACGGGTCAACTTTTACAAACTGTCGTTTGTGCTGTCGCCGCTCGTGCGTGTCGGGGCATCCAACCAGAGGCCAGCTGGTGCAGAGGGCCCTGCGGGGTTCAGACCAAAATAGCCCATCTCTATAAAACAAAACACACACAAGGGGCTGCGTAGGAGTGGGCGTGTTGCTAGAGGTACTGCTTAAAAGACGCAAACGGAGTGTCCGTGATTTTGAAGGCTAAAGAGATGCTAAAACCCGGTGAGTCAGCGTGTTGCAGCCTTCTGACACACCTCCACAGGTCTGTGATACATCAGACCCAGCACATATTTGTTTTGCAAAATATTAGCCATTTTCCATATTGAGGGAGTTTGTCGTTTTGTTGCGCCGGTTCCACGGACACGGTTTATTGCGCACACAGAAACTCTGGTGGGTGTAGTCAGGAGCAGGAAACTGTGTTTTTCAAAGAAACACAACAATTTAAGAGCCATTTTATTATTACTGAAACTGCATGTAGGCCCATGATGATTTCAACTGGCACTAGGACAGGAAGATGATGCACTCAAAAGTTTTTTTTTCCACCCATGAAGAATCTGCCAATGAGCACAACAACAGTCCGACACCAATCACATGAAAAATGCCTCGTAAAAAAATGGGATATGTTGTGATTTCCATGATGGGACAGAGTTATTTTTGAACATGTATTAAAAAGGGATTGGAAACTGGAAACAGTGAGGTATTGATGATTGATGGTCGCAGAAGTTATGCTGCCGCAGTTTGGCTTCCTTCTGATCCGGTAACCCAAGCCTGGCCGTTATGACTTCATTTAGCTGCTCTGAGAGTTCAGCCTGAACCTGACCGGCGCTGGGGACTTAGTTAGCATTGTCAGAGGAGAGTGCTGCGCTCTGGGGTTCGATACCAGCCGGGCTTCCTCACAGAACGGAGGATGCCCTACGGTCTGCCGAGCCATTTGGAGGTTCCTGCAGTCGGAACACGATCGGCCTCGGCCACCTCAGGCCTGACTGGCAATGACCCGGCAGGGATCGACTTCGCCTCCCCCAGCTTCCCTCAGCTGACCATCCACAACACGACCTCTGAACTCGGGGTTGTAATGGAGGCGTCTGCTCTGGCACCTTCCTGAACCTCCCTCACTTTCGCTACGTAAATGCACTGCAGCGTGTCGGGGTCAAGTGCTTTCGCACTGTGGCAAAGGGGGCTGTTACCTATGCTTGCCTCCTGTAGTAGCACGTCAGGCTTTTGAGAACAGGGATGTAGCTTCCTTCTATTGTGGTACTCAAACTCACTGGGAGCCACGCGAGCTCTGTCGCATAAACACAGAAAAAAACACTGGCGTCGAAATTGTGCCGGTGCTCGCAGAGAGCGCAAGGAGACAGCCTGCAAGACAGACTCAAAGTTTAACCTCCTCTGAACAGCTTTCATGTGAAATTGATTTGGTGGGAAGCCAAACTAAAGTTCAAACTTGCCAGAGAGAGAGGCAATTGAATTTCCTGGTACATATTACTTTTGTTTCCCCACCATATCAAATCTTCTCCCGGCCACTGCAGAAATGCTTAATGGACAATTTGCTGCCTCCCACACGCGGCTGAACGGAGAGGCTCCGACAGCGTCGCTCATCTTGCGCCGGTAACCAGCGGCGTCGAAAACGAGGGGGGTCAAAGGTCAGAACACACAGACAGAAATAAAGATGGAGAGGCTGAGACAGAAGAGGCACAATCATCCTTCTTACAGATAAACACAAGTGGAAGGAGACAAAGTGTTCCGCTAATGCGTCGTCACGATAAAGTGCTTCATAAATTCATCAGAGCCTCGCAGGTAGACAGCCTCTAATCCATTGCAGGGATTCCCTACGGGCCTAATGATGTGATGATACGTACAGACGGCGTATTTCATCCCCACAGAGTGGGGCTTGGTGTGAAGCCCCTGGCTTCCCCATGTGGAACCACTCAGTCTCCTCCACTGACAGAGGAGATAAATAAAGGGAGAAATAAGAAAAATTAGTAGTGGGTTCATTTTGAATCCAAGTGTTGTGCTGTGACACCGGCATCAGTGCTGAGGGCATCACTTCTTCTGGGGGTACAGGAGGTCTTGCCCCCACCCACTGCTATCCTGCCACCAGTCCAGAGTCCACATGAGAGAACATCTGACTAATTAAAGTGTTGACACGCTCATCTGAAGCAGCTTCGATTAGTACTGCACACACTAATCTAAATAAATAAAAAGGCTAAAGGAGGAGCTGAGTGTATTTCGATCTCTCAGGCATCATGCAGGCTGACCTTATTGTTGGAGGTTGTTAGAGCCTGAAACTACTCAGGGTTTTAAAAGTACCTTAATCTATAATTCAAATAAAAGAAAAACAGACAAAAGATGCTACAGCCGAACATCAGTCTACGAGAAGCTCATTTCATTGTAAAGATGTATTTGTCAATCACAAAGGAAGCAAAAACGAAGTGAGGTTGCGATGCAGAGCTTCGTTTTTAAACTAGCAACAGACATTCAGTCGATTCCAACATTTGGTTTTAATCTCACTTTCCCCCTTCTGAAAGCGAACCTATTTTAGAATCACTGCGTTACTGTACGTTTGTATACCGGAGGCAACATTCTAAATTTGATTCTGCAGCAAGAATAAAAAAAACCCACAGAGTGTAAACAGAGAGTGCTCTGATGTCACCGAAGAGATTTCCAGTCGATATGTCTGCTGCCGGTTTCTGACTCAGTCGGATGAGGTTTCTCCCTGCCTCACACGCGAGGAGCTACGCTCAAGTCTCCACCTGTGACCCTCCGATGTGCCTCGTTTATCGGAGGTCACGCTTCGCGGCCCCTCTGCAGTCCGCTGACATGTTGCCAAAGCAAGAGAGCAGTCCCACGAGAATTTAGGCGTTTGCCTCGTCTGGATTAAAACGAAAACGGCAAAATTAACCGGAACAAACGCGCGTTTCATGTTTGAGAACAATGAAGCAGGGTTCATCCCAAATTAGGAACCTAAAGACAACAACTTTCGCTGAGGGCTCCACCACTGATGTGCTTATTTTGGCCGCCCTGGAGTGTGACCTCTCTTTGATCTGCTGTGCTGTGCTGCACCTCTTCCTATCTCACTGCACTCTGTCTCTCTCTTTGTGAGCCTGCCACCTCCGTCTCCTCCTTCTCCTCCTCCTCCTCCTCCTCCTCCTCTCATTTCCTCCCGGGCTCAGGAGGCCACCAGTGCGCTCGCTCGAGGTCGCTCTCCTGGGAAGATGAGGGGGAGGTGTTTACACGGAGCTGCTCTCCCGTGTCCTTATCACTGATTTCTAACAAATCGCTGGACTGTTGGTTGAAACTGCATCGCAAACAACAGAAAAATTAAAAAAAACAAACAAAAAACCAACAATAATAATAATATATAGATAGAATTTGAAATATTGTAGTGCTGTAGTGAATCTACATGAAAGGCCAACAGTGGAGCCTTTGACCGCATAAATACATCTATTCTCTTGAGAGCATTAATGTGATGTGATAGTTTCCCAAAATGCATTTCATGATGAAAGCAACAGAGCATAAAAATTATAAAACTCCATAAAAATGATGTGAATTGATTTTAGGTCTGGCTGTTCAATATGTTGCAGTATTGTAAAGCTAAATATTATCTTAAAGTAGGGCAGCTCAATTATGGAAAATATTTTA
>KV751343.1:204160-227704 GCA_001698575.1 Mola mola
ATTTCCTTGAATATCAATTTTTCCATTTCAAACTGTCTCCTTGAACTTTAAGAATTCCCCTCAAAACTTTTTTTTTTTTTTACCTTTCTTGCTGACCAAACACTGTCACTCTTCTTTAGCTATTTTGATTGATGCTGAACTTTTAAAAAGCACACACACACAATTTTCCAGTGCTGGCCGAGAGCGAGTTTGGGCTTTTAGGGAGGGGTGGAATCCTGTGGGGCGTTCACAAGCACACCATCAGAGCATGAATGCAAATGGAGATGTGTTAAAATATTCTTTTTTTTTTCTAGATTACGCAGAACTAGCACGTTAACTGCCGTAGGTGCACTTGAACATGGGCGCGTAGTTTAATAGAGTGAGAGTAATGTCCAAACTGTTTGACTGGCCTCCGATGCAACCAGTGCACGTGCTAAAATGCTAACCAGCAAAATGTCGCTTTCAGCTATTTTGATGACTCGGTTCGGCTTAGTTGTGTTACACTGTGAAGCATTTACTGCATTTGGCTGCAGTGGAAAAACTCAATGTGTTTATCTGAGGCAAACATAGACTTGGCCCCGCATGAAACAACAACAACAAACTCGACAGCTTTAACGCTGACATCGAGTGTGTGTGGACGACTGTGCGAAATCACACAAACGCGACCGCAAAAGTCTAACAGTCAAGCCTGAAAACACATCAAACTGAGTGAGACACAAATCTTTTCGATTGAGATATGAAAGGAGACACATTAAATCTCTTTGCATGGCTCATTACCAGGTGGTTTGTGGTAAAATAAGTCAGCCTTCATCTGATAAGCTTGTTGTGATTGATTCAGAATCAGAAACTTGTGCTGGGGCTGGCACAGATGGCTCGAGATTTCACTCGTTCTGAAAGTGGCACCAAGTGAGAAAATATGAGCATATTGAAACGATCATAGTTCAATAGGGTGTAGCCGTCTGAGCAAGAATTTGGCTGCGCACCTGCATATTATGCGATTTATGACTGCGTCTGTGTTGGGCTTCTTTAAATCTGCTGCCTGTCAGTTGTTATGTGTGATTTCGGAATGGTTTTCTTTTATTTACGCAACAAAAAACTGTGTTCTCGCTCTCCAAAGAGGCTTACTTCAGTGCAAACTTTATGATATATCACAGCGAGGTGGCTCAGAAAGGCTCCCTCCTGTACATTCATGTGCACATCATGACGTTTGCTTAACCTGTCTGCTATGCACTCTGCAAGACTTTCGCTCTGTCAGAGTGCAGAAACTGGCCGGCTGTTTCAAAACCAAATTGGAAGAGTTTGTTGGGAAGAGCCACCACGGGACACAAGAATGACCTTATCTCACCCCAAAATCTAACAAATCTGTTTCTCAATAGTAATGTAGAAACGTTTGGTGTGAATTGCTCAGTTTTGGAGATACAGGCTTCAGAGATTCCTTCACTTCAATATAATGAAACCAAATGACACCTTGAGGCTTATGGCGCTCAAAGCAATTATAAAATACATTTTGAATCAACAACAGAAATGTCTCATCTCCAGAAATTATGTTATCCTGTCCCTGATGGGAACTGTTTCAGGCTTTGCTTTTCATGGATTAGGGGCAAGCTAACTAGGCTAATAGTAGGCTAGCTACCCTCACAGCTCATTTGAGGTTGGCAACATTAATGTTTACATCCCATCTTTCAATCTGCATTACGATGCTGTACAGCAAAAAGAAAATGGTAAAACAACAGCACTTCCTGTCCTCTAACAGGCTGTTTAAAGTTTTGAGATGCAGTCTGAAGAAAGTAAAACTTCCACTATTCAGTGTGGTTGAGTTAGAGTTTTTTTCATCATCAAGATTCATCCAAAAGTCACAGAAGAGACAATGAATAATCTACTAAAGGTAATTAAATCTTAAAAAGCTCCAGCCGGGCCCAGAGACGTGGCCTCTCTCTTTTCAACATCCCCGCTGAGCTCCGGTGATCTAATTTGTGCTGAAGCGGAGTGTGATCGGATCAACACTCCGTTTGCTGACCCCGGGAGCCGTCCTACAATTTAAAATCCCCGGCGCCCGCTTGGACTCCAAGAGCCCGAGAAGGCCACCTCAGGGCACATCGCGGGCTCTTTCACGTAGACCACTGTGGATCTTGGCAAATGTTCCACTCCCTGCGTGCCCTTTCCAACGACCTCGACCTCGCCTTGATTTTCACAGCCTGACAAACCTCTACATGTGGGGAAAGTAGTTTATAGAAAGACATTTGCTGTCACATGTAAATCACAGCGTCACATTTTCACCTGCTTCTGTGGGTGCTGCTTCAAATCGTAGAGATTTGAGAGAGTCACTGGGTTTTACAGACACTGGCCCCGCCACTTAAATGCCATCGCCGGGCTGAGAGCACACTGCATCCCTCCCTCTGTGACGCAGTAAATCGAACCTGTCCAGGTTTGTCACGGTTCATTTTTAACACGAGCAGTAAGAATCACCTTCCAATAGGGGAGGGCTCAGCGGCGGTTGTCACTTGCAGGGCATTGTAGTACTATATTAATGATTCAGCAATCACGTACATATGCAAAAGTTATTACGAAACAATATTATAAAGTTATTTGTGGATTAAATCTTATCTGTGTAAGTTACATCAAATACAAAGGAGGCCTTTAAAGAAAGCCGAGTCACCCAACTCCCTGCTTTACGCATTAATAATCAGTACATTACTAATTAGATGGTTATAACACACTAGGCCATTTTCATTTATGCACTTATTCATGGATGGACACTTAATTGGTCTTTTATCAACTCGTAGCAAAATGATAAAACATGTACTGTTTAAACAAATATTCAGCTAATTCAAAAGGCAGATTTTTAAATATGATCAGATCCAAAACACAGTGTGTTTATATTTACAAACGCATTCATACAGCTCCTGAAGACGCGGATCTAAATCAGGGATATGTCACGGCTAAGCACAGAATAGTCGCGTAAAACACGTTGGCCTTTCTTGACTTAAACACTGTATCTCAGAGCTTCGCACCATAAAGTCTCACTGAAGATGCACGGGTTTCCTGATTGGTTAACAACGTGTTTTGAGAGGATCTCTGCTCAGCTGAGGAAGCAGAGGAGAGTCGGGGGACCCGTAGAGCTTTATAACCGCCACGGGTCACATGTCAACAGTAGGACACTTTCAGTTCAGCGGTTATGATCACTCCCTCTCCTGAAGTAAACCCACCATCTGCACGGTGAGCCGCAGCTGGTGGGAGAGGAAGAAAATGAGATGTCCAACTTCAGCGGTGTTTATCCTTCTTTGAGTTTTAGCAGTTTGAAGTGTGAACGGAACACGGCGTGTGTGTGTGTGTGTGTGTGTGTGTGTGTGAAGACAAGGGGCCATGGGAGAAGCTGCCAGGGAAAAATCACCACAATCGCATGCTACTTGCTTCCACCTCAGATTTTCCCCTCTGTCTGTGTCAGTGTCTCCTTTCTCTCTATGGCTGACCTGCTTCTTCTCATGCTTGCTAAATATTCCTGGCTGTGAGGAGAATGTCCTGATCCCAAAATCTCACAACATTAAAATTCATTTCATGATTTAGCCCCTGTGGTTCAGGCCCTTAAGCTATGACAACGGATATCACACAAATACAGATGTATTTTGGCATTTTGTTTGGTTGAGGTGATGGATTGATGGCGGCACAATAACTCCACACCCACTTCATTTCCACGGTTCATTCTCATCGGTCAGCCTGCAACAATGAAACAGGGGACAGATGATTTGGTTTGAGGTCATGTCACAGAGTCAACTGGGGCTCTTTACTTGAGTCTCTCTTATACTTTCCGTCTTCACGCTCCCGTCCTTCTCTCTTCACGGCCACCCCTCCCACCCTCGTTTTCTTTGAGGCATCTGCATATGGAGGAGACGGCAAACTCTGCCAAGAGCTGCAAAAAACCCAACGGCTTTCCCCATCCCACCCGGCTGGATCAGGCTTCTCTGTTGACATCCGTCGCTACAGGATAATATTTCACTGAGCTAACAAATTTCAGATGGGGAGCTGTTATTAAGTGGTCTGGGATGGAGACCTGCTTCTGTTTACTGATGCCGCAGGTATTTACATCGCCCAAAAACCAACTGAAAACACTGTAACTCTGTGGGGGGACATAACTGCACGTGTGGTTACCTAATTCGATTTGGAGGAGCTCCTTTTTGAAGCAGATTTAACCAACTGTCCATGACTGCTGACACGTCCTTGAGTTTAACCCCCCCAAACTTCCAGATGCTGTCCAGGAGCCGATCCTGACCCCCGACATCCCAGCAGTGACTCACAAAAGGAAAACATGTGTAAATCGTGCTTGTTTGGGTTGGAAATTGTGCCTGGACTGTCTGACTTGTCCATATGCACCCGTTTTTAATGCCAGAATATGTGATATTTGCAGCCATATTAACTGTCACCACAGAGGAGTATTTTATGGTAAATGCAGCAGAGGTGGACAGCTGGCACGGACATGTATAATAATTACTAGCACATCAGCACCCAATGCAGAAATGAAAGTAAATTCACCTCTGAATTTTGTAAAAAAAAAAAAAAACAATTCTTGAAGGAAGCAGCCTTCCCTGATAATAACTGACTTGTGCAAAGATCCTGTCGCATCAAATGGACCTGACATTTGTCGTATTAAGCCTCAGTAATTAGTGTGTCTGGCGTGATCAAAGATGAGCACAGGAGGATCTGAGCCAAGCCACAGACCCTGGCTGAGTCTTGACCCGCTGTAATCCGTGTGGCTCGGTGGCTTCTCGACTGGTGTTTCCTAAACCTCAGAATGTGAGCCACACGGACGGAGCCTCCAAACCGCTGTGTCAGGAGTAACAAACTCACCACGTATGATCAAGTGAAGGAATATACCTTAAAACGTCCGTTTGGCTAATGACGCCGTGGAATTCGCGTCCGCACGGTGCGTCAGATTTGTGCACAGCTTGAAAAAATGGAAGGAAATAACGCTCAAGTGTTGCAGTAGCAACTCTGCTTCGCACATTTTTGACATTTGGACAAAACGAACTCTAAGCCCATTCAAAAAAATAAAAATAGTTCCCACCTAAATGTGCTCGTGTGGCAGATCTCAGACACAAAAGGAACCCAATTTGTTTAGATAATTTAGTTCTTTTTCAGCAGACACATTCTTTCACAGTGACTGTGGATAATATGACGGAACGACTGAAACCAGACCAGATCATCTGGCTTGCTCGCGCACACACCCACACACACACACACACAAAGCCAATGAGCAGCAGTAATGAATAGATCAAGTTCTTACAGATTAATCTTGGTGCACTTATCAAAACCAGTGATCAGTGATATTCCCAATGCTTTTTAAAATCAAAGCACTAAAACTGTGACCCAATTGCCACTGCCATACAAGGCTATTGAGTTATTTTCCAAAGTGCAATTAATTTTGGCTGATAGGGTCAAAGATGACAGAAATATCAGCAGAAACAAAGAAGGCTAAACTAAACAGAGGACTTCCCATGTATCTTCATTACTTCATATGAAAAACAAACAAGAGTGAAGTACTGATTAAAGTGCAGTGGGGGATTTTTGGCTGCTCTTTGTTGATTTTAAATGCAAATTTCAATTTTTATCCCTAATTTTAATAGTGTAGTTTTGGATCAGCACCTTAGGTGTCATGAGCTGCCAGGGAAACAGAATTCCTATGTTGAGAATGCAGCAAATGACAACAACAGTATTAAAAAAAACAAAAACAAAAAACAAAAAACTGCATCCTCTTTGTGGCCATGAATAATAAAAAAAAGCCATCACCCCTCTTCTCGCATCCGTCAATATCACTATGTCTAGAAGGAGACGCAGCTCTGGCAGACAGCCCTTCTCTTGTGATGCTGCTATTAGCTGCAGCTTGACCTGCTCCCAGAAGGCCGGAGGGTCAGAGGTAGAGTTGCAAAAACAAAAAACAAAAAACTGCATCCTCTTTGTGGCCATGAATAATAAAAAAAAGCCATCACCCCTCTTCTCGCATCCGTCAATATCACTATGTCTAGAAGGAGACGCAGCTCTGGCAGACAGCCCTTCTCTTGTGATGCTGCTATTAGCTGCAGCTTGACCTGCTCCCAGAAGGCCGGAGGGTCAGAGGTAGAGTTGTGAAACCAACTGGTTCTTACAGTGCTTCCTTCTTCCGAGAACACACATACACACACGGATGCATACTGTCTAAACATACAGGAGCGGCTCCAGCTTTAGTGAGTCCCATTAGACACCTTAACCACCGGCTTGATGAACACTCCCTCCTCCCAAACACTCTCTCTCCCCTGCCCCCCTCTAATCCCCGAACCAGCCTTGCGGCTCACTCCAATCTTAGCGACTCAGCATGTTTTCAGCGCAGAGCGGACACGCTCTCAATCATCATTAGGGCTTTTGTGGAGTCCTGGGGTCTGGGCAACGTGCCAGGATGTGTAAAAGTTTCCATGAGGAAAGCCTCGAGTTGCTGTTTAGAAGCACCGGCGGTTCGACGGAGATCCTCGGGAAGGTTAGAACGGAGGGGAAGAGAGGAGGGTCTGCAACAACTCTGTTTTCACTTTGAGACAACAAGGCCGGAAATTTCAAATACACAAAGCTCGAGGAAACACATCACAAGGAAAACGACCCTGTAACATGAGGCAATCAGAGCACATGTCAAATGTCAGGAATCAGCAGCCGCTGTGTTGCACTCTGTGTTTTTCTTATTTTACTGAATAAGGGCCCTCTGTTTCCCAAAGAGACAGCTGGTAAAAATCTGGACCTCTGATTAGCTCTAGTTCTTTTTTGCTGTGGATTGTAATTCATGATCTCACCACCTCACCACGGCTGAAACTTAAACAAAAAAAGGACACACAGCAGCAGCCTCAAAGAAACAGCAGAGACGCCCACACGTACATGCGCACATACATACACAGTGCAACATAACACAACATTCGAAGTTCCCCACTGTGGGATGAATAAAGGAACTCTTATCTTATGGCTAAAAACGGCCAGAATAGGGGTCAAAGTGGAAGCCCTGCAGTAAGTAATGTGTGCCTCTTGTAAGTATAAGATCATGAGATACACGATGTGTGGATGGAAATGTGTGTCGGTGTTTGTTTGAGACAAGAAGGGGGTATTTGGTCACTAAAATTGCTCTTTTGAACATGAGAACATTCAGTCAATTTAACATTTGAGACAGTCACAGACTGCATACTATCGCCTCCTTTTCAATTGATTGGAATATATATAAGTAGAGTACCATTGTGTAAATGATGTGTCAACTCATTAAGAAAATCCGTGTTTATATTTGATTTTAAAATAAACAATTCAAGGTAATGTAAAATTGGAAACAATTAAGAATCCAGGGATCTGGATCACGAAACACCATTGGGAAGTTTTGCCTCATGACTGGATTGTTGGGTCTCAATCTCAGAATAAAATCCGGACCTGCTCTTCATGAAAAGCATCTTGAGACAACCTTTGTTGTGATTTTGTTAATTAGAGGAGTTAACGGTCCTAAGGCAGCATACGTTTCGAGCAGTGTGAGGGGGAACGATCAACCTTTGGTATGGTACAAAAGAACTGGGCCAAGCGCAAGTGCGCCCCAAGTCAAAAGGTGCTGTAGTTAAAGGGTCTGGACGGACAGTAGAAATACGCACAGATGACCAACTGGGACGCTTATGCCTTGTAAAGTACAGATCAGTCGTTGTAAGTAAGTACGAAATATCCGAAAATGTCATTTTTGTGTGAGCCCCTACCACGCTCTGTTCATAACAGCGAGCCAGCAATGCAAGAATTGAGAGTTATCCTTCTCTCGCTTCCATTGATCAGCTGCTTGAGAAGTGAGATGGAAGCAGGTAAGTGAGACATAAGAATTATGGCCTCATGCCTTGGTGCTGTTAGCAAGCTTCTATCACAGCAGAGGGAAGACTTTTGCAGATTACAATGGAGACCGTATGGCCGTCAGGGGGACTACGCCTCTCAGACTCCCTCTACGCTAACCAAGTTCCTTGTGGTGCAGTAGCGCACCGTTGATAAGTTGAGTGATTTCTCAGTGGCTGCGTAAAACCTGGATTCGGCCAGAGAGACGCATTTCCTCTGGCAGATGAGAGCCCGGAGGCCTCAGTGTTGGAGCGTGGGAGGCACTCCACTCTTGGGGGGGGGATCAAATGCACTCCCGCCGACTCCAAATCACCGGCCCCCAATTGCTGCGGAGGAACGCTACTCTACAAGGCTAGCGTTAAATCACCGCTGCCGCGGTGAGGTCATCCGCCTGTCTTACCCCTCTAATGGAGCGCACGGCTCGCTAACACACGGAGGTAATGTGTGTGGACCGGGAGCGGGACGCCCCTTGAGCTGCCTTCCGATCTTATTTATTTCTGCTTTGGGCTCATTTGAGGGGTTCGACGTAGGGCCGGGAACCGGAATAGTAGATGCCTTTGGAGTATGCTGTTACCACCGCACATTTACACGGCCTCCGGGAGCTCACCACAGGCGCTCGCGCGGGCGTTAGCTGATGCTGAACGGCAGCACATTGAGGTTTTTCAAGGCACTGCCTCAATATCCTCACTCACTCAAAAGACATTCCTGCGCGGCACTAATGCAATTGTAATCACTGGCTGAAGACATTTGGCCACTGTATTGGGGAAGGATCGAGCCTGCTAAAGTGACAGCGGACGGATTGAAGCGGAAGGGAAACAAGGTTACACGATTTCACCTTATAGCACCGCTGCATACATTTGGTGCATCTTCATACAGTTGGTGTAAAAGGAGCCCCTCGCCAACCTTATTACAAAATGCAAAATAAAGCTACAATTTCACTTCATTCAATTAATGTCGAACTGAAAGCCTCTGCCTGCCTAATAAGCTAGGAGGAAAAAAAAACCTGCAAGAATTTCAAATTGGAAGTTTTGTTTCAATTCAAATTGCCAGAGAATCCTGCGCTGCTCAGAGAAAGGAAGGAAAAGATATGAAAAATATTGCTGATAATAGACAGGCATCCCACATGTCTCTCTATTGTCTGTTTATGAGGTGAGGACTGATGGGACGCATCAGGACTGACAGACATGCTGACAACTGCACTTCAGCTCAATTACAGTTCCCGTGGTTCCGTCATGCCTAACTCCAAACACACGCACGCACAGGAAGGGTGATAGTCGGAGTCCAGTTGTCTCTGGGTCACCTACATTCAGAATGCAGGGGGATTTTAACCTTTTAAGCTGGCTCCGTTCCAATGATGTGTACTACGTATATATATATATATATCATAACAACAGGTGGAGGCTCTGCTAACACAGATAACAGGTTGGTGGGCTGACAGACATAATATGGGATGGCCACTGGAGGCAATAAACTCGCCCATATGGCCCCTAGGGTGTGACTGATGCCTTTGCCGAGGGGAGAGCAGTGACCCCGCAGCCTCCCGTGATGACGACAGCCGCATGGTGTCGACTCCATGGGGGAAAGACGGGAAAACAAAGCCTCGCCTCCTGCCTCCCTGCATCCCTCTCAAAAAGACTGAGGGGGGGCGGGTATGGCTCAGTTCAGGAAGCCCCGACCCATTGTTTTGCTTCCTTCATTAGTGATTGTGTCAACAGTTTGCCTCGCTACGCGTGTGCCACTGTTTTTGTTCTGCTGCACCTCGGCTGACCTCAGTGCTCTGATGTTTTGACAGATTGTTTCAAAATCCCATCAAGCCAATTTACTGTTTTAAAGTAAAGCAGCCACATGGACAACATAAGCTGGACGGCACGCTACACCTAAAGCAAATAAATGTGCCGAGTCTAAAATTAAACAAGTCTGACGTAAATCTGCTGCCGCAGTTTCATCAGGAAATACTAAGAGGTGCGGCAGGGTGTGGCTTTGTGTGTTGTGGCTTGCAGATAAGAAAAAGGTGTTACATAAATGTAATTAAGAGTCGTTTTAGGCTTGGACAGAGTTCATAAAGATAAGCTGTCATCTAGAAAGACAAAATGCCTCTCCTCATTACTTACCATCATCGAGGTACATCTGGTCCAATTCCTGGGGCTCCTGTTTGACGGTGATAGCCATTGAAGGGGGACTGGCATCCTCAGGTAACAGGCTTGGTGAGCTGGCTGCCGGCTGGGCCTGAGTTGGGCTGTAGGCCTGAACCAATGGGCTCTCTGCAGTCCCGCTGGGGGTAGACGGGTGGGATACCGGGGAAGATGAGGGACTGCTGTTGGCATAGATTGGATGGTAGCCATGGGGCCCTGGGCTGTTGAGATGGTTGGGGCTGCCCTGGGAGTGGAGCATCCCAAGGGAAGAGCTGTGGTCTGGCGATGCTGGGTGGGCAAGGTTGGTGCAGCGTGGGCTCTCCTGGATGTGAGGCAACATGGGCCCTGGTGGTGCTGCATGGCCGGGGCTGTTGGGGAGGCACTTGCTGTATGCCACAGGGGACAGGTCTTGCAGGGTGGGGCTGGAGCTGGGGGGCGTCGATGGCATTGCGACATGGCGGGCAGGGCAGGGAGGGTAGCCAGCAACTAGACAGGCTTCAGGATCGGCTACAGGCACGATGGGAGTCAGCCTGGGCTGGCTGTAAAAGGGCTTTGAATGCATGGGCAGCCTCGCAGTCCCCAGAGAATCATATTCATCACTGGGTTCTGTCTTTATTATCGGCACTGGGGAAGAAAAAATAAAAAAAAAGAAGAAATGTGGAAATATTAAAAACGTGCAGAGAATCCACGTGGCGCGACGAGTGTGAGAGTAGGACTGAGCGAAGCAGTGAGCAGGCACAATCGTGGCCGCAGTACCCCTCTATAATCCAAACAAACAACCACCAGTGGATATGGGCTTGGTGTCAATTTGGCTGAGCTCTCACAGAGAAACCTTCCTGCCTCCCAACCACCACCCTTCTTCACCACACCAGGAAAAAAAGCAAGAGAATAGTGGGGAGGGGGGAGAAAAATGGATGATTCATCAGTGTGGAAAGCCACAGCTGGCTCTAATCATGAGTAAGACCCATTTTATTTGGACTCTCCTTTGGCTTTGATATCCAATAAAAGACTACTTTAGAATACTGCTGTTGCTGCTGCTGCTTGAGGAGCTCGGGACCCCTCGGTTTCCTCCACACTGTAACAGTAATTGTTTCTCTCCGGACCAAAAGATAGAGGGAGGGAGTGGAAAAGAGGAGATGATTTGATTTTGATTGGGCCTCCTTGAGAGGCTGCAGAGTTGTTCCTGTGGTTTCAGGATCTTCAGGCCTTAGTTAATGCAGGAGAGTGCAGTGACCCTCGCTTCCCCCGGCCTCCTCTCCTCTAGCTTCTCAACCTATCCACACTGTCTGCACCGTTTCCTGATTAGTTCTGACTGACAGGTATCGCATGCTTCCAGCTCACTGTCAAGTGTCGGTACCGAAAACAACTCTCTTTTAATCGAAACGCTCAAAACAGAACAAATTGGCTTCAGAGATGACTCCACATTTAAAAGTCCACTGCCGAGTTCTTATGTAAGTATAATGCAGACGGTGCCAGAACAAAAAAACCTTATAGGGCAGCGTTAAGACACCCAGATGCATAGCCAAGGCTCCTGAGTCACAATGGACACACTGTTTCTATTTCTAACATTGTTAAAATGTGTTAATAGGTGTGGTGAGTCCTTGAAGCCAGCGAGTTCTTGGCTACACTTGCTCTAACTGACATTTACAGAACAGCTCACAGATGTCAATATGAATAAGATGCCTGTATAAGCTGTGTGTATCCATTTGCACATAATGATACAGTTGATAGACAGTACATGAAAGGTCGAGTTTAAATATACAATATTAAGAGTGTGTATCGAAAGCAGGCTGTTTGTCACGGTGTTCGGTTTTGAAAAGATGCGAATTGTGCCCGCAGCCTCTACGGTGCCAAACTGCAATGCAGAGATAACACAGATCCGAGAGCACATTTACGTCAGCCACGTCTGCCTTCAGACCACAGGGACCGGGTCCGGCATCCTGGGGTGCATCGTAAGGCAAGTCCCATGATGCACGGGCCTCTGTCTCAACAGCCTGGGGAATAACAAGTGAATCTCATGCTGCACACTAACCACCAGCGTTGCCCTCTGTGATTTTCTTCCTCTTCCCTTCGGCTTTGTAGGGGCTCGTTATCGCAGAGCCGTGGAGTCAAGATTGTTATGTCAGAGATCTGATGTGAAAATGGCATAATTGTACCTGCAATTTTTTTTACTTCATTGTCATATTGGAGCTGACAAATAGTTTTTCCTTGTGAAATGTTTATCTTGATCAGCATGATCAAATGTGTACTTTCTTGAATGAATGAATGAATGAATGAATGAATGAATGAATACATCTTTAAGGATGACCTTAATGTATGACTTTAGGTATTCCAAAGGAAGTGAGAACCAAACAAAATGCAAAATTTCCAGGAGACAGAACACTACCCAACTACAGCTGGATTTTATTTCCACTCAACCAGTGGGTTATGGCCCGCAGACAGTCAATGTTCTGCACATGGTTTTCTCTCCATCACTAGAAGCTTCCCCTTTGTCTTCTTGTATGAGGCCTGATCTGGATTTTTGACTGAGCATCTGTTTGAATTGGAGTCGGGACATTGGATGTCTTCTGTTTTGTGTATTTGATTAGGAAAGCAAACAGGGCAAAGGAGAATTTTGGGACACAAAAGCCTCTCTTTCTCATTAATGGTGCTAATTGGCTGGAATATAGCGTTATGATGGAACTGTGAAAAAGTCAGGGGGTACTGGTGCTGCAAAAATGCTGAGCTCATCTTGTTTTAAAGGCATGAATCTGCAGTGACATTTAACATGGAACAGGTGGTAGTTCATTAACTCAAAGGTACCTGGTGCACCATGTCCCACTGCAGGCAACCTGGTCGCCCAGTGGGCCTTGGTATGTTGGAGGTGAGTCTGACAAAGCTCAAAACTGTAGACATGACATAAATTGTTGAGTCTTTGGCCAGCTGTCGGAAAAAAAAAAAACAGGACTGTGCAAATATTTATGATAAAAGAACAATGTGCGGTTCATCAACCTTTCCTATATGTGTCATACAACGTGTTTCTGAGTTTCCCTTCTCTGGCTGCAACCACAAACCAGTGCAGTTGGGGGAGTCAGAACCCGTTTAAGAATAGAACTTGATATTACAGAGGAATCTCCAAACGGCCTGTAAAAATAAAAGGGGTTCCGAGAAGTTCTTTGCTCCAGCTTTGGCTGTTGCCAGCACTTCTTTGGTGCTTGTTAGTTAATGTGGTGGTTGCAAACTGTTTCTGATTTGAAGAGCAACACGTCACTGGAAGGGAGTTTGGAAAAGCGACGCTCATTCCCGGAGCCAGACAAGGACATCTGTAGGTCTACAGCTTGACGAGGGCGCACAAGCACTTAGGACATAACACGCGAACCGCGAATGCTGCTGATGGCGCATCTCAACATCAAATTTCATCTTCATCCAGTGGCTGAAAGCTGTTTACATCATATTTAAATAGCACTGACAAAAGGACAAAAGAAACAGTTCACCCAAAAAGGAAGTGTAATCATTGTGTACGTGGTATTCTCAACACCTGAAAGAAATGATAGAAACGTTAGCTAACCATGTAAGAACATCTTAAGTGGTGATCTAGCTGAGCAGAGGTATGATGAGGTCTAGAGTTCTCATTGATCTTTGCATGTAGTCGTGTTCAAGTTTGTACACCACTTTAGGTCTGGTTTAGTCCTTTTAGCTTTGCAGCTTGCACAATGGTTGTAAGCCAAATAACATCTTAGATTATAATAAATGACAGGATAGAGTCAAATTATTACTTTTATGAACATACTAACACCCCAGCTTTGGGAAAATGATAAAATGGTAACCTAAGACTTCATCCATCATGGCGTGTCTGTCAGTAGACCATGAGTAAAATTTAGGTGCACTGTTTTTTCATATTTTGTCTTGTGTACAAAACTTTAATCCATCTTAGCTTTTATGTTTGTGGAAAGATCAGGGTCAAATTCTTTTGAAGGATTGCTTGTAGACACCTGACCAGACAAATCTGTCAGGGATAATGACAGATATAGGAGGGGATGTGTCTCATTGGCTCAAATCCTTTCCACAATTTGCATTATTATGGTAAAGTTTCCAGAGTTCCACAGAATCCTCTGTGCTTATATCACTGAGGCTTATCTTCGTCTGTCAGCCAGAAAGAGTGAGAGGAGCTTTGATTCCACTGCAGACTGCATCTGTTAATAATATATATTATAATCTCACGTTGGATGCAGGATAAGGCTGAGAGAAGATAAACATCTGTTAACATGTCTGAAACAATACGGTCTGTATTGAAATGACATGTCTGGTTTGAGCCGAGGGGAAGCACACAGCAAAGTCTAACTTCTGTTTTTCTGATTTGTTTCGCTCAGTGTCAAAGAAAAACAAGAAGGTCATGTGACTCAAATGGAAAATAAAGGTGGTTTTCACGAGCATCTGTGTCCCAGAGAGTGTTTGCTTCATCCTTCCGCTGTTTCAAACAAGCTGGGCTATTTTCAGGGTCGGCTCTTTCTTTTAATAGACGAGCAGACACCAGAGTGTGAAAGAAATGTTCTCTCTAAACAACGTCACTGAACACAACTGTGCTTGAAATGGGACAGCAGGCCGGAAGAGTCTTTTCATACGAGCAGGCAGAAAAAGCGTTGACAGCACTGTGAGAGTGTGTGCGAGTGCACGTGCGAGTCTTCCCCAGCCCACCCTGACTACCTGGCCACCACAGTGTTTGTTGTTTCTCTCGGTGTTGACACACACACACACACACACACACTGAAACCCTCGAAAGCAAACAGCCTCACGGGGATTTCCTCATTCTTTGTTGCCGTATTGAAACCTTGAATGTATTATAGTCATCACTGAAGGTCTGTTTGTACTGATTATAGCCTTTACACAGTATTTTTAGTGATTGATCTCGAGCCAGTGAGCACTGGATTAGTCACTTTGCCAGCTAGAATCATGATGCAAATCATGATTCTAAAAAAAAAAATGAAACAGTACAGTGAAACAAAACAGTGAAAAAAATGAAAATAAATTATCGGCTATGTTATATTTCTACGGGAAACTATGTTATAGTACTGTTTAATGATCCATTAGGAACTTTCATACAACTGTCAACTGACAAGAGCAGGCATTGAACTGTTTTGGCTGCTCTTTATACTCATTAAAATGAGATTACTGCTGCCGCTCAGCTGTTGTCCATTTGTAATGTAAACTTGCCTCTTTGATTTAAACCTTGATTTGCTTTTTTGTTTGAATACTGTGATGTATCCTTTAATGAGCATCTTAAATCTCAAAACAGTGCTAAATAAGTTTCTAATTTATTGTCTCTTTCACTGTAACACTTGTGAGTTAATTGTGCTCCTTTGAGAAGACATTGGCGCTGACTGTGTGGTCCACAATGTACTTGCGGTTTACTTGGCAGCGAACGAGAGAACACAACAAGTCATCTTTTAATTACGGCAGTGTTTAGGCTCAGGGAAATGACTTAGAGATACAAAGAGGAGCCTGAGAAGCTCTGTCCATTTCTTACACTGTGGAACTGCAAGGAGTGGATGTGCTATGTAAGGCCACCGCACTGGTCCACTTCCCCCTCATGCACTCCTTCATCATCTCCAAATAGGGTCATCTTCCACCTTCTCTCAGAACCTCATCCAAAATCCCAATCACTTGTCTCCTTTGGCCATAAATATATCTGCTGATAATCTAAATTTCACATCCTATTCACAAAGCACACTATCCCAGTAGCATATACGGCCGTTAGACTCTGAGCAATGAAAACAAGATACCCATGTTTTGATCAAATGGATTTCACTAGTAATCACAAGGGTGAGGTGGGTCTTGAAAATTGTTGATTAGAATCCCTAAGAGTCGTGGCAGGGGATCGAGGGGGGATGTGTTGTTGTTTAAGTACCAGAAAAGTTGTTTAGTACCTTGTGACATGTTTTAAACTCCCGTCTGCCTCGGGAGCAAACAGCCAAATACTATAAAGTGAAGCATTGTGTTACTGAGAGAACAGCAAACATGCTTCGTCGACTTCCTCCGGACACTTATAGGTATAAAAGGTATAAAAATAGCGTTCTCGGCATTTGAAAGTGAGCAGATATCTCACTTGCATCCACTTTGAAAAGTCAATAACTCACAATGCAATTCTGCCACTGAACTTGTCTCTAAACTCTCAGTAATGCATTCTTCAAATTCCAGTGCAAAAGCCGTCTCTAAACACTGAGAGAGCCAGGGACTCCTGATAAACACACATAGAGGTACTCCTGGGTTTTCAGGTTACTACTTGAATGAGCGAGAGGGGAAAGCTCTGGCAGATGCATATGTGTGTGCGGGGATGTGTATTGCTGGTGAACCAGGAAGGCATTGTGTGAGGTGGGGTGTGAAAGTTAGGTTGCCTGGGGAGGAGGGGTCCACTTCTCTACATCAACAGTGCTCGGAGGCTCTGTCACTCAGCAGGTACACCTCATCGCTGCGGAACGCGGTCTCACTACAGTATAAACACACCGTCACATCTTCTGCTCTCACTTACGACGCGGCCAGGCGTGATGACAACAACGCACGCCAAAACAGCTGGCTCGCAAGTCTGACGCGTTGACAGCTACGGTAAACTATAGTAGGTTGAGGTCAACACCTGGAGAAATACTCTGTATGATGCAGCTTGTGAAAGGCAAACACGTCCTTCACTGTCATAGGCAATTAAAAGGTGAAAAGTGCTTGATGATTACCATTGGGCGGCAAGTAGGTGAAGCGCTGGTACTGGCTCCTCTTCCTCTTGCCGTTGCACACGTAGAAGTTGACGTGCACTGGGCTGGATATTCTCTGGTTCCTGTAGGGTGGGATCTCCACAACCACAGTGGTCTGCAAAGCAAATGAGATATTTACTGACAAGCCTATCAAAGAGTTATAGACTTTTTGTTGAATTTCACTCAGCAAGTGTGAGCGTGTCACCACTTCCTGCAGCGTATTAATCAATGGCTATGTTTATTTTGCAGCTGGCCAGCAATTTAGGTTACTGTTTCTAAGAGGCTGAGATGGAAACTGGTCTAAATGAGCTGGTCTGGACTGTGTAGCCCCAGCAGCAGAGCCCATGAGGTTGGTCGAGTGCCCGTGTTTGTCTCTGAGGAGAAGCCCTTGACTTCAGCCTCGTGCCCGTGCAGCACGAGGGGTAGAGAGGTAGCTGGCCCATTTGTTTGCACAGCCGTGCCTCCCTCCCTGTGGAAAGGCTCGCCTGTCCCTCTCCTCCCCCGAGGCCAGATCTTGGCAAGTCTGGACGGATGTGAACTTTCGACTGCTTTCTCTCTGACAGAAGGAAAATGTAGAAAATTTGAGTGTTAGTGCCTCATTCCTGGGGTGGCTGTCACTCTATTGTGGGCCAGACTGGGGAATTTTGACAGGAAGCAGGTTTTTGTTGGTCATCGCTATAGATGGAGGGAGGCGTGGGGGATGAAGACAAGGGGTCCGTGTCCTCAGACTCAGTCTGTGCTCCAGATGACGACGAAGAAAACGACTGCAGGTGGCTGATTGAGGTTGTGAAGTCTGTGTGTGTGCGGTACATGGCTTTCCTTCTCCGTCCTAACCAATAGAAGTAAGCACACTCTGGATGGCAAAAAAAACATTCGGTCGGGCAGGCTGGAACTATTGAAGCTGGTGACATATGAAGGCCGGCGCTCTCTTGTTGTCTATCACCCTCTTATTTGTTGGATCTACATGTAAGCACCCTGCTGTATTTGTCTTTCAATGACCTCGTCTCCCCGGCTGAGCCTTGCACGCCTGCTAATTTACCAGCATCTGGGACTCCAGCTACAGCAGATCAACCAGCTCTGCAGGCCAATTAGACATCAGAGTCCATATTTATTCTCCTGATGCGACCAAGTCATTTACCTGAGTAAAAAACAGGAATAATGAGGAGAGAAAACGCCTAAAGTTGTTGCAGACTTTAGCTGGTTTATTTTATACTCTGCCATGGATAGCTAAACACATAAGTAGGGAGTGTGCATGTGTGTGTGTGTGTGTGTGTGTGTGTGTGTAGAGTTCATGGTGGTGGGGGGGTTGCCTCTGATGAAAGGAATCAGCAGCAATTTAAAACATACAGCCATTGTGCAGTGGCAAACAGGTTTTTGCAGAGCATTAACTTGAACCTCCGAGCTGAGAGCCATGCTAACGAACCACAAAAAATAACTTAATTAACTGCAGAGCACAAGCTGCATTTTGCGACACGAGAAACAACGCTCGCTTCATACCCTCTTCTTTCTGATTCCCTCTCCTTCTCTCTCCATATTAACACTCCCCGAATGTGTGACGGAGCGTCAGGAAAGTGAGCACTCTGGTTTAGATTCTCAGTACGGCTCTCATGAAAAGGAGCAGGTAAAAGCAGGGGAGTTATCCATTCTAGGCTATTGAGGCCCTTTTCACCATTCCACAGCACTCTGCTGTGCACTGAAAGTCTGGCTACAATGAGAGAGCTGTGGTTTTTGTGTGTTTATACACTATGTGTGTGGTTTTATGTTTCTCAATGTGTGTGTGTGTGTGTGTGTGTGCATATTTGAGAGGGAAAAACAATTTGACAGCTCCTGTTTACACCAGAAGGGTACCCAGACTTTTGTGAAAATTCCATTCAGGATTGCACGAGCCAATCGTTATTGTCTACGCTGCAACTGGCAATGCCTCTGGGAAGGTGACATCATTACAGGGGACAGATGAGGAGGAGACAGTTGGGAGGAAAGTGTCAAGGGAGGGAGGGACGGACCGAAGATAGCAAGCATTTCCAAAGGATTGAGTTGATGAGATGCACTTACGGATTTGATGGAGTTCTTGTCAACTTTGGCTTCTGTCTCCCACAGATGATGCCCATCTATTGACAAAAGAATATGATGCAGAATCTGTAGATTTATCACACAAGATGGATCTTAAATGCAAGATGGATAATTTAGATATGAGTGATTTAGGTTTTCATTCATTGTAGTGAAAAGTAAAACTGCTCCTCATTGATTCAATTCAAGCAAAGATGATTAATGGCTATCAAGTAAAAAGCTAAGCATTTTTGTAATTTGTGGGGCTCCTGACAGCTCCTCCACATTCTGCTTTGAAACTTTGCTTTTGAAATCACAGCAACAAATGAAAAACTATGGCATTTCTTTGTTCTTGCGATCTTCTCACTTCTATCATGTTCTGCTGAGGAGGAAATATAAGACCTGTGGTGCAGCTGCTGGGAGCCTGCAGAAGCTCGGCTAGCATTCTTTAGGTTTTCTCTGTGAATTCATGCCACACCTTCGCAAACAGACGCCCTGGGCTCTGCTAGGCCAATCAAACCACTGAGCAATTTTTTTTTGTTTCTTTCAAAGCCAATGACTCATTCTGGGCTGTCAGAAATAGAAGTGACACAGAACAGTCTTTGTGTAGGGAAACAGCATGGGCACTGTGGCACTGCTACTGTTAGCAGGGTGGGCAGCAGCTGCACCTTTATGGATACCAGTCCAGTGTTAAGTCACTGCATTCTTCCTCTGGGACAGGAAGCCATCAGATAAGATAATCAGAGTCAGTTTCCAAGTAAGTGATAGCAGAAGTCTAGCAGTTCTGGAGGATGTAAAGCCCTAAGCTTTATGTTTTTCACATCATGCAGTGATTGAAAGTAAAGGATCCCGGTCATGGTTGGCTTATTGGTGAGCTGTGGTCGCGGGGGCGAGTGGTCAGCTTTATTATTCAGAGAGTGTACATCAGTAGATATCCCTTTTCAAAATGGCCACATAAAAGCCGAAGCAAAGAGAAAAAAAACAGACGGTGAACACATCAGATAAGGGTTTGCTATTTGAACCGAGTTGCATATGGAGAAATATGCCTGGATGTAATAGAAATGGTGTGGGATGAAAAAAAAAAACCAGCAGTGTGATACGCCTGGGATGGCCGTGGGGCTCCGCAGTGATAACGTGCATGTGGCAGGCGATCGAGATGCTGAGAAGGATGAGGCTGTGAAGCGGCTGAAGGTATGGAAGGGCAATTAAGAGTGAGAGGAAGAGAGGAGGAGGTCAGAGCGAGGGAGAGAGATGAGTGTTCCTCACGTTACATCTCAGGGACCTAGAGAGATCCTCGCCCGCCTCCGCTCTGGGAGACATTCCAAGAGGGAAACCTTAGACTACGACGTCAATCCCAACCTCCAATAGTAAATAAGTTCTTTTTTCCTTCCCCTATCCCCTCTTTTGATCTTTTCTCTCACCTTTTCAGTCACATTTTATTTCCCAAAAACTTTTCTATTATTTCTCAATCAGCAAATCTAAAAACTACTTCATAGAATTGGAATAGGGCCCACATGTGGCATACCTTTTCAATTCAGAGAGGGCTGCTGCGTGACTGATAACCACAGAACTTTCCATTCAGTCCTTCTTCCCTGCAACATCTGCAAAACGCTTCTGTTCCTGACAACACCTCCTCCTGTACGCATCCTCCGCCCACGCGCAGTGCACACACATACTGATATAGACGCATGCACACATGCAACCACAGTACCCCTTACCTTTGTTCTGGCCTTTAATTTGAAAGACAAGAGGGGGGAGCACAAAACAAGAGGTGGCATAAGACGCTGCATCTGGAGAAGTCTGGGTGCAATCCAGTCGCATTTAGATGGAGCAATGAACGGACACGTGCAAAGCACACAGACAAATATAAACTGAATATAAATTCTGTAGAATTTCTGCTGGTAGGTGAAACAGCAGTGTGTCTGTTGCTCTCCGTGACTCACTTGTGCAAATTGGATCAACAAAGTAACTAACACCAAAACTAACATACGTTTATTCATCGGGTAATTAGATAGGGTGTAGAGTGAGTCTTCTTGGAGTCATCACCTCTGCGATTTTCAACAAACACAAAATGTGAACAAGCTGGGAAGCTGTGTTGTGAAGTAAATTCACACAAATTCTCTCACTTGTCCAATTTACATAGACTGCAGTTCAGTTTATGATGAGGATGTGGAGACTGTGGCTTCCACATGCTATCTGCTGATCGAAAGGGAAACAGCCACATATCCATTAAGGTTATATCCAGAACATCCAAACTTTTCTCTTACAAAGCCAAAGGTTGAGTGAAGGTATCTTTGTCCTCACAATGACCTTACAGGTTTTGGCTTTCTACTGAAAATTTTCCTTTAACCAAAAAAACAAAAAAAAAAGTCCTTAGTAGTAGTACAACAACATGTTCCACTGACTGAAGACAGTTCACTTTCAAACAAGATCGTTTTTTTATGGAAATAATGATTCACATCCCTAAATGCAGAGGTTGCCTTGTGAAACAACACAGGCAAAGTCTGCAACTATGTGTCTTTTCCAGAGATGAATCTCTTGAATTTCTTTCCTGTTTACACATAGGTTAATTTTTCACTTTTGTGCCACTCCGCTGCGGCGACTGGGACTCAAAATTCTTCGGTAATCTCAAACACATTCAACTTGTTCTCCAATGAGGAGAAAAGCCAAAAGGACAAAGGAGTTCCCCTGTGACTGATCTCAGAGGTGCTGCTTTTTCCTCACTGAAGCATCTGACCTCTGATGTCTGAGGGCGATTGAAACTGGAGTTAGGTGGTTTCAGACCGAGTCGTTTTGCATATAAATTACAACGGGCCAGTAGACTTGAGATGATTTTATTGTCAGGAAGTGAGTTATTCTTGGTGTGTATCAGGGAAAGCGTGAGCTGACTTGACCTGTGGGTGCATGCTGACCAGGCATTCAGCTGGTATCTTTTCAGCAGGGCTTTAGCTGTGTGAATCTGAAGATGAGCTAGAGACTGAGAGGAATGGCAGGAAGATCATATAGACCTCTACATCCCTATTAGGATTGTTTCTTTCCACGGCTCGTTTCCCAGTACATCACAGCCTTGAGATGGTCACAGCCAGAACCCAGACTATAACCACAACATAAAAACTAAATGTACCTGGAAGAGGATTGCGTAGAGATGCTTTTTGGGGTTATTTTTGGAGGATGTCCCAGGCGGGTTTTCAGGAAAAAGGACAGAAAAACCTACTGAGCAGCATTTTAAGATATGCTCTTATTACACTGAGGGGGCATAGGTTAACCAAGTTAACCAGTCAAGGCAGAGAGCAGCTAGAGCCGGGTCTAGTTTTCTGCCTTCTAAAATGATGTTTTTCCTTGCCATTGAGTTTGGTTGCACCTCATTGTCAGTGCACCACCATCCATGAAGGTCACGGGTTTGATCCCTGGTCAGGTCAGGGTCTTTACTGTGTGGAGTTTGCATGTTCTCCCCGTGTCTCCATGGGTTCGCTCCAGGTACTTTGGCTTCCTCCCATAGTCCAAAAACAAGGGTTTAGGTGATTTGGTTACTCTAAATTTCCCGTAGGTGTGAATATGAGTGTAAATGGTAAATTGTCTACCGTGCAACTGATGACTTGTCCAGGGTGTACCTCAATTAAACTGGGTTAGGCTCCGGCTCTCACGTGACCACGCATTGAAAAAAGCAGTATGAAATGAATGAATGAAAAAAGACTCTGCTCTAGAGCTGCTGCACATGTTAACTGTCATAAGATGAATTTTGTTGTGAATTCGCACTATAATAGCTTAAATAAAACTGACTTGGCTTGATATGACCGGCTCCAGACGAGGCAATGAAGATAAGTATCTCTGTTTTACTTGAACTGCTACCTGGCTATAACATGTTCAGACCAATCTGAAGGGTGGAGAACACAATGTAGACATCTTTCTGTTATTATACTGTCATAAACCAACGGGCTCCTTTGATGCACACCGTCCTGATTAGACCGGATACTGTAATATGGATCTCTTGCCTGAAGGAGAGGTGGAGCCTGACCACAAACAAGGATAGTTCCAAAGCTATGAGCGAAGTCAGCCTGTTCTTGGCCCAGGGAAATCAAATGTTTTTGTTTTGTTACATCCCATAGCAGGATTTTATGTAACTGCAGAGTAAACACGGAAATGCTAGTATGAGTTGTTCAACTGCAACAATATGATGAGGTTAGCAAAGTGATAAAGGGCTTGAAGTGACTGTATCTGACAACCTGGGATTAGAATGGATTGTCTAAGATTATGATTTTATGGTTTTAGGCAAAGAGTACTGCAGACAGAAATGCGACACATCAACCTATTTGTTCGCTGTCTAGACTTGCCCAAGGTAGATGTGCTGATCAAATTATAAACAATGACTGACCTTGAATCAGTCTGTCAATGTGAACCCAGATTTCCAGATGACAAAAACAACAGCGCTGGGTTAGTGTCGTGGGCCACGCTGCCCTAGCATTACAGATGAAACCGTAGCTGAGAATTCTCTTAGTCTTAGCTGTAAGCTTGACCTGCAGAGGTGGAGATGCTGCATGCGGCCCAGACTGTGTGGTGCTGTAGAGCTCCAGGCAGTGCTCCAATCCAACCAGATGTGAAAACTATCCAGATCACAAGAGAATTCCCTTACCTCCCTTCTGAGTCAGAGTGAAGGCTTTCCCCAGCTCTCTCTCTCTCTCCGCCTCTTTCTCTCTCTCTCTCTCTTTCTCTCTGTCTGTCCGTCTATATTTTCCTTGCCTCCAGCATTTATTCCATGGAGGGCAAGCCAGAACACACACTGCAATAGGTGTGCCAGGTATGTCTTCCTATTC
>KV751343.1:232385-252517 GCA_001698575.1 Mola mola
CACACACACACACACACACACACACACACACACACACACACACACACACACACACACACACACACACACACACACACACACACACACACACACACAGACACACAGACATATTTTAATTCAGCTTGATCTCACTCCCTTCCAAGAAGCACAAGCCAAGCACACAGCCAATAAAAGGAAACGGGCTTATCAACTTTATCATGACGATTTCATGACCTTCAGCAAAGAGGTTTTCAGCCAACAGCTGCTCTTTAAATGACACTGGAAAAGGCAAACAACCGAAAGAACAATATTTTCATTGTCTGATCCTTTTTCCTCTTTTCCATCAAGTAGCTTACAGCCAACCACCTGTTTTGCTGCTTTCTTTAAATGTGGCTAGCTAGTCACCTTAACCTCTGGGAGTTATATATTCAAATACCTGCACAATTCACCTATTATCCCATTTATTTAGTGTAGTGACAAATCGAAAATCCACTTTGTACAAATCCTACTGCGTGCTCTCTTTCCCCTTTAATTAGCTTACTTGTTGGCAAACAACATCCTGCTTATATACACAAATGAATAACAGAAACAGAGGTTTCTTTCAGTGTGCTTACTTCACCGTGCCAAAACTGCGGCTGGCAAATGACTTGTGTTGAACCAGCACTAATGGGGCAGTCTTAGCACAAATTTGCTCCTGCAGATAGTAGCTCAATTTATTGGATTCTGCCAGTTTTTGACCTTATTTCTGTGTGCGTGTGACTTACAGCATTCGATGGGGTTTGAAGTGGCCTGCAGGGACACCGTCCTGCCGTTGGGCTGGTTGATGTGCACTCGAAACACCAGTCTCACGCGAGTGTTTTTGCGCCCGATGTCGGTCTCCCCTTTGCGAAGCTCGATGTCCGAGTTACGCAGCTTTAGGATGCCTGCGCAATCAATTCTGGAAGAGAGGCAGGGAAACATAACACCCTATTTCAAATGACATTATACAAACACGATAATAGAAAGGTGAATATTCGACCCATGGGCCAGAATAAATACTGGTACTGTGCGCTCCTCCAAAGAAAGGACTGCGTTGGAACCTAGCTGTTTTCTTTAGTGGTGTGCTCAAGGTCTGGTTAGACTTAGGCAAAACAAAAAAACTTAAAATACCTGATATCTTTGTTTTTATGCTACTACTCAATCAGAAGTTTCCTGAAGAATATTTTTTTTACACAAGTTACTGTTTGGCTGAAAGGCTACAAGGGGATTTGACACCTTATCTCTGGCTGTTTAAGCACTGAACAAGGTTGCTGCGCCTTCAGATCAGTCTCTGGTTTTACAGATCATGCACTGGAAGTTCACTGGAGCCTTCACTCTGCCATTATTAATCCAGCATGTCATCAAAGACAGAGTTGGACATCAGTGACTTCACATCACGGTTTTAAATGGCCACGGGGCTCCAAGAAAGACTGGTTCCCTAGAGGAATCCTCTGGACTGAGCGAGCCAGGTCCCATCAGCTGCAGGCCGCATTCACCACGCATGCAAGCCTCTCCAGTCACTTCCCACCAGGCAAGCCTTATACTTCATAGTCAGGCTCTAAACCTCCGCTAATCACTCCCACATGTACCAGAAGACCAGAATTGTCTGTCTTTATTAATTTAATTTCACATTTGGCATGTTAAAAAAAAAAAAAAAGCAAATTTCTTTTCCTCTTCTTGGTGGAAAAAAATGCTTTAATTTTCTTCCATGAATTCGATTAAAATTAGTGTGGCTGGTAAAAAGTGAGGGAAAACGAATGGGACATGGGTCAGTATTTCAGTTATTTTACATAGTGGGTCATATTTCTGGAATATGAATGTCAGGCTTTATACCAAGCCATACCTCTCATTTACTTTGGTTTGGATGACTTGAATTAAAGACAAAAAGCTCATTATCAGCTTTGCATGGTGCAATGCGCATTCGTGTAAGCCCGCTGGTTTAGAAACAGGTAAATCCTCCATAAAGAAAAAGGTTTGAGTAGATGCAAATTTTCTGTCACAAATTAAGTAAAAAAAAAAAAAAAAAAAAAAAAAAAAAAAAAAAAAAAGTAATTTGAAAGACCTGAATCGATAATATTAGAAAACTTAAGTAGTGAAATTAAGCCATTTTTTGTCTACTAGTCTTAAACAGAGAAGAAAGGCAAAGTGAAACTGTTGGACTGTTTGCAACCCACACAGCAAGGACAGTAAACGATTGCTGGCACGAGAGTTTATAAACCCAACTGTTAAACAGCTCAGTGGAAAGAGACAATTGTAGGCTTTTCTTTGACCTTTCATACAGCCAGAGAGAAACTTTCACACCTCCTCCTCCAGCGTGTGTGCTGACGGCACAGAAGACGAAACTTCCTCTTCAATATTTTTTTATAATATCAACTTCATCCTGAGGGACACATTAAGTCAAGTCAAAGTAGGGTCGCCCCTAAATATGATACAATATAAGGGATATTGTTGTATCGGTGGAAATGATATCGTAAGGCAATACAAATGTTAAAATCATCCAACCAAAGAAGACCATTGCCCAGTCAGGAAACTCCAATGTCTTATAAATTGCGTTGGCTTTCATAAAAAACTGTATACACATCTGAACAAAACAGAGATGCATTGAGTTATTACTTGTTTTGTATTTTACTTTGAAACAGTAATGAAGAAACTTGAGGTTCACTACGAGGTAATGACCTAATGTTACCTATGTTCATATACAGTTGTTTTATCCATAATACAGAGTTCTGGGCCTCAGTCCAAGAACTGTAGCGCTGCCTTGTCTGAATGGAGGCCCACAGCTGGACACACTGCACAGCACAGCCCCCTGAATTACTGCAGGACTGGAGGCAGGATGAAGGCTGACTTCCCTCAGCCTAGCGAACGGATGCTTCTGTTTTTTTAAGGCAACCCAAGATTATATCCAGGAGATCACCTCATGTGATTCTTACCACACTTACACGCAGTATACATCTGATTGAACTCACAGACCACCACATTGAGCAGAGAGCCACCCTGAATCTCAGAGAAAATTAACTAGCATGTTGAATAACAATCTGTTTAGCTAGGTTTGAGGAAGACTTGCATGTATTTTATGGGGGTTTGAAGGGTCCTCCCACAAGATCCTGTTTGACATTTTTAAATACAAAAACATATGACAAAAAGCTCAGTGCATTGCAACTTGCAACGAGGAAACACACAAAACAGTAGAAAATTACAAAAACATTGTCAATTTGACAACACGTGTGTGGTATTCAGTCATTTTAAAACATTCCCATGCATGCTGCTTTAAAAAAAGCTGCAAAACTTGAGTTGTATACTTGACAGGAAAAAGGAAACTCTGTACTCTCTACTTTAACACCTGGAAATGTCCTGTATTGTGTGTGTGTGTGTGTGGGGGGGGGGGGTCACACAGCAGCCCTCCTCCTCATTCTTAGTTAGATCTGTGCATTTGTTCATGTTCATGTTGAGGATACAGAACATTTCTAGACAATGCAGACGTTCCACTTATCACATGCCTGCACCCTGAGCAGACGCACCTGGTTTTCATGGGAGGATGTAGAGGACACTCCAATTCATCAGATCTCATTATAATTCATGTTACAGCCAAACAAACTCCTCTGAAATACCAGACTAAATAGTTCAATTAAGATAAACATGTCATAAATACGTTGCTCATGGACTTAGTCAAAGACCGTCCCCAATAGATGTATATACAGCAGCTGGTGAAATAACTTCCTAAAGTGCACTGGGCATTTGGAGAAAGTTTTAATGACATTATATCACAGGTAAGTTGCACGTTATTATGGCTATTTATCAACACATTATTATTGTAACATGCTTCCCGTGGAAGTATGTTTTTGTATGCAATTGGTTATCTCTTGATCAGGACTATACAAAACATATTCAACGGACTTCACTGAAACTTGAAGTGAACCCATTACATTTTGGTTCAGATGTGAATAAAAGGGTGGGACCAGGAATTTTAATTTAACAGGATTGTTGGGCCTTGGTGGAGGTTTGTGCTTGAACTAACATCTTCTAGTTTTATTAGTAACACTGCAGTTTCCTATGAGCAGTCAAAGTCATAGGCAGTCAGCTGTCTAAGCATGTGTGTAGACTACAAACTTAAATAACACTGAAACTTTACTGATCTTCATCAGTGTGAGTACATAGTTTTGCTCTGCACATTATGACCATTACGAGATTAGGTATCTGATTTTGGGATGCAGTATTTACTTTTAATGATGTTCTTAAAACACTTTGTTGGCATCTATTGGCAACACAGAATTCCATTACATGGCACTGATTGACCCCAAGGCTCTTAACATTTCGTGATTATAATCTGGTTGATACTTTTCACTATTAATAAATGAAAAAAGATTGCTCATTATCAAGGTTGCACATTCACTCCCCCCATGCAAGCCTCCAGCCTTTACTGCACAACTTGGTCGAAATCAAATGACCCATGAAGAGAGAATGTCAACACAGAGCACTTATTTCACTTCCTTAGAAACCATGTATCTCACATGGCGAAAGCCTGTGTTGAGGCGTGAACTGCATTGTACCTATCATCAGGCATTCTGCTTGTGGAGAAAGGGGGAGAGATGTATATGTGTTTTTCTGGATGTAAAAAATGAAAAGAAGAAGATGGATGGGCGACTTATGAAGGCTTAGGAGCACTCACATGGCTCTCATGTTGTTTTCAGGCAGCAGTGGGATCTCCAGTATTTTGGTGTTGGATTGCAGGACTTCATGACTGGCGGTGGAGACGGTTTTGCCAGTGATGCGGTGGACCTGGTAGAAGGCATGTGGTCTCAGGAGGCGGTCGTCTGCGGTCCCGATGAACAGCTGCAGGGTAAGCGGCTCGCTTTCCATGTAGCCATAAAGCTGGCGGGAGAACAAAGGGAACCAGGTGAGAGGCAACATCACGTTTTAAAGACCACCATCTCAGGCAACCCCTCATTTAGGAAATAAGAGATTGAATGCACATCGCATACTGATGGATGAAGGGGGAGTTGATGGCGGAGGCTTTTTGAGCTAGTTATACAATCCTTTAGGTGACTGGTGTAGGGCTCTATATGGTACATTGGTATGGGGGTGACAGAGGCACTAGCTTCCAGCTCATTAAAATCTCTGTTACTTTTAAACTAATAGAGAGACCAGACCAGAGACCATCTCCATCATCTCAGACCTGTCTCAAAATGTGACACAGTTTTAAGGTGTAGACAACTGATGAAAGGAAATTTCCCAGTTCATATGACCCATTCCAGACACACTTCTAAAATTCAGTACCCTTTACACCCAAATACAATAAACTTCATGGAGCTTGGAATGCAGACTGGATACAGCCCTTCTGCCTTTAAGCAGCTATGAACATGCATTATGATTTCCATTAAAGCTGGGGGGCTGTGTCCCACTGTGATGAAAGAGACTCCTGTATCAGAACCACCACTTGAAACAACCACCACTTCCTCTAGAACACCTCCATTAGCGGCTACTGCTCAAGTAATAAAAATATCAAATCTTTAAAAAAAAAAAAGAAAAGAGAAACTCCACAACTATGTATAGTTTGAGAGTTACTGTTGACTTTGGGGTCAGTCAAATTTCACATAAACTGCAGATTGCCAATTAACATCTGCTGTCTTTGGATACTTTTCTGACAGCAGCTATATTTGTTGTTTCTGCCAAGTGTGCAATGACTCACGTTTACAAACTCCTCCAAAGTGTGGTGAAGGACAATTGATACTTTTAGAGTGATTTCTGACCAGAATAATTAGCGGCCTAATGTTGATTTTTTTGGTTTGACTCTTACACTGCAGACCTCGCAGTATGTGCTTGCTCTCTGTAGTACGCTAGGTAGTATGGTTATTGGTGGGAGTTTGTGAAATCTCTCCAATCTAAAAACTGTCATAAAATGAATAATCCATCTGGTCCAAACCAAGAAATCTGGGAAGACAAACTTCACATTGAACGGTCCTCTGTAGATACACCAAGGTGGTAATTTGAGTTTAGTGACATTTACTGCTAGGGATAACTTACTCTAGACTCTATCCCACAAATTGGTCAATTACTCTGGTGCAGACCAACGATTCGCTTCAAACCATTTTCTCTGAGCTCCATGAAAACAGTGGTACTGGAATAAAAGACTGCTGCTGTTTATCTAATGGGCTGAGTCATATAACAAAATGCAGACCATATGTTATTTATGACATAATCTGATTAATGGCTTTATAATTACCTTTCTGGGGGTGGTCAGGAATGGGGGTGTGTGAGGAAGAGGACAGTTGGAGGACTGCAGAACTACGTCATCAGAGGTCTATGTAAATTAGTGCCATAGTGTTATGGTCAATGGGTGTCTTTTTGATGTCTGATTTGAGGACAAATAAAATGTTTGGATAAAGTATTTAAAGTTGTCTGACTTGCTAGTACCAATAAAGATGAAAATGCCTTTAATAATGCTAAACCAAAATAGAATATGTCAATGGAGTAAAGCATATATGCATATGTCTCAGTAATCTCTGCACTGTCTCGCAATTCTGGTATCAAGGGAGCACACAGGGAGTGGCAAAGCTAGGGCTGCCACTCAGCTCCACAAATGTCTATATAGCAGCTGTCTTGACCTGCGAGCTGGTAACACATGCTAGTGATCAGTGAGTTAGCCCGAGGTCAGGAGCATCTTGAAGTTCTGGCATCCCGGGGGGCCACTTCATCTATGTGGTGATCTCACCAGCAGACCTCACTCTGCTTGTTGTATTTTACTTATGGTGTCACCAGAGGTAATTATCCACAGCCACACATGCTACCAGTTACTTATATATTGACTTGTGAGATCGCATTGGCAAAGCACGAAGTACAAATCTGAAACACAGCAGCGTTAAATTGCATGACGTCCCCCTTCCGATTTAATAAAAGGCAGGCAGCAGCGCTGTCACTTTTCCCTCAGTAGACTTCATTGGGTCTCTCGGTGACCTCCGACCATTACCTCAGCTGCCACGTGGCCGTCAGGAGGCCCGCAAGAGAGGCAGGAAGGCTGAAAGGAATTGCAGAGGGGGGTCTTTATCCCTTCACTCATCTTGCGGTAGCTCACAATGACGATGGCGCATATGTCTGATCATCCATGACGTTAAAATTTTTGTGACCTCATGAGGGAGAGGAAGTGATTAACGGGGTCAGGTAGTCCTCTTGGTGACGCTGGTCTTGCGAGCAGCAAAGGAAGGCCCCTCGATTCCTTTGCCATATGTGCTCCCTGACCTTCACCCTTAGCTTCTGCGTAACTCCTGTAAGGCTCACTCAGATGCACACCACAAGCAGAGAGGCTAAACTTACTTCTACATTTAATTCTCAAAGAGAACTTTAAGTGTGGGCTGATGACAGAGGCTTCACACACACCTGTGACCTCAGCTCGGTATTTGTGTCTAACTCAGCCCGTGAGGTTAGACCAGCGAGCAGCTAATTTTGACCAGATGAGCTCTCACTGTAACTGCAGCCTGTCTGGCACATGAAGTGTATATTTATTCGGAGATCATCTAAACTGAGTTTGAATCGGGTCTCGATCTGCAGCTGTTTCATGGTGCCAACGTCTGCTACTGTGTCAGCTAGATCCATTTACACCCCCCCGCCACAAGCCACCGTTGCACGAGCCATTTTTGATAGCTGGGGCTCAACTTAAACATTGCGGGTATAGCAGTTGATACATTAATTGTGTAATTGTTCACAGCTGAATTTTCTGGGTCACTTGTGGTGATGTGTGCGTTTGCACGGGTGAAAAAGGGAAAGGAGGATGAATCCTGTCTATTTTCTGCTAGTCGTCCCACTGTGCCTTTGTACCACTGCAGATCTATCATCAGTAGGGAATCTTGATCTTTGAGTCACCCCATTTTTCCTTCTCATACTTTTTATTGTTTTTTGCTTACCTCGATGAAAATAAGTGTCTTTCAATTCACTGAGAGTCCATTTCTTTCACAACGCTTTTAACACTCGAATTTCATTAGCAATAGTGATATTTTCAACAGTGGTGGCTTTATCTGCACATTTCAAAAAAAGCATTTCAACATAAAATGTGTGGCAACGACTTGCTGGTAAATTAGATGTGGCTGGCCTGGGGAGAAATTGAGCGTGAATTCACTCTAAAGGCTTGCAGTTGGCTGCCTTCTATCTCTCCACAGTGATTTCATCACTGCCTGGAGAAATGTCATGACTCGTAGAGGTCCACGTGGCGCAGAGAAGTGGGGAGTGGAGACGGAGAAGACGGCTGGAAGCAGTGTGGGGGTGGGAGGAGGGAGGCAGAGTTAGGCTTTGTCCCATTATCACGCTCCCGTCTCTCTCTGTCAAGTGCTGACAGTCACACAGGCAGCCTCTGCTGTACCCAATTAAATGTACACTCATCCAAGCTGCCTCTCCTTCCAGACAGTATTCCAGCACCATCCTGTCCTCATAATGTCTCAAGTGCCTCATATTGAATGCATAAGGCAACATATGCAATCCTTTAATGTGCTGCTTTCTAAGTCCAAACGCTGCTCCTCTTATAAGTGACCGAGCAGCTATATCCCCCAAAGTTTCTGCTGACCTGACTGTTTTAGTGTTATGTCATTGAGGGCATAGTTTCAAGCCCAAGCCAATGTCTAGACCAGTGAGGGTCCAAATTCCATATAAAAGGAATGACTTTGTTACCAGCAGAGCCTGCCATAAGAAATAATCCAATCCAAACCTACAGAGAATTTGAGAATGGTGATGTACAGACGACTGCTGTGCCCACCATTAACATGAATACCCACCAGTGTCTTACCTCATAAATATGTGGGCTGTTTGGTTATCACCTCAAAGTGGTGAAAACGATGCACTACATTTTTCCCACTTGCTATTAACTGGAAATTAGTGGTAGCGCAATACCAGTGCAAGGGAAGCCCCTCAGATGGAGAACCACAATTTAATAGAGGCATAAGTACCCCCTTTGGACAACAAATAGCAGCCCTAACCTTTAACGGTTCTACTGTGTGCGCCAAGCCTTTTGAATATCAAGCAAGAGGTAGCAGTACACTTAATGAGCAATTAACTGTATAGGGTGTAGCAACAACAGTATAGAGTGCTCTGGATCAGGGATTTCTTTTGAGACATCCCGCAGCCAGCAAGCACCGGATAGCAAGGTGAAACCGCACATACAAACAACTGAGCGCATGCCAACTGAGGCCTTTCATGTCGCTGTGGTGGAAACATACTGCAAATTCGATGGGCATTACATACCGTTGAAAAGGAAGGGAGACGCGTATTAAGTCACGCACATGTTAATAGGAATCATGGCCACATCCTGACAAAATTATACCATGCCTGTTGCTCCAATAGACTTAATGAGAGAGTGAAACAGAGTGTGTATGCATGAGGGAGAAAGCCCTATAGGCCGGTCATTATCCTATACAAACTAGGCACACGCAGGACTGCACTGCATGCTGCATGATCAGTTTAATACTCCACATGTGTAGCTGTCGGCTTTTACTAAGGGCCTGGCAGACATTTATGTGCTTCCTGACGGCGGATAATCTGAAAGATTGCAACATTTTCAGCTGGACCCACATTTTAGGTCAGGGCCAGGTTGTATCTTCTTTCACAATATTCTCAACGAAAATAATTCACACAGTTCCAAAATCAGAAATCCAAACTCCTTAACTCCCACCATTCTTGTCTGGAAGAACTCATCAGTCAATGTTGAAGAGTTCTTCTGAGAGAAGGTAACCCAGGATGTACTTTTTTCTCATCAACCGTCCTGTAGACGTTTGGCATAGCTGTGGTGCGAGACGGGAACGTCTGGAACTGTGTGAGGATCCCACAGAGTACCCTAGATCCCCTTAATGGCCTTGTGGTTTGCTGCAGTAAATAAAGTTGAAAAGCAGTCGCAGAGGTCACAAAGTGGACTAATCGGGAGAGCCGAGGTTGAAAGGCTGCAGATCCAGAGAGGCGCAAAAAGACAAAATCTGAGTTCAGAATAAGTGAGTGCAGTTTTTAAACTGGATGCCCAGAAAGCCACTGCAAGCAGTAGAGGGGTAATGAGTCGAGGTAACCCATAATTTAGAGGTTTTCATCGACACTCCATTCTCCCCACCCACCCATCCCACAATCTCTCCATCCTGTCTGGTGAACAGCACTGAATGTGGTGCGGTTGAGCTGCTGCAGCTTTGGGTGATGTCAGACCTTATAGATGCAGATCTTTCCTGCATGTTTGTCTGATGATTACTGAACAGCATGAGAGCAGCAGTGAACGAGCAGTTGAGTATCCCAGTTTGTCAACCACTTTCTCCCAGGAGGACATGGCAAACATGTGGAAACAGTGTATCGTTTCATGTTTTTCATCTTGCTGTTTTTCACCCTGTGTTGCTTTGCAACACACGTGTCACCATCACTCACGGCGCATATGTCTGATCATCCATGAGCTAAAAAAAACCCAACAACAATCGAGCCCTGGATGGCTGGCATTAAAGTGAGGGAGGCCTGCTGCTGTGAGTTTTGGGAGGTGGTTGATGGATGAACAGCTTACCAAGGGTGACATTGTCAGGTCCCTGAAGGAGTGAGGAAGGCACCGGTGCATGGTAAGGGTACGTGGCGTCTGTTGGGTGCTGGGTTTCTGACTCCAATCCACCACACACACCCACAAACACCATGCTCAGCCAACCTCAGGGCCATCCAGGCCCTAATCAGCAGGATACAGAGCATCTCCTGGGGCAGCCAAGCCCCAGCTGCCTGTTGACTCCCTTTGCCCCTTCTCTCTCTTTTTCTCTCTACCACACACAAACACACACTTCCTTAACTTCTTCCTACACCCGTGTCTCTGTGTCATTATTGACTCATTCTGCCTGACTGCACCTCACCCAGCTAGCGCCTGCCACTCATTACCACAGGGCACTGGGGACTTTAGCACACCCTATCCTCCAAAATCAAAGCAGCACAACGCTACAAGAAGACTGATAGAAAGCAAGAGGCACATTTTTTTTTGGAGACTCTTTTACACCAAGCAATGCAAAAACAGAATTCTCTTCAGTATGTTACCCTGTAGCGGGTGCACATGATTGCATAATCTTTATAGATGTATCTTTCTGCCAGCTGCCATGCTTCCAGTCCTTCCAGTCACTGTTATGAAACCCTCAAGACTCCCCAACTGTCTGCACATGCAATATCAGAGGCACAAATCACTTTTCACCAAAAAGTGAGTGTAAAGCCTAAGCTATGCAAGTTGGGTGGATCGTGTTTTTTTCCATGACTACTACTTGCTAGTAATTACTCAAGATATACAGCAAGACTTGCAAAGACCCCTGCAAAGTTGGTGATAAAATGGTGCCTGTGTAGCATGAAATAAATAACCCTAGTCATCATTCTTAACACTGTGTATTCAAAGACACTCGGGATGCTTACTCATGACTTATAACTGTGGCCCCTAAAGTGAGTCAGAAAGTGGTGCAAACTAAATCCAGTCACAGCTACCAGCCACAGTGAGCCTGGTCAGCCTCATGAGGAAGTGGCGAGGGGGAAATGTCGATTGCCCACATGTTGATATGCAAAGGTTTGTAATGAAGGGGAATAATTACCTGTATTTACAGAGTAAACTTGAAGGTTGACAGGCCTGTTTAAAACATCACGTTGGCCAACAGCTGTCAGGTGCGTCTGACATTGAGCAGACCAGGATGTGCTGACAGCATCTATTTACAAAACAGTTGTGGCACTAGCAGCGTCTGACGCTGTACGTGTCACAAGGACAGACCACATTGGCTTGAAACTGTACTAGCCCATGAATGTGATGTCCATATTATCAACAGCACATCTGCTACCTGATATCAGGTCTGTGGCATACAGTGAGGGCCCCTGGAATTATTGGGTTAAATGCATTTGTATCAACTGTGAGCAAAATTGACACACACACACACACACACACACATGGACACACGCCTCTGGATCCCCACCTTGAGTAAACCAAGTTGTCAGCGTAGCGTAATGACAGTGGAGCAGAGAAAGGAGCTCTGTGCTGTGCTGCTGGTGAGACTGACGTGTTCTCTTTAAGTGTTCGCCAAGCACAATAGTGAGAGGCGATGGTTCAGCTCTATACTAATTGAGTCAGCGTGCACTGCTGCCCGACAGAGCAAGCTTTCGAAGGAGTAGATTGACTCCCAGCTTCAGGGAACACAAGCGCATAAACATAAACTAAGGAGTGTATACATTACACTGCTGTTTTCAAAAGCCTTCAGGGCATTTGACTTCTGCCTAAGTGGCTTGACAAGTTTGTATGGGGAAGTTCAAACAATTATCCGTTACTTTCCCAGTATTTTCTACTCTTTCTGACATTTATTTGCTGGGATATGCTGTTTCATGCTGACTTTTTTGCTTATAAATTACATTATAGCTCAGAATTAAACTACTAAACTAAGCTAAAATAAGAAATAGAGTCACGTCATCTTTGACTTTACTCTGACTACATGTTTTCACAGAGTCAGCAGCCGCACGGACATGTCACTAGCGTGCTTAAAAGGTGCCTTGAATCACCACTGCACTTAATACACATTTTAAACACACAAAGTTCACCTTGTCTCCAGTAAACAGCAGTGTTTACAGTAACTTTACAAACCATGTGCTGGCTAAAATAGAGTTCGTGACGTACCTGTACGACAGGGTGGCCACCGGACAGTGCCTTCACCGCCCCTCGGCTGCCTTCAGTCTCATAGTGGGCCCGGTGGTGGGACTTTGGCTGCACCTCAATCTGCAGGTTGTATGGGCCAGAGCAGGATGGAAGCTGCCAGTCAAGAGCTGGCAGAGATGGGCTACAGTAACATGACACATTTTTATTGTGATGAAAAAAAATCAATACACACAAATGCTTCTTTTTTTTTTTTTTTCCTTTCCTTTTAACTTTTCTTTATTTAGTGTTGTATATTGCTGACACAAGATCTACCTTTTCAGTGCAAATAATCCAGTGTCTGGTCATTGTTTCCTGAAAACAGGAAGTGCTGTAAATACAGCTTATGCTTTACAGTAATGGGGTTCTTGGAATAAAAACATGGAACAATGATTACTTTCTTCACAAATGTATTTATCTTTCTTGTTAAAGCTATATAGCATTTTATTTGTACCACTGCCCCGCCATTCCCCAGCAACTCAAGATCAACAAAGCTTCTATCTTAAGAGTTTTAGGTGTAAACCAATTTGCTTGACCTTCCTCTTTTTCATCATGGTCTGTAATCTAATCCTTTCAAGTCATTTGTTGACGTCTGTAATTCTTGGGGCTGGGTAATAATTAGTGATCCATATAAATGAGAAGCAAGTGTGCTGTATTTTAAGAAACTTACGGCATGAGGACAGATATTTGTAAGGCACAAATCTAAACTGGAAATCAACCTGTCCTTTGATAACTACATTATCCAGTTTGATAACTGTAAAACCCTAAAGCATATTCACTACATCAGTCTTAAAGACATTGCACAAAAATCACTTGCACACCCTGCCTTGAAGCACGATATCTTTCTTGGAGTTACAGCTGGTGTCCCTTCACAACATTGTTCTTGAAATGGAGAGCCAGAGCTTCCCATGTGACTAGCGTTGCGATAGCTTTACCCAAACAAACATGTGCAAGACAATATTTCTCTGTGCCGGAAACCTGGTAAACGCAAAGCTGTGACCTGAATGGTGGCTGGACTGAAACCAATCTCTGGCATCTCTGTGGAACTTGCAGGCTTTTTGTTGACCCAAAAGGAACCTATTTCCCCCAGCAGGGCTCTATCTGCCCAGTCAGTGTATGACATCAGGCTAGCCACATGGGGAGAGATGGGCTGATGGTGCGACATACCAGAGCAGCAAGCTGGCTGATTAACCCACAGACGGCTTTCCGTGCAGCCAGTCCTGTCACCATTACTTCCTGTTGCTCACTATCTTAATCAAACACTTGATTTCCGACAGGAAAGCATGTTATTGGCTTGGAAAAAAACCCACCGAGAAGGAAACAGTTGAATTGAAAAAGCATTACCTTAGTCACAAGTCAAAGATCATTTATAGATTTGAGTGTGTGTCTGTGCATGCTTATGTTTGTGTTGGGTTGACAGTAACACATGGATGTGGATCACATCTTCCCTGTCAAATATGATTTATGAAGTACTTCTGATCCTCAAAGAGAACATTTTTTTTGGAAGTGCAGAGCATGCAACCTGTGGATTCCTGCCTTTTGATATGGCCTTTGAAGTGTACAAAACTAGAGTAATCATATCTTTAGCATAAATAAACAACACTAATTGTGAAAACTAAGAGTCAACAATAGGAAAGAGCGATGGGGGTTACATCCTATTGATCTACACTGACTTGCTCAACCATTTCTAAAGTGGTTCACCGTGTACTAGATTTTTATGTTCAACTTTTGTGGACAGACTGAGTTTCTGGAGCCCCTCCACCCACCTGAGGTAAGGCTTGGGCTTGGACCAGGAGTATGGGTGCTGGGGCACATCCAGGAACCCTCCACAGTAGTTCTCCTTCTTGAGGGCCAGGCGGGAGGGGTAGTCTTCATGGCAGAGCTCCCCATCAGTACCTTCACCGCTGGGCTCCACCTTTAGGCTCATGGAGGATGAGTGGTCCAGCATGGTCTTCCGTGTCTTGATTGGAATTCCCTCCCCCATGTCCACGATTCCGTCTGTGGTCAAGGCGTTGATGGCGGCTACAATGGCAGAGTTGGTGTACTGGTTGGTGCTGGTGAGCCAGCTGTCATCTGTGATGCTGACCCTGGGGGAGCCGTGTGGGGATGGGATGGGCGAGTGGATGGGTGAACAGGATGTGTGATGATATGGGGTGCCATTGAAGCTGTGCTTTCTCTTGCCAATGCCGCCTCCGTTGCCTCCACTGTAACAAGGGGAGTTGGGCCTGGAGCCACGAAGTTGCCCTGGCCAGCCTTCCTCTGCTACAGCTCCTATCTGAGGGGAGGTGGAGGGTGAGTGGTGAGGGGAAGTGGCAGGGCCACTAGCATGTGGGCAAGACAGGAGGGAAGATGATCCTTTGGGAGAAACACAGGGAGACTGCCAGGGGGAGTTCTGTGGGGAGTTGTCGTAGTTGTAGAAGCTGGACTCATAAGAGGATGCCTCAGAGTTGCAGCTACGGGACGAAATGCTGCTGGCCGGGCTCAGGCAGCTGGGGTCACGGTAGCCATCTGCATTGGGCAGTGTCAGCGTCACAATGGAGTTGACGCCTCGTTTGATGATCGGATCCTCACTGCTGCTCTCCTCTACCTCATCCTCAGGATAATGACTGTAGGCAGTGATCTCAATCCGAGGGCTTTCAAGGGCAGGGGCCCCATTGGATCTCAGGCCGTGGGGCAGGTAGTAACCTGATGCATTGTGGTTATCGTTCTGGAGGCTGTAGCCTGTCTGGTGGCAGGAGGAAACTGAGCTGACCGGGCTGGTCTGTAAGGTGTGGTACTGCGTTGCCAGACAGGGGCTTCCCATGCCCAGTGGAAGGGACAAGCTGACATTTGGTGTGTAGCTGTACGCATCTGAAGAGAAAGACGCATATTTTAGGCACACGGAAGTATAGCCAATGACAACATGCTGCTGAAAATACTAAGAGTCTTCACATATGGTTAGATTTTAAAAAAAATATCCCCAACACAAACATCTTGAAGCAAATGAACGGCTGTCTTTTCTTAACCATCTGGAGGAGCTCAGCCCTCATCTCCAGGCAGTTACAGTATGCGGTCGCTGTGTAGTTGTGAGTCGCGCAGCCTCTCTGATCAGTTCATCCCAAGCTCTTTTTGGCACTCCCTGCTGTCATATGTACTCCACAGGAATTCCTCCAGCAGCGCCAATGGATGCTTCATTTGATTGATTGCATCACTCACTGAGTGAATTAGGCCCTCCCATGTGGAAAACTGACAGCACTCTAGCATCGCTCTGAGCTTGTGATTAAGTCAAAGTGAGTTTGCTGCAGTGTTACGCACAGATGCACCGGGATACACACACGAACCAGGCCTGCACACGAGGAAATCGCCAGCAGAGAGCTGCAATCATGTACAAACTTAATCAATGGAAGAACAAGTATTGCAGCTCTCCAGTTGGCATCATAGCAGCCGGCTGCTGTGTCAACACAAGTACACCTCATGTCTGCCTTTTATTGATAACGTCAGTGAGAGTAAAAAGTGGTCAACGAATGAACACAATTCATACTGAAACCCAGCGGAGGGTATTCCCCTCAATGCTGTGTCCCATATTTGTTAACCACGTGAATCACATGAGGTGATGAATCCGTCACACACCTTGATGATATGTGAATAAGTAGGCCAAAATTATTTTATGAGTCCATTTTCAGAGGTGAATAAAAACAGCGACTTAAAAATAGTACAGCTTTATAGTAAAAATAGCGATCTTCGTTCCGTCAGCAGAACGCTAAATGTCAGAATTTTCTCTACAGAAACGTAGTGACTTCTTAGATCCTGATTAACAGAGCTCTTACAGTATACAGGACATAGGACACAGAAGAGAAGCGCTGCAGAGCTGTACCCACCTGTCCCAGGCTCATTCTGCCGATCTTGGCTGTATTCAAACGTATAGCTGAAATCAAACTCCTGCTCTTCAGCCTGGAAACTCATCTCAGCTCAGCTCAGCTCACCTCAGTCTTTTTTCTTCTCTGGTTCTCCTTTCTAGTGCTGCTCAGATGACAATCTCCTGCCCACTCCACCCGCCGCAACACACCTCTGTACTTCAGGCCTGACTGACGTTACATGCAGCTGTTATTGGTTTTTTTTCCCCTCAATATATGTGCATTCATTGCCCAATGCAGCGACATACTTGACTTCTTCTTACACCCACTCAAGCACACTCAGGCTTTCACTCTCAGGCGCTGCTGATCTTGAAACTTGGCTTTTCCGGGTCACACGTCTCATATCTGCTGAACTAACAAAATCCTATTTTTTGAAAAGAATCAAAGTGTAAATGAAAGGACTCATTCTTGCACTCGAGCCTCCACAATTGTTTGCAGTACATTCAAAATGTCGATTAAGTGCAGCTAATTTGAAACCACTGACTATGGCACAGATTACAGCGTGCTCTTTCTATAGTCAGTGATTTCTCTCCATCAAAACTCTCTCACCGCAACCAAACCGGCGTGACTAAACAATGGATGGGTACTGCGGTCTAAGCTGGGTTCAGACCGATGGGACCTTACGGAAAGGTAGGTGGTCGCCCACAGAAGTCACAAAGTACCCGGGGGCCACTAATCGCACATGGCTGACTATGGGCCATGGCAAGGCACCAGTAGTATGTGTGCGATATTAAAGCCTTCAGCATACTATTGAAGTTGTGCGGTTAAGCTACTAGCCATCCCTGAACACACATATTACACACACACACTCACACACACACACACACACACACACAAACGCACGGACGTCTGTTACCAATTATATGGCCTAGGACTGAGGGACTGAAAGGAATAATAACCCAGCCCGCACCCGACCGTCTGAAACCTCAAAGAAGTTCCCCAAATCCACAAAAAGCCGGTGACATCAGCGCTGGAAGACTTTGTGAATAAACAGACTGTTTAGGCCTTGTGATGGAGCGAATCTAATTTAGCAAAATGCTGGATAAACTCCCACCCTCCCAAAAAAAAGAATAAGTAAATACACTGCAGAATTTTAGGCAATCCCTGACACCTCTGCTCTACGGCTGGCCTGAACTCTGACCTCGCTGTGCATCAGGAGAGGAAAACCTTTCTTAAATATCAGCGAACAGCGTTCGACGTCAAGAGGAGCGCAAGCGGCGGCAACAGAGTAACCCCAATCTTAGCGGATGAGAAGCACCTGCGCAGACAACTGGAGACACCTAATGGTGTGGATGAAAACGGATGCACTCAGTGAACTTGGGTCAGTGCTAATTTGGTCCCCCAGGCAGAGCAACTATCAAGTATGATGTGTCATTGATTTGGTGACATCTTTAGTGAAGACAGCTGTCGCACCAGTGCATGAATTGGTTTCCTCATAATTAAGAGTTTCAATTCAATAATTGCTTTAAATCACAGCAATATTGTATTAATTCATCTTTATTTTTACTCATTTCTGATTAAGCTACAGATGTTTTCACTGTAATATAACACTAGATGCTTGACCTAGACTTTACAGCGGTGCACAAAGTTCTTATCATTCATTGTCACCAGGTGTGCAGGAAAAAAAAAAAAAAATCAGGCTCGAAGCATGAAAGCGTTGAACTCGATGCGGTATATCTACCTTCCTCTGCAGACCTCATATTGGCGGAGAGAGAGGTGACGGGCTGGAGTCTCCGCTCCGTGCCGAACTTGGAATTGACGCTGAGGCAGAAGGTATCCTGCATTCAACAAGCGATGCGCAACTTCCCGCGGCTCTGACACTGAAACACCACACGCCGATGATAGAACTGAAAGCCTTACTTCACTTCATGCAACGTGAAATAAGGGCATCATTGGCAGCGGAGCGAGTTTATCACTTGGAGTCTCAACGCGGTTGTGGGCTGTGCGCACCAGACGTGCCGGGGGGAAAATCTGGGGCTGCCGGATCAGGTAGGCTGCTGACAAGGGGCCGGTGGTTGAGGGGTGCTTGGCTCTCTTCAGCCCCGTGAAGCTCTCCAAGAGTCTCCCCGGCTCGATGACGCAGCGCGGTTTGTCAGAGGGGCCAGTCGCGGCGCTTTTAAAGCTGGAAAACCCTCCGTCCTCCCGTCAGCGCGCCGCCCATCCAGGGATGACGCGACCGGCTCCTGCAGCCTCCCGGACCGCCTGATGATGTCTTCCACCCTGGGATCCCATCGGTGGAGGTGGGTGGTGCGTGTGTGAGGGGCGAGTCTATGTGTGTAAGAGAGAGAGAGAGAAAGAGAGAGAGAGAGAGAGAGTACCTCAAAGTTTAATCTAATCACTAAAACTTACAACATGCTGGAGTCTGAGGCACCGACTTGTACAATTTCTACACTATTCACAATTTCCTCGTTTACCAAAAGCGATTCAGCTTGTTTTTTGTTTTGTTTATGTTTTTATTATTAACAAAGAAGCCATTTAGTTGTCCTTACACAACAATTTATTGTTGAGCATCACTTCCAGATTGTCAAATACTGATATTCATCTTCTGCCAAACCTAGGGTAACAATCCTTTAACGCCCAGATGACCCACGTTTTGACATTAACAATAATCAGAAGGCATTCCTCATCTGTGTCTCACTAGATAGTCCCAATTAACCCATAATTCCATCATTATTGTTAGCTTTTCTGCCATATTGTATTTCTGTAGTCGACCTTGACCCTTTGTCTTCCCCGTGTGTGTGTGTGCGTGTGGAGATAATATCATAACAGGCTCAATGTTGCCAATCCTGTCATTAATATTGACATTTATTGCATCCCCATAATGAAAATAAATGTCTGAATGGTATCAAATCTCATTTCCAGATGTGTTTTCTTCACATTTGAGGGAAATAGGGATTGACCCCAAATATCTATCCCGAACCACTGGCAGCGCTTTCCCCTCCTCCGTACGAAACTGGGCGCAGAGCTGTGTGCTTTGCCTTTTGCAAAAGAAAAAATAATACCATAAGTCCACTTTTCACTCTATTTTCTGCACTCCTGTTACATTTTACTTTAAAGTCATCCTTCCTTTCTACTGTCTGACAGATTTGACAGAAGTGTGAAAATGCACGTTAGGCTCATGAGATATGACAGCTTACACACTTTCTAGTATAGATTACATGTACGCAATCCATCTATATCTTTAACAGCTGCAGAGATGTGAACTTAGATTGAAAAAAAAAAAAAAAGTAAAAGCTTTAATCTTTAATGGTAGGAGTCATATCTGACGTGTACGACCGTTAAGATCTTTGGCTGTTGCTCTATTATCTGGGTAACAGTAGTATAGAAATAACGACAAGTAGAATGTCCATATAATAAGACGGGGAGGAATATCAGTGACTGCTGCTAATTGCCGTGAATGTAATTAACAAAGGCTTGGACAAGCTACAACATAATGCCTCTTGAATGGGCGCCAGATTTGATGAAGAAGAAGAAAAAAATAAATAGAAATCAGACTCCCGGGAGCCTGAAATATAGCTGGCAAGCTTGAGGATGATCACACATAATCAGAAGCAGACTGAGCAGCCCTGTACGGGGTGGGTGGTGGTGGTGGTGGTGGTGGTGGTGGGGGG
>KV751343.1:282536-294601 GCA_001698575.1 Mola mola
CCTTGGCAGACAGGTACCAAATGGGCTGCTCTCTGCATGCTGCCTTTAATGTTTTATTGATTTGCTTAGCATACGCCCCGGTTCAACTCACACACTCCAACACTATTGCCCTTTGTACTCGCAGCCTGACCTGCCCCACATGAAAATTACGTTATTGAAATATGTTAAATGTGTCACCCCGCCTCTCCAGGAGAAAATATCTCATCTATTGATGGAGCTTTCAGGGGCTGGCAGATTGGTAATATTAGATTCCCACCAGCCCTTAATGACTTCTATTACTACAATTCCATCAACTCCCTCGGCCAATCAATCATATGAACTAGGCAACACATCAAAGCCATGAATAAAATAAAAGGCGGATTAGAAGATGTATTTTTCAATTTTCATGTCAGGCGCAAAAGAAAGAAAAAAAAGAGAGAGAGGATTAAAAGCGAGTGAGATAGAGAACTCGAGCTGATCTGCTCGCCACAGAGAAAGAGAAGTGAAACAAACATTTGGGAGGAAGAGTTGTGAGATTAATTAGCACAGAAAATGTCACCCAGAGCACGTGCCCACATCGAGGCTTTAATTTTCTCGTCCCACTTAATAAGAGAGCTCACAACCATCATTCAGGTGCCTACAGGAGATCCAATTACCTCCACCTAAAGATGGTATCAGCGAGCGGCGGAAGCACGCAAATATTTCATTCCACAGCCTATCGTGGGTGAGAACAACGATTGAGTCTAACTTTTCTCCTAACCTGTGGACTGTGAGGTGGACGACAGTGAAGAGATTTTACACGCGTTAAGCGGAGTGAATGTGTGTGTGTGTGTGTGTGTGTGTGTGTGTGTGTGCTTGCGAGCATCCGTGTTCACATGTCAATGATAAATATGTGTCTGCCATATCCTCACCCCCCCCACGCAGAGGAAGGGACCCTCAGACAGAATACACAACAGGGACGGACACAGCTTATTCCCAGACAATGTCAATAGCTCAAGGGTAAAATCATTTGTCAGCGCGGCCAAATCCCTCTAAATGTATACATTTATTATTGTCGCTCTAATTGATCGCAGGGCGCCAAGAGAAATACCAAGGGTCTGTAATACGCGCCTATCTCATTTACAAATCACACTTCGCATAGCTTCAAGGACATGTGGGGCTCCTCTTAGGGAAAGGGGAAGGAATATCTGTTTGTGGCCCTCAATGTGGTGGAGGTGCCCATTAATCTGGCTGTCCCATGTTGACCAGAGAGCTGCGTTACGCACTGTTCAGTGAAAATGTCACCATGCTTTCCAAGGAGATGTTAGCAGATGTATCATTATATTTAATATGCTTACTAAACATGTGCAAAGCGTGGACCTCTACTTTCACCGCAAAATCATTCGATCAAAATAAACAGAAGCATCATTTTAGGTTATTTATACGGGTATTTTGTATTTATTTTGATATCACATAATAAGATGAAAACAAATATGGCACAATGTGTGGATTTAAATTCTAGCGCAATCATTACATTGAAAAAGACACAAAAAGTGGAAATAACGGAAATTAAAACAAGAAAATCAATTTTCTCAATTGGATAAAATAAAATATAAACAAAACACGATAAAGGAAGGTGAAAATCATGATTTCGTGGTGCCTGCTTTGGAGTCGTCCAATTCACTGTCACATCCCCTCTCGACCGTAAGCCCTCCAAAACAGCACATTTAATATTAGGAATATAATGATAAAGTTCTTTTTATTCATATAGCACCTTTTCTAAACATATGCAGCGCAGATTACAAGAAGAATTAAAGACAATAACCATGAAAACAGCTTAAGAAGATAAAAGATATTTAAAAGGTAAACGTTAAAGAGTAAAAGTCAAAGTGAGAAACGAGGCAAAATCATAGAGGTACATTTATAACCATCTGTTTTTCTCCACAGAAGTTGCTTCTCATATTTTTATTTTTATTTTGTTCCAAACCCAGAGTGCATAAAAGCAAAAGGCTGATTCAACGTGCTTTTTATAATTCATTTTTGGTTCTACTACCAGGACAGCGTTGGATGATCTAAGAGTGCGGTTTGGAACAGACTTAACATTTGGTTTTGGGAATTATAATACCTTTTTTTTTTTTTCTGTCTCAAAAAAGGTTTTGTCCACATTAACATGACAGAAAAGACATATTCTGGAATATGAATGTGTGTCCGAGGTTATTTACAAATGGACAGTTCTCAATCAGAAATAACATGCATGATCTGAAATACCAATACTGCATCAACGGGAGAAACAGACGCACAGCAAGAAATCATTTCATGTACGAGTACAGCACTTTTGCTGTACTCGTTTGTTTTTTACTGGCGATTTTCCTCTTTAGTAGGTGCCTACAACAACTGTTTACTGTATTAGTAGAATCGTAGAGGAAATATTGAATCAGTTTGGTCAGACGTGGCTCATACACAACGCGCAGAAAGTGAAGCATGACAATTCAGAGATACGCATATGAAATGTATAGATTTTAAGTAAAATACATTTTATCCATGGATTTTAGAATGAAACACTGCCAACGTTTTGGTCTGCCAACAAGGATTGATTCAAGTTCAAATTAAGTTTCCGACTCATAATATAGTGACCAATATTATGGAGGCAGCAATCAAATGCCACGGCGTGATGATCAGCTAATTCTTTTTTGTCATATGCTCTTAAATGCTCTTAAATCCGTCCATTTTTTCACATGTAAACTGCAGCTGTTCTAAATCAAATCATTATTTGTTCTTCAGGTCCAGTAGAATCCCGAGATCTGGATCAAGCGGTGTCATTTGGTATGGATAAGGAGGGTGGTTAAACTTTTATATATACGATATATATATATATACACTGCACACACTTGAGCTTTGAACATCTCTGAAGTCATGATCGTAAACACCAGAAGAATCCTTTCAAACAACCTGGAACAAAACTCCACGTCGTGATCACTTCTAAAATTGACTGGGAACAAACACTTACTGCCACGGTATCTGATCAATTGGTCTGTTGTCATTTTCCATCCCTGGTTCTCACAATCAGTGCAACTTCCTGTCCCACATAAGGGCCCCTCTATGAGAGGCTTCCATCAATCCCCCAATGCTGCAGGGGTTAACAACTCTAATTTTATACTATCAGACAACGGCAGTGCTTTTGCTGTTAATATATATCTGTCCACAAAGGAAGCTATCAATTGTAAAAGGCAAGCACACACACGCACCTATACACACTCTCTTCTCACTGGGACCACCCAGGTACAAGACATAATTACTTCAACAACTTTAGGTTAAATCAACATTCTGCACCCCCACGCATGACATCACTTTCATAGCTCGCCTTATTAAAGCCTGCGCTTCATAAAGTAACCCCCAAGCCAACTATGTCTGCACACAATAACGTATGATTGGCTGACTTGTCTGGTCCTGAACCGCCAGATCCACTGTAACTCAATAGCTGATTCGGGGGCGTCTGATCAGACATTCGAGATCCTTCATACGCTGTCGGGACACACCTGCCACTGCTCGGTGACATCTAGGGACGACAGTAAATTCTTGATGTGATCAATTAACAAAGTCTGGATGCAATCCGGTATATGTAGTATTCATGCATCATAGAACTGTACAGAACGGTTCATTGATGGGGCTTGCAGGCCTTCAGTTTGACACATAGGAGCTGATCTGTCATGTGTTTGCAGTCTTGTCCCCCTCTTGTTTCTCGTTTGCTTTCCAAGAAGTGATTGTCACATCTAAACATCGCTGCGACGATCCCTCCCATTTGGTATGAAGCCATAATACGTCTGATATGCAGCACAGGCATGCCGACATCTGTTCATGAGCCATGCGACATCCTCTCTGATTCTCACTTCCCATTGTGATCATTTTCAATTGATTCTTTATGAGTCATTTCAAAGCTAATGGATTGTGAGCAACGCGGCAAGGAGAGGACCTCTGGGAGAAGGTACCCAGACTGACAGAATGATCGGAGATGAGCCGTACGCACAGCGAGACTGGGAGGAGGCGGTGACGGCGGAACGACGTGATCAACAATCTGCTGAAATTTGGACATAAAAGACAACAATCACACAGCTCGCATCCATGATTATATTCCGAAGTGCCAATTATGGCGCGTCAGAAAACTACGGCAAGAGGTTGACACTCTACAATAAAGCAAATCATTTCCAGTTGGAGGAACAGAAGAACGCTAATATGAGGGGTGGAAGATGGGGCGAGGAGGATCTCAGTTAAAGGAAGTAGCTAATAAGGTTTAATGGTGCGTGTCAGGAAGCCACAGTATGCAGGGGAAACACAGCTGGCTTCATTTTGTAAACTATTTGATATACACATCTATCCAGCTCACAATTATCAGCTGCTTGGGACACGAGGGACAGTTTAGGACCTCTAATCAGGAACAGTTTCTCCCCACTCTTTAAGTGGCAAGGCAAAGACATTAATATGATCCGGAGTAAGCGTAGACAGGTCAGGTTGCACCCACTGCCCCTTTGGGAGATTTTTAGATAAGATGCCTGATTTCCAATGCATCATATCCTGGGGAGTGTCAGATAAATGAAATAAATGAAATATTCTAACATTTGGGTGGTAATGCATTTCATCAAATGAAACAAAAACAGTAAAATTACTGAGCCTTTTTTGATAAACACTCATTTTGTTCCACTTTATCAAATATTAATCTCAGACATCTGTGGATTTGTGTTCACTGTCTACTTGTTATCTTTGATAAACAATTCAATTACCAAAAGGCAAAAATATTTAGATTTGACTTATATGTGTGTGCAAAGCTACATTGTTCTTCAGGCAATGCTGTACAGCTTCAGAAGCTGACGGCTCGTCTATTAGCGATTCCTGCTATCGTTGGTCACCAGTTAGACAAAAAAGACTCTACTAAAGAGAGAAAAGTCTTTCTTTGCATTTCCAAATATCACCGTTCATATGTTTGAAAATGACCCGCACGCACACGGATCCATAATCCCGCCTAACTCTAACCCTTTAGCGCCAAAGCCTTAAATAACTTGTCTAAATGGCTGGTGATTATATGAGCAAAGTAAGTGGCAATTATCTACTGCTCAATCCAAGTCTCAAGTAAGAACATTACTTATTCTGCTGTCATTCTGTGGTGTTTGCTGCCCTCTTCTGGAGTTAACATGCTCTAATTGCACACCACAGACACCTGCAGATGCCCACAAACAGCTGCCTGCTCATCCCGAGCTTAATCTGTGGCACTTTTGTGGCTTTTATTTGCTGTGTAGGGCTGAGCTGAAGACGCAGTCCTGATTATGATGGGTCGCCTCTGGTAATGTGCATGAGTGAGCTCCATGCTGTGATGTCACCGTCCCTCCAGGATACTGTAGTCAGGTTATTTTGTTGTCAGGTTACACAGCAACAATTGGGGTGTCATTTTCCAAAGATTTCACTCTGGAGCCTTGTTTCAATAGTTTGCACTGTCAGGCTCAAAAAAACACCATTATCATGTAAACGAACCAAAGGTTACAGCTACATAACACTCAAAACAATGAAACAATTGTAAGATTGCGAATATTCGATTTGCAATAGAATCAGAACAATAATTTCTGCCATAACTCAAATCCTATTGCAAGAAAAACACATGTTTTTAAACAGACTTTTCATGTCCTTTAAGTGAGAACAACTCTGTCAGGGGCCAAAGGAAGTCAGCACACGCCTCTAAAAGATAAAAAACATAATTGCTTTGCTTTGAAATTTCTGAATCTCGGTGTTTTAAGCAGTTGAGTTTTCAACTTCCTCACAGGGGTCAAATAATTGTCAGTGTCAGCGGCAGATTTAGAGACCGAAGAGCTGGAGGATAAACCACCGGAGGGGATAAGGCTATATTCTGCGGCTGGTAGGATTTACACTGTAATGCAGCGAGCATAAACCCATCATTAAATCATTATGATTGCAACCCTTGACTCCTGAATTTTTTGGGGGGTTTTTTCTCCTCTTTTCTTTCCCCTTTTATTTTCTACATGCCACATCCTGTGGAAATAAAAAAAAAAAAAGTATCCTTGAGCTCCAAAAATTGGATGTTGTCTAACAAGCCACTTGCATTTGATCGCTCTAATTTAAACTATTATGCTCTTGTGGTTTCCTGATCCCATTATAAATATTTGAGAGGAAGTATTTATCATTGAGATACTGTATATCAGCACAGATGGATTTCCTGCAAGCAAAGGTCAGTGATTTAGATGCATAAACAAGTGAGTGGGAAACGTTTTGTGCCTTGACCTGAAAATCACAGCAGTAGTATGGAAATGAATCCTGTTAGTTATGGTCTGTCTCAAGCTTAATGGATATATGTTGGTATATTCTTTTCACCTGGTTTCACTGTCCGTTTGTGAAAAGGCAACTCGTACTGCAATTATTCCCTTTAGTGAGACTAAATCAGTCTATTCTCTTTCTCTGCTGCCGACTCCTTCTCCCACCAGCTCCGCAGTGACCTAAACAGGCGTTGCGATGCCGTGGCTCGTCACTGGTTACGCCAAGTGTTTATCACACTGTGCAATGTGCAGGTGACAGTAATTATCAGCAGATGACAGTGGCAGTCCTCGATGTGGACCAGATGGCGATACAAGGCGTCATGTATGTACAGCTGTGTGTGTGCGGGCGGAGGTGGGGGGCGACAACAGGAGGGTAGTAGAGGACCAAGATAAAGGAGAGGGATGAAGAAAGTAAAGCAGCATTAGGGATGAAGCCTGCTTCCTGGGTTGTAGTGTAAAGCCACAAATTGATCCCTCACTAAGGAACTGTGGGAAGTCAAGGGAAGGAGCTACAGGTGTGGCTTGGAGCTGCATGATGCGGATCACGCTGGTTGCTTGGGGACTGGTATAAAATCGCCAGCATCCTGTGCATCATGCATGCCCCGTTGAGGACTTGTACCCCGCACGCCGCATTAGCTCCCAACGCCCAATTGGCACGCAGTGCGTAAGCTCCATGTTGGGGGTAAACACTACGCACATACCCAAAGCACAGCAGCAACTCTGATGGCCACTCAGGCAAGATGTGTGATCTAAACCACACAAATTGCCAGTCACTGTTTGAAGTCAATGGGAGGGAGCACATCAGCGTAAGCAACTCTAACAGCTGCTGATATTAAACTGGAGTTTTACATAACAGGATGTGGATTTGCTTTGCTTTCTGTCTTGAGTTTGTGTGTTTGCTTTGAGCTCTCCAGGGCTTCCTCTGCAACCAGGTTTACTTCAAATTTCCATAAATATGAACCTGAGTGTTTAGTCTTAGTTAGCTGCTGTTTTCCCAGACAACTGCAGTTACTTTCCACCTATGAATGAAGGCCACGTTCCATCCCAAGCAGATTTAGACGGGTGAACTTTTCAATTTATCAGGGATTATATTGTCTGATAGAATAAACTGTCCCTATAGAAACACATTGCTCCAGCCTCTCAAGTCCCTCGTTACCTTAGAGCTTTAAGGTGGGGATGAACTACATTTACTAGTACTTTAGACATAATACTGTTTATCACGGTCTGTCCTCGTCTGCGGCAGTCACCACTGGTTTTGCGCATTTTTGCCTCGGCATGTTGGCCTCTGTAGGTCTATGCTTTCGTTTGTTTCTCATTGCAGCTACCTGGCTTTCATCACCAGTTGTTTTGGTTTCCTCTTCTTCTTCAACCTCCTCTTCTTCTTCTTTAAAGTTGTATGTTTACTCTCACTCACACTGGTGGTGATAGTCGTGTAGTGGATCCCCAACCAAACTGATTAGCTCTGGTCGGTTATGTTGTGTGTATATCGATTCTAATTGAGACTGACTCAGAGTACAGCTGCTGCTCCTCCACATCGAAAGGAGCCAGCTGAGGTGGTTGGGTTGGCTCCTTAGGATATCTCCAGTCCAGAACGCCTCCCAATTGAAGGTCCGATGGACCGAGAACTCGCTGGAGGACATTATTATCATATTCCATTTGATTTGGGAACATCTCAGGATCCACAGGAGGATCTGGAAAATTTTGCCAGGAAGAGGGACGTTTGGAAAACCCTGCCAAGCTTTCTGCCACTGCGACATGATCCCAGATAAATGGAAGATATTGTGTCAATAGACAGAGAATTTGACTCAGAATTTGCAACGGACAGATGTAACACAATGTGGATAAATTATAAGAAAAAAATTGTAAATGTAATAATATTACCAAAATTCTATTAGCAACATGTTAAAGTCATTACTGCATTACTGCTTAAAGGCGTAAATTACTGTAAGCATGAAGATGTAACTGTCATGTCTGTGGTGAGAAAAAAGTAAAGGTGCACTATGCAGTACTGCACCCAGAAGTAAAGAGTTGAGTAAAATAATCTCCCCCCCAAAAAAGCCTGCATGTGAGTGTCTGCCGTCCCCGTGCGTGGAAACGAATAAAACACCAGAATTAAAAAAAAAGTGACACCCCGACTCTTATTTCCGTGGGATTAGGTTTCTGTTAAATGCCAGTCGAAAAAAAGCCCCATTAGTTCATTTCCCTCTTGGTTAATTAACAGCTGCCCCTGACCTTTCCAATGGATGAGGGCAACTTTATCTTGGAAGTCAAGCTCACAAAACTATACATCAAAGTAGATTGTTTACTGACCGCAGGACGGAAGAAGAGTAGCTTTTGGCTCTGACTCACCCAGTCACACAGCTGTGGGTCTGTTCATTATCAGAAAATATGAAACAAAAAACAGCATTGTGTTGTTGTCCAAAAAGGAATGGATGAAATATCTGAAAAATGTTTCCTGTGAGATTCTCTGATTACATTAATATATTTTAGTTCCTATTACACTGCTAAGAGCAAAGTTACTCACCAAAATGTGTGAATCCAGCACTTCACACTATACTGTAACCATAATTATCACATTTGTGTCACTTTCCTTTACATTTCCCGGTGTATAAGGACATTACTATCAAGGAAAAAGGACACTTAACGGGGGAATCCTGGGGTGCTCTTGGTCCTGTAGAATAGACTTACCTCTCTGCCATTACACAGCTATTACATTGCAGAAGAGGACTAATCAGCCCCAGTGAACCCCAGTAGGTCATTAGATTACATATTCACTTGCATGCTGAACGTTTCACGTTATGGTTCAGCACTTTCAAATGTTGCAGCTCTCTGAAAGGTGCAGTGCACTGTTTTTATAGCTGAGGCTCAGTGTTCATGTGTCACGAGACATATTTTTCACCAAGCACCTTGTTTCACCCTGTTCGTCTGTTTATGTGAACAAAGTAACTCAAACTACTCAACACATTATCACCAAATTTTTAATACGGTCACGAGTGTGGTCGAGATTTTAAGCTGGTTACATTTTGAGACCTCTTGCATCGAAATTGACGGGATGAGAGATGGACAAAAGCCTTGCTGCTGGTGCGCAGCATTGCAGCCTGCTGAATTCAAATTGAGTGAACAGCTGTATATATATTATGCTACAGATGTGGCTCTAGAGAAGCTTTTTGTATGAGGCAGTAACCCTTGGCATGTCATCAGCCAGGCTTATGTCATGTTGGGTTGGAGTTTGAGAGACATTTTTACCACAGTCATGCATAAGCACGTTGTGGCGGTAACTATGGTCCGAACTCTACAAAGTGATGGTGGAAACAAGATTCTGTGGTTTTAGAGTTGGTGGGGATTAAAAGGATATAACCGGATATCTCAGCATTTGTTGCATTTTTCATCTAAATGTAACAGCACCCTCTTAATGTTGTTCCAAAAACGTGTATGTGTGAAGAGAAGTAATCATTTTTAAGGTTATACTCGTCTGATAGTGTTGTCTTTCATGGCTCAATGTGTGACTTCTTTTCAAACTGTCATTTAAATCTACTAATTTAAACCAACAGTATAACTTCTTCAGAGGCTTTAAAGGTCATCTACTGGTTTTTTATCAGCACAGCAATTTTCCTCTGTTGCTATGATGTTTCCATTATTTTGTCCAGCCCTGAAACATTAAATGTTTCCTTCCAAAGCATTTTTTATATTGTCTATAACCATAATCTTAAGCCAAATCAATTCCTTCCTTTCCCTAACCTAACCCTAATTCATACATGGAAATAAAATGCATTAGGATCAATCTGTGGTTCTCCAATAAACACACACACTGACCAGGAGAAGTCTTCCAATCCAGACGCTGATCATAAGAACAAGTAATGATGTGCGCGCTGCTTTAAAAAGTAGGACTCGGATCCCTATTCATTATGTCAAAGCGTGGAGGAGACGTTTCTATTACCAGACCAGACGTCCAAATCAGCCGTGTTGTTTCAGCGCTTACTGTGCCCGGCCTCCCCCGCTCCGCCGTTTATTTACGTAGGGGAGCTCTGGCGGCCTGGGGGGGAGCCCTGGCTAATTGTGAGCAGCTGTAATATCACAGGGCCATCATTAAGAGGGCAACAGCTTTGCACACAAATTCATAATCCAGCCCGAAATGGAATAGCAGCAACGTCCGCCAGCCGCTACTGAATTACCAGATTGTTAGTGTGGCCTAATTTTTACACTTTGTTTATGAAAGACTAAACCGCTCAGCGTGGTTAGCACCCACAACAGTGTGATATTTCTCCAGAGAGGTAGTCATGGGTAGAGGGAAAGGCCGAAAAGGCACCATCAGAGGGATATTCGGCAGAGGAAGGGACTGTGTGTAGACCGCTCAGCTGCGATGCAGCTTCCGGCAGGTGGTTGAAAACTCCCCGGTAGCGTTAAGAAGCTTTTTCTACTTAATTTAATCAATTCTCGTCCAGAGTTTGAAAAGCAATACATCAAAGCTCACCACAAAAGAGGCATTTATACATTTTACAGTCAACTGGTCGGTAAATTAAACTCGAGGGGTTAAATTATAAGACGTCCAGAGGTGCCTATGTGCTTTGCAGTGACATAAAAAGACCAGAATTAACGTGGAAACCCCCAGCTTGGTTCCCTCTCTGGAAACGGAGTATAGAGCAAACCTGCAAACACAATGATGAAATATAGACAAATAATGTCACAATACCCTTCAGTCTATTTAGTAACGTTGTTTACACGAGCATTGGCAGAGTGCTTTCGGTGCCCCTTTTGTCATATCTTCTTGTTGATATTTGAATTTGTCAGCGCATGCTGGGATTTCAAAATGTTATCATAATCGGGTTTTATTATAAGCAACGCCGGCCAATGTTGAAAAATGAAGACAAAAAGACAACAACGTGGCCACCAGGACCATCCGCTCAGCAGACCGGACCGAAGTGGACCACACACAGCGTTTCAGTAAAGCTGTGCATAAAGGACTTATTAGAATACAAGCAAGCTGCAAACATCCCCCCGCCCTCCACCCTCCAGGCGCTCAGCATGCTGTCTGGGTGTTTCAGTTTTCCTAAACATCAGCAATATTGCGATGGCGTGATCGCAAATGCTTCTTTTGAATATGGGCTTTTTGGTATTGCAGGTAGACAAAGACAAACTTACTTATTTGGATACGCTCATCCTGGATTTCAAAGTATGTTCTGCGAAAGCTGTCGGTGTTGGTATGTGAGAGAGGAAACGGGACAAATCGAAGCCCGAGACATAGACGTTTCAATTTCATATAAATATTTAGAGAGAGATCTTTGAAAATATTGTGTAACGGATAAATAAAGTAATAGTAAAATGTTGATGCTTTCAATTTGGGGTGAAATCATTTCTCGAGTTGTTTCCTCTTCCTGACTAGTAGGCCCGGCATCAGGTTTGCATTAAGGAATCACACTTCGGATATTTGCCTCGTGTCTGTTTATGCTGGAGGTTTATGCAGCCAGACAAACAGGGTTATTTTAAGAGAGACCTTTTCCATTTTCAGGAGAGAGCATTATGCTGATTCCCATCTCTTTCAGCATCCTGATCTCAAATCAGCCCCTCATTACCGGAGCTTAGCTAAGAAGGCAGAGCATCGACATTAGATGACGATGATGCGAAGAGGTGTAGGGTCAAACATAAGCTCATCTTCACAGCACATTATTCACAGCAGGACCAACAGAGCCAACAGAAGAAGGTGTGAGTCATGACAGATGACCTGTGCAACCGAGGAAGCACAGACTCTTATTACGTAAAACATTCTCAAACCCAGACGTGCGCGCTGCCTCTATC
>KV751343.1:303898-315174 GCA_001698575.1 Mola mola
CTTCTCCTTCGTTGTACCTATCTGTCCATTCCCAGCGTATGCACATTAAATACAGTAAAAATCGGACAAGACTGAATGTGAAGAAACTCTGCACAGACCTGAACATTAAAATCGGATTTGCACTCATCACAGGGAAAAATGGTCTTAAAGTGTAATTATTGTTGTTTTTTTCTTTATGTAGATGACTAAATATCATTTCAAGTGAAGTTTCCCATTACATCACCTATCAAAAAGAGATGACACGTCCCGATGATAAGAAGTGGTTTCAGTCCGTTTGCATGACAATGAGCTAATTGTCACCCAGCTGGCAGCTGAATAGAGCCAGTGAGTTTAATCTGACCACAATGACATGTTTGATTGGTCGGAGCTGGGGTGGGTGAGTGCGGGGGAGGGTGGCCCTCTCCTGTGGCAGTGGAGAACAAACATAAATCTTCTTCAACAATCTATTTTCCATCATACTTATTCACAGGGGACATCTCAAAGTGGTCTTTACCCTTTCTGTCAATGGCTGCCCTCATCCATCAATTTCATAGAGAATTATACCCCAGATCGATGTAGTTCATGACCGCTGAGCATTTGTCGAGGGGCGGTGGAGGTGGAGGGGCGGCGAGTGCGACGCTGCGTGTTCTCAGAAGTCTGATAGCTACTTTTGGTTGGCCCCCATTCATGCCCAGATCATTCACACCATGTAAGGGCAAGAGAAAGCGGTTCTTCCTCACCGTCTCACCATGAAGCTCTCTCCGTTACTCCGTAACTAATGCAAAGAAAGACTTACAAATTAATGGAAATCACTGAAAGACTGAATTGAGTTAAAAAAAAAATGTTGAATTTTTTTTCCCCGTGACAAGTGCAGGAATTCATCTACAATGAGGTTAAAACACTCCGGCTGCTATAATTATGCACGTTCAGCACAGCCAGTAGACCAGCAAGCAGAGGCCACATCAAACAAGGCTTTTAGTTTGGCAAATGTCATATTTGCTGCTAACATGAAACAAAAGATCAAAAAAACACATCCATGCCACAGTCCTCTAGTGCACAGCCTCTTTAACTTCGGTCATGTCCTTGTTATCTGCTTTTGTCAAAAGCTCTTATTCAAAAAAACAAAAAAGACAAAAAAAAAAAAAGAAGTACAGAGAAGGACACTAATAATGAGTGTGAGGGACAAGGCCTCTTCTAGCCAGTATGGAATATGAAGCAAATACCATTACACACTGTCTGACAGCGATGTTCTGGCTGGATAATAGGGCTATGAATTGCTGTCACACAATGCATAATTGCCCCTCCTGAAACATTGATGAATTAAATTAGGGGGTGGTGGGATCAAATTCATAAATCAAATTACAGTATCTTTAGTACTGTGTGCCTGAGCAGTCGAGGACCCTTCAGAAGTCACTTTTAGATTGCAGGGGGTGCTGAAGTAAATGAAGTAGGCATAATTATGTGTATCTTCTCACTCCTGCTTTGTCTTCAATGAATTTTTTACAAAGGCGACCATTAGCTACAAGCTAATGCCAGTTAAGCCTCAGCAAAACTGAATTATTAAATCTGTCAGCCAATATCCTATTACGGCCTACTTATGAATAGTTGATTTGAATTTGTATAATTGACAAGGCTTATCGTGGAGCAAGGCTTTCCGTGTCAGCTAGGGTTTTGAGATGCAGCGATATGTATAGACCCCTGGCACAAAAGGCCGACTGTCGTCACGCTCATTCAGTGCGGTCGGCTGGTTTTTCTTACAGGTGGGACCTTCTGACCAGTCATAACGGCCATACAGAGCGGATGAATATCAGGTAGACGAAGAGATGAAGTATTTTCATCATCTATAACCAAACACAGGCTCAGACAAAGTTCTGTATTATATTGTGGAAAATAAGAAAATAAAGTGACTCACATATTTAACCATGTTTTTCTTCCATACACCCCTCTCTAATATGCAAATCCCTCTCTCTCTCTCTCTCTCTCTCTTCCCTCTCACTCCCACACTCACACTTAAGACATTAAGTCCTCAACCTGGACCGGGCCTTGTGAGGGGTATTGGCATGTACACGAGATTGATGAAAATTACTTCCAGAGCGTTTATTTCTTCTAATACCACTGAAAGAAGAGTGTGCACTCAGGAGATATTTGATCTGAATTAGGGAAACTGATGAAGCAATTGATTAATTGGAATTCAAGCCATCAGTCACCGGGGACATCAGCAGCATCATTTACATTCCAAACAATCAGCTGATGGCCCAATAGGACACCGCGTATTAATACGCAGGAGTCAATGCGATGCTGCCACGTCGCCACCAGCTTTTATTGACAAGCGCAATGACAGTTTTAATCCCTACTTGATCAAATTGCATATATTTGGGGATTTCCACACAAATTCAATATGTCTTATGAATTTTTAATCTGGGAGGAGGAGCAGCAGGACTAAGCAATAGAACTCATTTTCTTTGGTGAAGCACACTGAAGGCAGGAGGGGACACACTGTAAGACCCAACAACAGTTATTGCCATCCATATTTTGTTTAATTCTTGCAGAAAATGGTATTCTTTTAATTCCTGCAAATTCTTTAAGTGCCCGCTGTGCTTATTTTAAAAGGATTGGGAAATTTGTCAGTGGCTTTAAGAAATCTTAGAGATTCAGGGGCTCATTGCTAATACAGAGAAGCTCATAGACTATGAGGTATTTGTGGAAGTTTTAAGGACATGGAAATGATTCAATCCCTGCGTGGTTATGCGGCATTGTTGGTCCTATTCAATTCATTATTTTTATAGTGATTGTGGTGCTGAGTTATTTCTTCTGAAATCAGTAAAGTTCATGCCTAACATCACCAAGGTCTGGCACCCTGTTTGCATGGCTACAAACAGTACAAGAGGGAGTTATGAGTACCTTCGCTTCTTCCGTCTCTTCAGAGAGATGCAACAAATGGATTGAGATGTAATGTCAAAGGAGGTGTGTGATCCCTGGTGGAGAACAGGAGAGACAATACCAGCGGGAGTTGTGGTATTCCATAAAGCTTCACTCAAAGATATGGATGTGAAAGTATGCGTGGAGGCACGGTGGACGCTTGAGACATTCAGTTGTCTATGGTTACATGTATTGAAATAGCAAAGTATGCACATTCAGAGATAAAATCTTTTTAGTTGGAGTCACAAATCGAGGCGGGGGCCATTTTAAAGGGTTGGAGCAGAGACACTGAAAATACAGATATACTGAAAGTATCATGTCTTCAGTGCCACACGGCACAACATACACTTTTTGCTCCCGTGCTCTGGCACAAATTCACAGACGCAAACATGGATTACATGCTGGGCTATATGATTCAGCGAAGGCATGGGTTGTTGTTCAGAAGTGCCTATTACAGAGGCCTATCATTGCGACATCAAGCCCTCCTTCCCATTGACAGTGCTGATATTTTCCCCTCCTGGCCTGAGCCCTCTACTGACAGCAGCACCAGTAATGCCCCTCCCCTTCTCTACTCTTTCATGCCACTGCAACTCTCACAATGTTATAGTCATTAGTTGAAACAGCAGAGTTTCGTTATGACAACTGTCTGCCACATTTATTGTGTTTACTGTTGCCAGCTTGCTTTGCCCCATTGCTTTTTAAAAATGTATTTGTTTTTGCTGTGCAGTGCAGCTTGGCTCTAATGACGTTTGCCCCCCATTGGTGTGTGAGGGGCAGCCACCCAACCCCATATGCTGAGATATGTACCTGCACATGGAGCAGACATTGGTGCCATTTAATGAGCTGCCTATCAAACTACATTAATCAACAATACTCTCAATAACACCACCTCCTCTTGGTTAGCCACATGGCTGGATGACTGAGAGAAGTGCTTTACTCCGACAGCCCAGTTGGGAGGGGGGAGGGAGGGAGGCAACTCAAAGCTCTAATTAAGTAACAAGGGCACTAAGTTAGAGAGAAATAGCCACCAGGAACCACAGGAGACAGGCTGCACTGCTGCAGCAGCAACAGCAGCAGCAGACCCACTCACTCCGTTTGTTTCCTCAGACGGGTGTCAAAACACCCCCGATCTGCCTCCCATCAAGTCCCCTGCGCAGAAATAGGAACTGAGCTTCTGAAAGGAAAGATTAAAGTTTTTTGGAAGTACTGTTGGCAGCTGCCCATGCCCTGAAGATAAACTTTACCCGGCCGCATGTGCAAAACTTTGCTGGAGCCATTTGTCATCTTCGAAAGTAATCCATTTCCAAGTGGCAAGGGGTTTTAGACAAGAATACAGGACTGGCCACTGTAACGTGCTCCGCTAGTGGTCCCGTGTTTTGATAGAGTGAGAAATCCAAACCTCACCAAAAATGTGCCAAAAGAAAAAAAAAGATTTTAATAAGATAAACCTGCACGTTTCATGCTTTTTTTGGTGATCGTACGATGCCTTACCTGTCATTTTCACAGGAGATTTTGATGCACATGGCAGATAAAGCTGTGTCTTTTTTGAGAATCAATCTAAACAATAGTGTCACTATTCTATATTCCATATATTACATTGTGCAATCAACATTTACTTAATAATATACATTAAAAAGGAGCAGTTTGTAAGATGTCAGTCTTATTCCTGGCATCAGCTATGACCCCAAAGTGTCAACAACTCACTAACATGGCCTCGGAATGAGACTCAATCAACTATGTGACGCATTATACCTTTAAAGCAAAACTCAGTCTATTGCCAGTTTGAGCCAGAACGTTTTCTTCTTATTCTCAGTCTTTCTTAAATTCTGCAAGGCATCATTATGGGAGTTACAGGGTACAGATTTACTAGACTTTAACCGCCGAACTATTCAGCCAGATGAATGCCACCTGTACAGGAGCTTGTTTGTGGTTTTCTCTCTTTCATTCATGAGCAACAGCCATTAAAATGAATTTCAGTTTTTTTAAGTTCTGTTGTTGAAAATCAGCAGATGAAGGAAATTTTGTATTTAGTACTCAGGGGCTCAAAACAATGAGGCAGTTTGCCAATATTATGACATGACTATGAAAGCAGCACATGGCTGAGAGAGGCAAAATTGAACCTGACAGTCACAGATTGATACAAATACTATTCACTAAATGATGTTAAACTGTGAGGTGCAACAGAGGATGTTCCAGCTCTCAATAGCAAATTGGCAAGCTAGAATAACAGGGCATATTATTTTTGCATTAAGTTTAAATCAATTAAGTTTTTTTTCCCCTTTGTTGCAACAGGCAAACTATCGTCCTTGACTTGCACGAGAAAATTGTTTGCACCAAATTTTGTTTGTCATTATATACTTCAAAATAAGAAAATGTACGAGGCAACTGTTTATGCAATAAAACACTTCTACAGTTTGTGCCATGAATCTCTTTGATCCAGTGGGCTTTGCATGATGCCGGCAGTCTGTGTGTATGTATGTGTATGTGTATAGAGTGTCAGTATATGCGTCTAAATGAGGAGACAGAAGAAATTGCTATTCATGCCCACTTAACCCTCTCAAGCACACACAGATGGACCGACGCAAACACACCAATACGCTCACAAGCACACACCCTGCCAATTCCTACTGTTGTGCCAGCAAGCCATCTGGTCAAATGATCATCGTATGCAATCTGCCCACCCGGTCTGGCACTAATTCACCGTACCAACACTCCAATTACCCTCATCACGGCAGAGAACGGCAGAAGACCAAACTGCACCCACCTGTGTAGTGGTGGAGCAGTTGCCAGACTGACTTGTGGAGAGGTCAGTGTGTCGTAGTAATTGAAATACTCTACAGTTAGATGCATTTACAAACATATCGCAAGTCTCAATTAGCCTTTATATGGTGTGGAGGAAAACCTCGGTTTTATGTTGCACGGTCGGATTCATCTCACTCCAAATCATCTGTCTACATCATCACAATGGATTAGGGCTGTAAGGTCGTGACCTCTGAATGATCAATAAGCAAACGTAGTCAATGGCCAACCGGGAAGTGGTTGCTGATGCAAACATAAAGGAAGAGAAAGAACATTAATTCAAATCCATCCGAATATCCGACAAAGCTTTGGGGAAGTTTGCTGAGAAATTAAAGCAGAAGTTTCTAAATGACAAATTTTGACTCATTGGTGAAAACCTGACCGCTGAGTCTGTGGCCCCTATCAGCTGATAAGCCCACCGGCTCAACATTGATCTGTCTCTCAGCCCCTCTCCCTTTTCTTAATTGTAATTTTCCAATTCCTAACCCATGCTAATTCACCCCCTCTGCTGTATGATCCATGGACCAGAGGCCTGAGCAGCACAGAGTGCCAGGAAGGGTCACTGTTAATTATATCCATTTAATACCCACTTATGTCTGCAGCGACGTCTTCCTGCTGGGGTCACGCAGACTTCGCCCTGCACTTTATCCAATAATCTCGCACAATATAGGCTCGGATATTCCAAAAGATCAATGTCATTAACAAGGAGACACAGAACGCATTTGATTATGGATGTAATTAGTACAGGCTTCAGGGGACTTGCTCCTATACACAAAGAGGCAAAATCCATTTAGAATCAAAATTGCCTTAAAAATGGACACCACTTTGAGATCATTTTTGCAACTGATGACCACCATAATGCAATTAGTATCACTAATGACAGGGAATTAGGGCTCCTATACATAATACACGTCTAACTTTGACAGATAGATAAGGGCATTAAGTTAGGCCGAAGGCAAGTCATGTTGACGTTGTGGCAAGAGACTCACCAGGCACAATCTGTAATGTTTGCACTTGTTTGTTCAATGCCAGTTTACCTGTGGAAAAAAGAGGCAGTCCTATTGGGCAAAGTGTCTCTGAGGACCTGTGAAAGGTGACACTGTGGATGCTGCATTAGGAGGATGAGCTTTTAATAATTCTGTCAGAAGGCCGGGGAATATCAGGCTGGTGTCACGTTACAGCCCGGCTGAAGTGAGCATCGAGCCATCCCTCCATCGAGGGCCCAGCCTCATTAAAACTCCCCTGCTGACTTTATCTCTGAGTCATCAGATCGCTCTTCCCTCCTCCATTTCTTTCTGTTGCTTTTGGTCTCAGTCAGCTTTTTGACATCACAGGCACACCTAGAGGCGTTGCAGTCAATCCACCAGCAAGTAGATCGGACGCATGTGAAGAATAAGTTAGTGGCGAGATACACTTCAGAAATACCCAAAAGCCAGTTTGTGTTAACCATCATGCACCAGTGAGTCTCTTGGTTTAAGATGCTTTCAGACACAATAAAATCCTGTGGCTTTCTCTCTAATTGAGGTAGAACAGCATCACATACCTTCTCACTGAGGACAATCTTGGCCTCCGGTGGAAACTTGTTGCGAGGGATGTGAAGGGAACAGACGAGCTGACAGGACTAAGGCGAGGTTCTGTGGCTTGTATTGGATTGCATGGCCCTGAAACTTAAGCCAGTGTGGTAACAGGGTACAGCCACTTAAGATGGCAAGATAGCCAAGATGATGGATGGTTGAATTTTTTTATATAATATCATCAACAGGTTACAATTTGCCGCAAAGAGACTGGCTAGAGTTTAAGATTTCAAGTATAAAACTTTCTGTAAAAGTGTTTAATTGAGGATACATATTCATTTACGCTAAAAGAAGATTATTTCCCTTTATGAATGTAATGGCAGGGGCTGAGGATATTAATAATCACAACCACTCTTGCTTCAATTGTCTGCTCTTGTATAAATGGGCACCAACGGCTAACATGTCGCCACTGTACATGTGTACTTCGCATGTTAACAAAACCTCCCATACTTCATCAAACATCTCATAATACTCAATTAGAGGTCTGTATACTTCTTTTAGATTAAAAGACATAGAGCAAATGATGGGAAAAAGAAGAGGGAGACCTGCTGCATAACGTCTAGCTGATTTTACTTTATAGTAGACTACTAAACCACTGTAAATGCTAAAACCCCTCTGTTTTCCATCAAGCTGCTGTGTAGTGGCTATGTTAAATGTAGGTGGTAAGCTCATATTTCTAATTATACAATGGCCAAACATTTTTTGTTAATGAAATGGAAGGCGTGTAATTGAAAACTTCAGCATAATTATTGCTTGGTGAGTGGCTGACTTAGGGAAAATTGCACATGTAGGAAGAGATCTTAGCAGGGGTGCCCGTGACTTATGAATTAGGCCACATCCAAAATCTTTACATATAGTGGCACATCTGCACTCACGTCCCCTCACATTATTATCGTTCTTATCTTTGCCAAACAGGCAGACAAAAACATTTTGGATAAACTGCGTCACTTATTCAAAGAGGCAAACATTCCATGACTGCATTTAAATCCTTCCTTGAAGCCACGACTATTCCCCTATGTTTGCAAAGAACATAATGGGTTAAGCAAAAGGTACGGCTATGCACAACTTGGGACATCACCTCATAGGTCATTGTGCAGAGAAACCAGAGCAGCCAAGACACATAAAGCCCCGTTAGAACGACTTGGCAGCCACACTAATAATGTTTGTCACAACTGCCGTCTTTCCATCCCAAGCTCAAATGAGAGAAGTCAGAGAAATATGGAATTACCATGAGTTATTTATGACGCTGAAACCCAAGAGCCCTCTTTATGAAATCATCTCTGTAGATTGGGTGTTCTCTCACCGTGCGGCATCTGATATGATTTCGACATCAAAGTCGCTCGTGTAAAGTATGAACAGCTTACACAGATTCAATTAAAATATAGATTTTTATCTGCATCATGCTGATTGACATGAGCGGACTGTTGTGAAACAGATACTGTGGCTGTGCCGTTCCACTGACATGGATGCAGAAACCTGGCCCGTAATGACTCGGGGGGAGGGGAGGAGGGGCAACCGTTTGAACACTTACCTTTAATCCTATTTTGGAAAAGAATCTAAAATCTTAAAAGCTATGTAGTCATCGGAGACTGGTGGGGCTCAAGGCGACTTTAAACGCAGTGACCAAAGATGCAGGTATCTGCAATCATCTGAAGTGTAAATTTCAAATTAGTAAATTGGTAAGTTACATCCACCTGCCTGGTGGCTAACTAGTCAGGGTGCTTAAAGCTGAAAGTCCACGCTATTGAAACAGTTAAAGTACTTTGCTTAAAGTACAACTAAATTAGCAGCAGTGGCCACAAATGATTTAGCAGAGATGACCACCACATTCAAAGGCAACTCTCTCGTGGTTCTGGGTTTATGTTGTTTGATGTATTTTGTGTTTAATGTATTTCATGGTTTTGATTTTTGTTTTTCGCTGGCAGGCTTTTTTGTTTGTTTTGTTTGTTGATTTTAGTTTTGACTTTTGGGATTCTCATGTCAAATTTCTAGTGCTTGCTCATATTTGTAACCTTGTGCTTCCATTTCTGGTGCCTCCTGTTTTAGTTTGAGAGTTTGTTTTCACCTTGTGTCTTGTCTTGATTTACTCCTTTTGTTTTTTTCCCTCCACTCTGATTACCTTCATGTGTCTCACCTGTGTCCTGTTTTCTGCACCACCCTAACATGCTGCACCTGTTTGTCCAATTATCTCCCCCTTCCCTGAGTAAGTCATGTGCTTTCCTTTGTTTTTGCCAGGTCATTTATCTTGAGGACTTTGACCACTTTCCTTTTACTTTGAGAATTTTGTTTCTGAACTGTTTTGGTTTTGCTTTATCGCTTTTGGACATAGTTTGCTCTTTTTTGGACTGACATTATGGAATAAATAAATATTCACACTTCATTTCCTTTGCCTGCATTTGGGCCCAAACCCCTGTCTTAGTGTTGGCTCAAATGTGACACACAATTAAAAAAAATTACACATTTACACTCATAGATATTTGTATCATGTCCAGAGTGAACTCCCATTTGGTACATCCCACACTTCAGTGGCCATGTGTGGCAAACAATATGCTACCACTGTCCTTATTCAAACAGAATGAAACACCTTTAACATGACAAAATATATGGAATTTAACAACAAAGGGTAAACAGGACTACAAAGATGACACCAAACTAAAGTAGAACACAAAAAAATAGATCAAAATACGTTTCATTTTATTTTGTGCGTTCTGCTATCACAAGCAGCAGTCTCCACTAAAGAGCCTCACTTCTCCCCCAGTGGAGCTTTTAAACTCCCAGGCCAGGTGCATTGCATTGAGTCCTGAGTTGGAACACCTGGATAATGCAGGAGAAGAAAAACACACAGGCCTACAGCCGTGACACTTAAACAAGACCTAATTTTTAAAATTCACTTACAACATATTTGCCAAGAGAATATAAAATAAAATATACCTTAAATTAAATATGTATAGCAGGAACAGAATGGCCATGATGTTGTATGTACTAATAACCAGGTTGGAAAACCTACACCAAGCAGAGAACTACGCAAGGAAACAATCAATGGCAGTCCATAGTTAATGAACTTTCTGACCTTTAGGAAAATGTACACTGCTTAACCAGATTCTGTGTATTTAATAATTCAGTTAGAGAGCAAGGGAGTTTAATAGAGGTGCATCTCTCACCCCATATAGTCATGGGTATCATTTAGCCCTGAGACAACGGTTGACATTATAATGCTGCCAAAAGAAGAGGGAAAAAACCTCATTACGGAGACGTCCACTTGTATAGGGTTTTAATACAAAAGACTGAATGAATGTTAGCCGAGGGTCTAATGGGAAAATCTATGCAGACATCTAAAGTCCCAAATGAGGGTCGTGGACATTTGAAGTCATTAGTGTCAAGATTGTGGTCGGTAAAGGGAATTTACATGTATGGTTGAAATAAAGTATGTGGAAGACGCTGAGTGAGGCAGGGAGTGGAGAGGAGATGGTACGGTAGCTTGATCTGCCATTGAGATCGTCTAAATGGGAGATCATACTGTAGGTGCATTATTGATGAGTGCCAGTTTGAGTTTCAGCTCCAGACGAAATGATAAGGTGTAATGCTATGGCCTTCGGTGATCATGGACAGCTTTGCCCTACATACCATACTGCAGTCTGTTATAATGGTGACTTGGTGTCTCAATCATCTCTTCTGTATCATCATTTAATTGCTTATTTAGACTATGACACAAATAGCAATGGTTGGTACATGGCTGGTTACACGGTGCCTCATACTCACAGTCACATTCAGATCGTCTACCTGTTGCTTTCAAATAGAACAAAATACTCTGAACTCTGAACTTTAACTCTGAACAACAGCTTTGTCCTATGTGCATGCTAATTCTTTAGCATTCAGTTTCAAAAATTTACATTGTACTACAATGTTAAATGCTCTTTCCAGGCATTTGGTTTGCCTTATCTCTTAATATCTCATTCACATCAAACAGAAAAACGTCAGTGTTTTTCTACATTTTCATTGCAACTC
>KV751343.1:322651-335329 GCA_001698575.1 Mola mola
TCCAATTTGAATAATTTTTGTAAAACATATTTAGAGATATTTAAATAACAATAATAAGAATATTCATAGCAAATTGACCTTGCCATTGATCAGACCACATATATCATTTAAATTTGAATGAATGGAAATAAAAGGGTGCATATCAGGAAACCATTCAAACACACACCTGTTTCTTTTTTTTATTGAAGAGGGTTCTGATTGAGTGATGGGTTTGCACTCTGACAAGTAGCACAGATGCAACAACAGAGAACCGACTCTGCAAATTGTGGGAGTGGTATGCTGAAAACAATAAAAACAGCATGTGATAGATAGCTCAGTCAAAAGGTTAACGGCAACTCACAGACAAAACGTCTTGTTTTTAAAAAGTGCATTCACAAACATGACAAATACTCTCAACTCATGATGTCTATTTTTATGTGATACAAAATATGCATACCTGTCTTAGATTTGTCTGTATATCTATACATAGATATTTCTTCAAAAGAATCACTTCTTTTTTTTTTCTTTTTACAAAGGTTAAAAGCAGGGTTCTGGTCATAGCAGCTTCGGATATATCTCACCTCTTTCCCGTGTCAGGAGATACACATAGTTTCAACAGATAACCACATAAAACTTACCGTTTTCTCTGTTGTGTAACTGAAACGACGTGTTGTCTTTATTGAAAGAGATAATCATTAGTGAAGCCTGCAGTTTTAGAAAAAAATGGATCAATAAAATGCTTGGGCCATTAAATATATTTTGTATACCCGCTTTTTTGTCAATATCATAAATACTAAAGACACAGGACAATATTATAAGACAATGCTGGGAGACTAGATGTAAAGATTAAAATAGTTCAGACATTATTTTTTTCAAGTTTTCTAGTTCGTGAAAAAAATCAGGCGAGCACAGAAACACCATATTTTCAGTCTTTTCTTCAGTTCATCCATGGCCTTTCAAATTTAAAAGAGCAATCACAAACTGCATTGCCAGACAAAGGCCAGACTGTCTTTGAACAAATCTTCATTCTCTTCTGCTTCAGTCCCATTCAAACAAGACACTTGCCCATCCTAAATGAGGCAGAATCCTGGTTTTCAAAGGAATCCGTAAAAGCAGTCAAACATACTGATAAAAACCAATGAGTACCATGCAAATCTTGCAAGACGACATATTCTCAAATAAGAGACAAAGTATTCTTCGTACAGGCGAAATATCAAGTGTGGAGAGAATGGGTGAGAGGCAAAGATCTCTAAACAATACTAAATACTATATTTCCAAAATCAAACAAAAAATATTTAATTTGTACATAGTACGTATCAGTTTGGACTGGATCAACAGTTTCTTTGCTTGTTGTTGGACTCAGTCTTTGCCAAGCGTCTAGACGGGAACATAACAGAAAAGTCTTCTTTAATTGATACCAATCTCTTTGTTCTCCTCCATAAATCTGGAGAAGGGGCGGCTGGCTCCGACATCCAGACCAGCCTTCTCGATACCCGTCATCGGAGGGCTGCTGCCGGTGCGAACGCGGTCCATTCCCCCCGGCATGGCTCCCAACGAAGTGATTCCTGTACCGCCCAGGCTGACAGGCAGCTGGGCGATGCCTCCATTCTGGATCACAGAGATCTCATTGTTCTTCATGGCCAGCCCATTGGTGATGGCAGCTGCGTACTGGTTCCAAAAGCCCGGGTCGACGTTCATGGCCCGAGCCGCCAGATCCTTCTGGAACATCTCGCTGAACTTCATAGCATCCCCACCCAGCAGGGCCATGGGATTCTCTACAGACAGTCGACGGCCCCTTCGGGCTGGAGCGTTGTTCCACATGTGTGTTCCCATGTGAACCTAAAGTTAGACAAAAAAAAAAGAATTAGGACAAAACAGAACCAGCTTCACTATGTCATTAGAAGTCACGAATCCTACAAATAAGGCAAATACTACACAATAAACGCACATTTAATGTGTGGAAAGGGTACAGAAAATGCAAAAAGTCAATTTATTTGAGGACATACATTTTGTACTAATTTTATGATACAAAAAAATGTTATAATAGGACATCTGGAAACTGATGGAAATATGAAATTAACAGGCATCGTAAAATCAGAAAGGTTGCATCTACATCTCCTGAGTTGTTTAAATTTTGACGCCTCTAAAAACGGACTCACTTCAAAAGTATCCTGATGGAATAAATGTCTAAAATGTTTTTGTTTGTTTTTTTATTTACTGAGCGAACAACCAAGAAAGACAAAGAAAGTGATGAGGAAGGTGTGTTAAGCTTAATTGAATGCAATGTTAAACAGTCTCATACCTTCAGATTGCCCTTTGTGGTGAAAGCTCTTCCACAAATAGAGCAGGCAAAAGGTTTTTCACCAGTGTGTGTGCGTTCATGAATTTGCAGAGCACTGGCTGAGGAAAAATTCTTCCCACACGAGTGGCAGTTGTGCTGCTTTGGAGTGCGTCGCGGAGGCGGGGGAGCCAACATGGGGTTGATGCTGGGGCTCATGGTGGTCTGGGGGGCTGCGGCAGGTACCTGCACGCTCATAGGCAGGTGAGAGTTGTCGCTCAGAGATACCGACTTCCCATGCCCGTTCATTTCCATTTTGATCATGTTTGATGCTGTGCTAGCCAAATTACAAGTGCTCAGTCCTGAAAAAGAGGAGGTCAAATTAATATTAATGCTGACATTAGGAACTGCAGAGGGTACATTTCCAAACCGCCAGCCCCTTACGGCAGAAGGCGGCTGATTAATTTGTCAGCTGAAAAATGACCGTAAGTGCCACTGAATTAATTGGGATAATAAGATTGTAATTTCAATTCTATCTTTTACTAAAATGTGTCTATATTTTTAATCTACCACATGATACTTACTTCGAGATTCAAAAACTCAAAGGCCACTGTGAGTAATTTCATTTTACCATTAAATACACATAATGCATTAAGTTTAAGCTGACTTTCCACATACACACCTCGATCTCTATTTAGAAACAGCAGGTTGAAGTGGCTCTCTTCTTTGATAAAGTGCCTGCCAGGTTGAGCGGCAGTCAGGTCAAGGGCCCCAGCGCCTTCAATCGCCGACAGCGGAGATGGGGTCTCTGATTTTTCCGACTTCACCGTTGCCAAGCCAGCTGCATTGTTCTCCTGGCCCTCCTCTGCTGTCATGGCACTGCTGTTGTTATTACTGTTGAGTGTAGCTGGGGACTTGGATAGCTGGCTCTCACAATGACTGTGAGCTGGGGACAAATGCTGCATGGAGCCAGAGGACTCAGACAAAGCCGGGCTCCCCAAACTTTGCCCTTCAGCATCCCCCATCACGGACAGAGAATCAGCAGCATAGCAGTCAGTCTCTCCTCCAAAGCTGCTGCTGTTCTGCGTGAGCTTTTGACCAAATGCACGGGTCATGTTGACAGTGGAGTCGATCATCTTCATCTGGTTCTCCATGGCAGCAATGCTGGAGATGATGGAGGTTGGTGGGGAGCTCCCAGGTGAATAAGGTTTAGATGGGTCTATTTCCATCTCCGTTAAGTCAGCTTCATCTTCCATCGCCTGTTCCATTTCGTCCAGAAGATCATCATCATAGTTGCTCATAGCATCAAGGCTCTTGTCATCGTGTGAGAGGTCAGGGTCCATCTCCTGGAGGCTCTCAGGGACCGGGGTGTTGGGGATCTGCCCTCCCATGTGCATACGGATGTGCTGCTGCAAAACAACAGCATTGGTGAATTTCTTCTGACATATAGGACACGAGTGTTGAACCCGAAGTGGCGGTTTGGATCTATGGACACCAAAGTGTGTTTTCAAATTTCCCTTGGTGGTAAATGCCCGTCCACATATCTTGCATTTGAAAGGCCTCTCACCGGTGTGGATGCGGTAGTGCATCTTGAGAGCACTCTGACAGCTCAGAACACGATGACAGATGATACACTGGTTCGGATCAGTCATTTTCTTGTCGATATTCTCAACAAGCTGCTGCAACTTTGATGTCTCTGAGGTTTGCATAGAGTCTAAGAGCCCCCCAAAGGGAAACTTGGCCTTAAACTGGTCTGAAATCATGGGAAGAACAGGATGAGAGACAGAGTTTGGGCTAGCAATGAGTTCTGTGACCTGACCACTGTTGGATGTTGTTGTTGAAGTGAGAGTGGAAGAAAGAACCACTTGAGTCACCGTCGTTGTGGTGGTGGTGTTCTCTCCTGGTCTAGTAGAGCAGCTTGGGGGCAGGAGAACACCTTCAGGTTTCAAGAGAGGAGGTGCATCACTCCCAAGGCTGGGTTTTGGGGATGGCGAAGTAGTGGTCATGCCAGAGTCAGGGGCGATGTTAGGGGACAGCGATGCACACTCACTTGTTGGTGGAGATGGCCTTTGAGGGGACCTGTTGAGTGGAGTGAGGCTTGGAGACTCACCAAAACCTCCAATCATACTAGGCAGTGTTGGAGGCAGCTGGAGCCCAACTGAGGTGGGCGCTGTGGGAAGGACAGGTTTGCTGTCGAGCCAGGTGGTTACAGGTTTTTCTGGTGGCAAAGACATTCCATATGGGATGCCTGAGCTTGTGGGCACATTATCCAGGTATTCTGGTACAGGGTAGGGATTCATCTGAATATGTGGGTATTTCTCTTTGTGCCTCTGGAAGTGCACTTTCAGATTTCCCTTAGTGGAGAAACGGTTGCCACATATGTTGCATTTGTAGGGCCTCTCTCCAGTGTGGGAACGCAGGTGGATCTGTAGGGCGCTGTCACTGCCAAACACCTTGGCACAGAACCGACACTTATGCTTGAAGAAGGGGTCCTCAGAGCTGGGCTTAGTGTCAAACACAGACACATTTGGGGGCTTCCCCTTGCGGTGCTTCATCAGAGCAGAGAGCGGGTCGAGCGCATTGGCTGTGGCTGCTATGCTTGCCAGTGGGTTGGGGAAAATAACACTGCTGGATGAGCTGTGAGGTATCAGCGGTAGACTGGAGGCAGAGCTCAGAAGGCTGCTATGGTTGAGGGAGGGAGGGGTAGTGGAATTCCTGGGAAGAGCTGAGCTGCTGCTGATGCCGCCTCCTCCTGTTACACTACAACTAGTGTTCATGTTGTTGTTCGTGGCTGAAGATGAGCAGGATGGAAGCAGAGATGACAATCCAGTACCACTGGGTGGGGGAAAGGACGAGCTATTTGAAGACGCGTTGGGGATTGAAGAGTTAGACTGTTGACTACCACTTTGTGGCGTGTGAGAGAGAGGCCCTTCTATGGCTGAGGTCAGTGATGAAGGGCCTTGACCGTTGAGAGTGGCCGGCAACCTGACAGGCAGCTGATGAACAGGAGGAGTGATGAAGTTGTGTAGTTGAAGGTGACTTGCAACAGGGGGCACACAGGAGGATACAGGCCCCTGGTTTACAGCAGCATTGGCGGTGTGGTGGTTGAGAGCAGGCTGTGAGGCCGGCTGCCTGTTCATTAGAGCCACCTGACTGCGTATCTGTTCTATCAGCTGCAGCTGATGTATCTGCTGCTGCTGGAGGGCCATCAGCTGGTCCAGGATCATAGGAATAGCCATAGTGGAAACCCCATTGCCTGCCGCTGCCCTTACGCTTTGTGAAAACTGGGCAACTGCCACTCGCGTGCCATGCAGGGTCTCCAAAGTAACATTGGTGCTTGGCATGGCGTAGCTAGTAACAGCAGAGGGGACGACATCACTGAGCTGAGGTAGAGAGCTGTCTGGCTCAGGGGATGTCACATCTCTCTCGTCAGGATCCATTATTTTTTCAGAACAGAGCTCTAGCTCCATCTGCTCATCCTCCTTTTCTAGGACATTGATCCCATTCAAGGTTGGTGTGTCTGGGATGTCATCCCCCTCACCAGCAGGACTGTGGTTAGCCTCCCTGGGGTCCTCGCTGTCAGCCTGCTCACTTGGGCAGCTGGGGACAGGGGAGGGCTCTGTCGGGTACTCTTGGGATAGGTTTGGTGTGTCCTCATTGTCATTCACTATGAGCACCAGAGGGTTCTTGGTGCAGTTTTTTAAATGTTCACAGAAGTCGGACCACTTGAAGAACTCAGCGCAACACTTTTCACATACGTGCGTCTCCTCACTGCCACTGCGGCTCTCGTTCCCGCTGTCGGCATCGTCCAGCACGTCGCCTCGGGCTAAAGGGAGGGGAGGAGGTCAGGAGAGAACAAAAAAAAAATGAATTAATGAATAAATAATCAATCAAGAATCCACACATATTTTGCAGTGCATTGCTGCAAAGATTTAACCTTTGATTTTTTTTTTTCCCTCCCGTCTTTTAACATAACCAAAATCAATATTCTTTTCTTTCTTTCTTTCTTTCTTTCTTTATAGTTTTACTCTGAACAAATTGCCCTAGACATTTGTGCATTCACACCCTCTCCATAGAGCCAGCTAATAATTTTCTTTGTGCAATCCATCAAATTATGAGGGCCTATCAATTGTGGATACTGCCGCTTAATGAAATTCCATAGACCCTATTGATTTCCAATATTTCATACAATTCACAGCTGCCTCATCTGCTGGGTACAAATCAGGACTTTGATGGCCCCATTAGGATTCCCCTCTGCTATCAAGCCCAGTCGCTTCCACGTGAATTTCAAACGCCCAGGCTGTTTCAGTGAGCAGTGCAAAGGTAATTCTCAAGCCCGGAACCTGAGCAAGCGATCCGGGAATATCCGTCAGGAAAATTATGTACAGAGATCTGTTGAGTCTACAGCTCGTATACATTTCCTGCGCTATGTTAAATTGGAACATCTAATTTATGTGCAGCCAAAAAATACAGACATATAATTAAGAATTTTGCCAACTTTAAAATGATTTGAAGTGTTGTGAAGAATAAATCCTGCTCTCTCCCCCTCACTCCCTGCGAGTCTGTCTCCCTCTTCCATGCTCTCTGAAATAAGACTCAACAAATTACATGCTAGTTCCATGACAGCAACGTCTCTGATTAGTTACACATGTTTAATCACAGTTGTAAGAAGCCACTTCCTCTTCCACACGCAGCCATCAGCAGCCGAACAAGCCAGCGTCGGTCTGAACACGGACATAATTCACACCTGATCCAAACGAGGGAAAAATGGCCACCCTTGTATGTTTATTTTGGTGTTTAAGCATAGTTACGCTGTGCGCGAGTGTGTGCGTGGTGTTAGTGGCTGTGTACGTGTTTGCCTTTCATTACGACTACGACGTGTGGAGGAATCACTGCCGTGGATTTCTCCACGTTCTTTATTTCAATTTACAGTCAGTGTGTCTGGTAACAGAATTATTTCTCTACGGAATAAACGTTTTATATACACTTTGCAAAATGTTAGGACAATTTTACAGGTATTATTGCAGGTGGAAGAAGACTTTTCACAGACAAAATAGGCATCCACACACTAATGTAAATGATGAGAATTCTGTAAATCTCCTTCAATGATAGGAGCGCAATCCGAAAGAGACATGCAGCGATAAATAAACAAACAAACAAAACACACTGATAAATGTCTTACTATTCTTTGCAAGATGGCAACCATGAGATTCGAGCACTGCTTCCATTCATATCAAGGGTTAAACGTGAGGCTTGGTGAAGCACACATGCAGCATTCATGCCAATTACAGTGACTCATTAACAAAGAAATTCATCACACCCTCCTGTAATTTCTGGCCAAGGGGGGGCTGAGCTATCAGGGCCTGGTGTCTGTAACTTAATTAATTATCAACAGAAAGGCTTTGGACAGGTTCCGGGATCTCTTCCCCACCGGGGGCAGGGCAGACAAAATGGAATATTATTTTTACTTGATCCCATATGTTCCCAGATTAAATGAAAGAAATTAAATCCCTGCACTCTTTCATTTTGGTCTCCGCGTTAATATCATTGTCACGGCCCTCCTTGATTTTCCTGCAAACGCCCTTAAAATTTTTTAATAAGCTTATATTTGAAACCATCACAAAAAAGGCTGAAACACCAGGAAAAATGCGGAGGTGAATAGAAGCGAGTGAGGAGAAACGCTAGTGCCACGTGACAGCAGGCTGAAAATCTCCTTAGCTCGGCAGCGGACAGCAGGACTCATTTCCATAATTGAGGGTTGAAAGGTCAAACCAAATGAGTAGGCATTGTGTTGAGCTGATTAGTTATTAGAATGGTATTACTGTCAATCTCTTTTATTCATTTGTACAATTACAAGTGGGGGCCTTTGTATGCCTCTGACCTCACACACGCACGGTGACACGTTTTTTGTTGTTGTTTTTTTTTTTCCTTCACACACAATGGACACGCACGGATTACATGCGCGCACGTGCAAAGATGAACACTGAACACACATATATTCGCTGTCACTAAAGAATACTGAAGAGTGTGTGTGAGTGTTTCCACACAGGTCTTCTCTGTCAGATCTACTCTGAGTGGCTGCTTTTCTTACCTAAATTGTTGAGAAATAATTTATTCCTTTTATTATAAAAAACATTTTGTGTATTTTTAATTTTAAAATTTAATTTTTTTATTTTAAAATAATAGAATTTTTTTTTTTTTTCCTTTTTTCTCTTTTTAATTGGATTCTACGTAATTAGAAGCTTGAAACGGTTACGACGTGTTCACTTCAAGCTGTCATGGTGTGGTTTTCTGTGCTTTTGTTGAAAATATTTTAACAGGACCTTAAAAATAATTCCATCTGGATTCGCAATCGCCCTGAAACTGCGGGGCGTAAAGGCGACATTGTGTGGTTGTTGTGTGTGAAAAAGTGTGTGTGTGTGTGTGTGTGTGTGTGTGTGTGTGCGTGTGTGCTTGGAGGAGGGGTGGGGGGGGTATTGATTTTCCTATAGCAAGAGAAAGGAACGGATGAAAGTCGTTTCTCTTTCCTTTTAAGAGTCTTCATTTACTCAGATGCAAATATTAAACTCAATGGGGGGGATTGTAGACGCCGAATCTGTGCGTCCGCTATCTTGCTCAGCAATCTCTGGCATGCTAACTGAGACCGCTAATCTGACACATTATATCAGATGAGCTATTCATGCTTTCCACTGATTCTGTGAAAGCCACAGGGCCGAGCACTGAGCGAAGCATTGAGCAGTTACTAATCCACCAGCCTCAGCCCCCCCCCCCCCCCCCCATTTAATGAACACACACACACACACACGCGCAGACCATGTACCATTTGCCGTGTGTTCACGTATCGTCGCCGGTATCTCATTTAAAAAGTGGTAATTCCAAGTGTTTGCTACATGTAAGCGTTTTCGTTTTAAACCCTCTCTCTCATTTAAAGGACATCACTGCAGACAGCCATGTCTCAAACTGGCTCCCCCTCCGTCTCTTTAAAATGTTTTCTTCTCCTGAGGATATCCAAAGGACTCATAAAGAGAGACATCACTGCAGAAGTTAGGAGAAGGCGAGGAAAAAAGAGACGGCCTGCTGGTTTCAACAATGTCGGAATGCCTTCATCAATTACATTGCTTCCATGGTGTCTTTCTTCGTAAGCTCCTAGTGTTTCTGTCAGCACTGGATCATTCACGACACAGACGATCAAATTGGATCTTACTTTAATTATGGGCCTTTGTGATGTATTAATTCCCATCTTTGAAACGCTCTCACCTTCTTTCTGGATTGCGTAGATTTCGCTAATCTTAAACTCTCACTATTTGCATGAATTTTAACATATTCTTCAAAATGTCACATTCTAACTGGGATGGAACGCATCAGAGGGCATAAAGGCTCTCCTCGAACGATCCCAACCGTCCTCACGGCGAAGGCTCGAGCGCGTGCGCGTGTCATCGGCCCGGTCAGCCCTACTGCAGAGTGGTACAGTCATATCTGCACTAACAGAGGGGCCTTTGTCATCGCCTGCAGATGTGGAGCAGCCAAAACATTAACGATTTGTTTGTGTAAGCATTTGCATGACAGTATTCAATAACGGCACTCTGTCCAGATGACTGGGTCACCCATCACCATGTGGATTTACAAAGCAGCTGGAGATGAGGAGGAGGCTTCAGGATGCGATGGATGCTCCTCCTCACCAGGCCGAAGACATTCTATCATTTTGAATGATTATTTCAATATACGCAGCCAAAAACCAAAGCACCACCAGCTCCTCCAAGTCTGCTTTCCGAATGAATCAGTGCCACAAACACCCAATAACATTAAAACTAAAAAAAGAAAACGAAAACTTAATGACGGAATGTACCATTTAAATTGACGGCTAGTTAACGTTTTCCCCTCAAAATCCGCTGTTTAATAGTCCTGCTCTCGCCCGTCTCGCCCTTCCTCTCAATCAGGATCTTAGTTGTTGCTGTGTGTTTTCAGCGCCGAGTAGTAATTAAGACACACGGCCATATTTGAGTGCCTCCTTCAAGACGTCTTTGGCACAACCGTGTGGGTGGTCCACGGGCCTGCACCCATTGGTGAGAGGGGATTAAAACAAAAGCCAGACAAAGCCCCACTGCGGGGGAACCGTGTCGTCACTCTCAACACGGGTTTCCTCACTGTGTTTTTTGCACCTTGTAAAGCAAGTGTCGCAGGCGAAGGAAAAGAGTTTAAAGACTCTTCAGTCAACAGAGACTGAATACACGTGAATAATCAACTAACGCAGTGATTCTTAGATAATCTAATTTCTTGGTCGAGATTCCTCCAAACAGCAGCAAACGCAAGTGCGTCCGTGCGCAATATGTGCGCCGGCGCCTCCCACGCATTCCCCAGCACGCCTCCAGATGTGCCTGACGCGGAAAAGCCCATCGCTGTTCGCGCCTTCCAGGACACCAGCACGCTGCGCCGCCAAGGTCAACACGCACACGCGTTCTAATTGCACAGAGGAGCTTGACATCTAGCGGCAGGACCTGGCTGGCCGGGGCGAGACAAAGGTTAAGTCAGCAAGCTTTATAAAAGCACTCCTAAACAGACCCCCCTCCCCTCCCAGTCCTAACACACACACACACACACACAGGCGCAACCCCCCCTGCCCCCAGGGGGCAAGTGTCCGGAAGGCCTGCGGGGGAACTGATGTGCCAGACAAGCTTGTTGGCACTTGATTTTAGTTTTTCATCTTTGCAGGGATGAAGCACATTAAAGAGGTCCTTGCTGAGCTGCAGCGAAGAACAGCGAGGATACATTTACACAGAAACAGCTCAGATTGGAGCAAAGAATCGCAACGGAAATGAGCAAACGAGGTGCAGCTTTTTCTCGAGCTCCCCGCTGATATTTCCCCGTCGGATGGATGTTTTCACAGCAGAGTGTTGTGTCCCTGATCCTGACCCAGGCTGAACAACCCCTCTCCGGGTTTCTCTTCGCCGCCAGGCCTACACGCTCGGATTCAAAACTCCAAATCAGGCAGCGGCCGACAACTGGAGCTTCCGAATTCCTTTGACATGATATGCAATGATTTGTGGGGGCCGAGCGATCGATAAGTGTCGTTTGGGGTTGCGAGGGGGTCTGATCCCGCTGCAACGACGCACCGACAGTCTGACATTTGTGGCTCGACTGTACGTTGGCCTGGGTTGAGACGCGGCATTATTAGGTTTATCTCAGTGTGTATGGGCTCACTGTACTCGGCCAAAGGCTTGGGGTTGTTTCACTGCAGCGTCTGTCCTGAAAAACAAGCCAGCCAGTCTGGTGCTGCGGCAAACATTCCACGGCCACTTCCAGTCCTCCAGCACAATGATGCAGATGCTGTAGGTTACTGACAACGCTGTCTGTCTGTCTGTCTGTCTGTGTGTTTTAACGCTACGTATGCACATTATTTCTCATTTGAAAATGTATTCCCTCTCTCTCTCTCTCTCTCTTTTTTTTTTACATTTTTTTTTTAATTCATAAATCATAAGAATAATTTATTTTAAGTGAAATTCTACCTGTATTTACATCATTAGAGGCAGGTTCACTGGAATCTGGGGAAGCTCACCGCCACATTCAAAACATTTCTGTTAAAAATGTGAATCGGCCTGAAATTAAACAAAAAACAAAAAGCAACAACAACAACAAAAAAAAAAAAAAAAAAAAAAAAAAAAAAAAAACAAAGAAGAAAACGGACAAAAAGGACCAAGAGCCATCAGAGTTATTTCCCTTCTCATCCTAACATTTCTCCCTGCAAAGACAGCTTCTCCCCAGAGATCACATCATGCGTTTCTATTGTAAAGAATCCTTACAGAACACTTCAGAGTGTGTGTGTGTGATGGCCAACACAAACCCACACTTTGTATAAATAATAGTAATAAAAAAAAAATGCATCTTTTACTGTCAACGCCGCGAAATGTGCTGATTTCCATCCCCAAAAAAATGCATTTTTGACGGAAAATGTGTTCACGAGTTAAGCACAAAATTACTAAATTCATTAGGAATACTTGTAAAAACAAAAAAATACACTAATTACCAATTCTATCATTTAGAAAAGGGATTTCAAATTCAAATAGAATGACGGCAGTGGTAATATTCCTGTCGGGTCGCTCGCCGCGCGCCGCTTGTGCTGCGACTTTTACGCCTCTAATGCGCGTTTTAGTGCGTCAAAAAGAAAAAAAAAAAGAAAGTTGTGTCCAGAACAAAACGCCCTTTAATTCCCACATGGCGAGGACGAGACCGTGTCGGGCGACCATGTCCACACAGTGAGCCAAAGGGAACAAATCGAGTGTCTGTGAGGGGGGTAAACAAAAACATTTCCATAACAAAAAAACAAGACCTGCAACACAATCCGCGTTTGGCTCCTCGGGGAGCCAGACGGGCGCGGGGACAAAAGACGCTAATGCAGGAAAAAAACGAATGAGTTAAAATACGTT
>KV751343.1:355695-370145 GCA_001698575.1 Mola mola
TTCGCATGAGAAAAAGCTGACAAAGACCCAGACGGGAAGGAGAGAGCGGCAGAATTTAATAAAGTTCAACAAGGCAGAAAGGATTGCACAAGCACAGAATAGCAATTCTGCTTTCTCCCTCCTTTACAACTTCTGCCTACTTAAACACTTTTACAGGCCCTCCCTTTATCTGGATTCAGTGACGGAGGAATAGGTGGACGCAGAGGGAGACGCTCACTCCACTTTTTTATTTGAAGGTTGACTGAGGATGGCCGCCATCTGTGCAAACGGTCTGACGCTGTGACTCACTCATCAGCAGAGGCAAACAGAAGCAGTGATTTCAGTCCAACATCATCTTCCACCCCCGTGTCCCATTTACTGTGACATCTGGAGCTTTTGTCTCTTATTTCTCGTCATAAAAACAACCTCTTCTGAGTTTCCAGAAGCCCGGCTTTCACTCATCTCAAGCTCCGACACACAAGGGGACCGGTGGAAATGGGGTAGATGACATCGTTTCAGTGATTATAGATGTGCGGCTTAAATCTAAAAGTTTTGGTGGAAGCCATCAGTCGCGCCGCTAACAATAACTTAATGATTCCCCAGCAGTAATACATTTATGAATAGAGAAGTGTCTTCTTCCACCCAGTGGGTGTGCCCATTAAAACTGAGCATGAACAAAATAATTGTGATTTGCGGATAAAATCCACTTTAGAATGGGATTCCGACCGAGGAGCTGTTGAAAAAGCTATAATTTCCCACTAAAATGTGACACACGCTCACAGTTTCCCCGTTAATGTGTGTCTGCCAGGAAGTGAGACGGAGAGAGTCTCTGGAGCCTATGTAGAAATTAAAGGACAGCATTTAGTGAAGAGGATTTTAATGCTGTTTGCACGACAGAATAAACGTAAAATAAATGGAGTAAAGATAAACACTGTCAACCGTGTTTTTATCGTGGTCATTTTGTCATGATTCAGAAGGTTCTTATTTTCCGTTTTACTCATTGTGTGTCATATCTCTTGTCACATTTCCTGTCCTAGTCTCGTTTGAATGTCGGCGCCGCCCTGTTCAGTTTCACCGGTGTCTCGTTAACCTTCCCTGTTTTTTCCTGCCCACAATGTAGTTCCAACTTTTGGACTTTGCGTAATGCGGGTTCTTGGTTTTTGGATTTGGCCCGTGCCTGTGGGATTTGTTTTGTTTTCACCTGCGACATGTTTGTATGTTGCAAACATCTTTGGGAATTATCCAAAGATGAGTTCATTAACTTTTGGTCTGTCTGCAACAGATGATTTCTACCACAGTCATCTGACATCTCCCCCTTGATTTTACAAAATACTGTATGTTTTATATATAATACTGTTTTAAGACATCACAAATGTTTTAGTCAGACTTGCAGTGTGTCACAAGCAGATGTTGCTTTGTATTGTGATGAGTTTGCACAAGTAAATACGGTAGAAGGCCACTGCAGTGGAGGATTGGTCATGTGTTCAAGTTACTTTCAGAGAAGCCACACCCAGTTTCCATTCATCTATTGTAATCTATGTTGCATTTCTTGAGTGGACAAGAAATGAAAACTGAAAAGATGAAAAGATAAATGTGGAACTATGAAGGTAAATGTTTCATAAATGCCCCATTTCACAATCGTTTGTCTTTTCCCTATTTCTGAGCAATGCTTCTTCAGACATAGGATGTCTTTGTACAAAAGAGGGTCTAGTAAGCTTCACACAAAAACTTGAGCAATCATCTGCAGCTTGCTCACTGCACGCCACTGCAACAAAAATACAGTAAAAATGGGGAAATGCAGGAGTAAACCAAATGAAAATTCTCCTGAACTAATGTCAAGTCCAGACCACATGGCTTGCAAAGTCATCGGATGTCTGTGCAGGTCACGCTCCTGGACTTGCGGTCTTGTAATTGGCAGTCTGACTGGTGAGAACTCACCACATGATCCCTCACCAGGAGAAACCCTCGACTCATCTGGTCTCCAAACTGGTTACAAAAGCGCACAAAGAGCTAAAGGCGATTCTACGTGCGTTCACTTTCAAAATGGAAATCCAACAAATACAAGTGTAATGAGTTGTTCTGAAACGCGGGAACAGAAAAAAAAAGACATATCATGTTGGTTTTTGTTGTATTTCACCTCTGTTTCTCAATGACCCCACATATTGCGTTCCGATTGGCTGTTTGTGTGAAGTAGCCTGTGCTGACTTCAGTAGCGTAAAGGTAAATCAGCTGTAATATTGTGGTACCTTGTGGAGCGAATAAAAAAATGGCCTAACATATCCATTTGCAGTGTTGGTGGTTCTGATAAAGAGCCCTGAACCTGTTGCCTGATTTTAGTTGTTGCACTTGTAAACCACTAAGGTTCAGATGGGGGAGTTAGCCATTGTGCTTTGGCCAACTAATAAAATGTCTAGACACCAACTGACACGAAATTTCCCTGAAGAATTAGTGTCATCAGTGTGAGAGCCCCGCTGTGCACTCTGGGGTGCAGTTTGAAATACTGTCTTTTAAATCAATGCTCACCTCTCCACTTTGTGACTTCCTGTCAAGACGTTTATCTGAGAGAACAGCAGAGTCCTTACATGTCATAGAGCTAAATCACACTTTTTTTTTTTTTTTTAACTTCTCTCTGTCTTTTTAATTGTGGCTTTTTATGTTCGCACCTACAAAAGTCAGCTTCTGATGTTCTGGAGCACATTTTCACACCAAGGAATAAATGGTTTCTGAATGCACTTTAATGCCTCATCAATGGAAAAGGTATAAAGTGAATACAAGCTCCCAAAAAGACTAAAAAAAAATCAGCGGCATCCTGGAGTGGCAAAGATGTGCGATTTTTTTATTAAGTTTGTTTCTTTCCTTCTTTTACTTTCAAGAATTGGCACTTTGGAGGGACGTCCACGCAGAACGTTTCCATCTATCACGGCGGCTGGGTTCCCACAGCCGCGTTATTGGACTCCTAAATCAAAGGAAGCACATTCCAGGTGCACGGATCAGAGGCATCAACAACAAACTCACAATCGCAGCCCTGTCAGCGGGTGAGTTTTTCTCTTTTTTCACGGCCATTTCCTATTTACTTCTGCTTCTTCACACTGTAATTCCTGTCTGGACTCTATTTATATGCATCTAAAGGAGCATTCCCTGCTTTTATTGTGTGTGCATTTCCCCTTTTAACCCTAAAAAAAAAAAAAAAAAATGCTTTTGTTGGACGTAAATATTCAGTATTATTCACTATTAATTTTCTTATCTCACCATTGTTCATTCATGCTTTCATTGTGCTATTGGTGATTTTAAGGAAACATTATCACTGTACTGTATCTAATAATATAATGTCTCTTGCTCTCCAAGTTGTGATTTACTGCTTAACTCAAATAATGTTCATAAATAAATGTGAAAATTCAATAAGTCTTTTTATTTACGTTGTTGAGCTCCACGTATGTGAAACTTAGCTCACAGGAAATAGGAGAATCTGCACCCCTGCTTGTCAATATTTGAGCTTCCTGTGTTTTACAACAGCATTTTTCAAAAACCTGTTTTTTTCCGTTTTGAAATTATTAAGGGGAATTTACAGTGTCTTTCCTTTCAATTATGCTCTAAAACACTTAAAAACTCTCTGAGGTGTCTCTAATAACTGTTGTCTGTGTATGACAAAGTGGTTAATGGACCTGAAAAGTGGAATTGTCATTGTTTATTATATTATCATGTTGTGCAAAACCATCCATTAAAATGGGGAAAAAAACCCCCAAAAAAAAAACATTATTTGAACTAACGATGCATCTGTGAGAGAAAAATCCCGCCTGTGGGTCGGAGTCTGGATCCTCTAAATGGCATGGCAAGCTGCCCCGGTTACCATGGTTATGAGAGCGTTTGAGGGCACATTAATCAGGAGGATTTAGGTTTCTTCCTCTTTTATTTTTCCAAAAAGACACAGCGTCGCCTTTTATGAAGCTGATTTATGAGGTTCAATATCTGCAGGTGTAGATCATGGGAAGTGGCTGCGAACAGTTTATGAGCGCGGGAAGAGAGCAGGAGGCTGCTTCTGTTGCTGAACGTGTGTAAGCAGAAAATAGCAAAGTTGGTAGCGGAAAGAAGGATGTTTTTATCCACAGCAGACAATAGGAAACTATTATATTATGCTGCTCTGTGAGTGGATATGAATGTGTCCAAAGCAGCTACAGTGATGGAACTTTTATAGCTTAACGAGGATTAAATGTCTCGGAAATGCTTCAGCATCAGAGGATGTATTAATTTGCTGCAATGGCCACATTTGGCACTCAACCAGCCCCTTGTTAATTGTGCAATCTGGAACGAGTTGGTGATGTCTGCACACAGACTGTCCTGATTAAGTGCCGCTCACACATTTTACCTCTGACGGACGGGAAGCTGACAAAAATAAGATGGTGCATATAGAAGTGTCACTCTCGCTGCTTCTTTTTTTCTTTCGTCTTCGTCCCGAGGCAGCAGATTGATGACAGACTGACATTGCATTCTGGGAAACCGGGACTGTGGCCATAAATCTAAGGCGATTCAGCTTTACAATGGCCTACTGTCTAGCCATCAGAGGGTAGGAGCTTGTTACTGTGTCACCCTAGTGAGCGGTATTGAGGGTGTAGCTACTTAAGGGGGGGGGGGTTGAAACCAGGATGGAACAGTCGGGATGGTAATGAATTATGAAAATCTAATAATATGTAAAAGTGGAAGGGCAGAGAGAAAAACTTTTTTGGTGAGTGGACATTTCCCACGCTCTTCAGACGGTTCTTTTCATGAAGATCCGTCAAATCGGAGCCTCGGCTGTATTAGAAATAAAACAAATAAAACGCACGAACAAATAAACACTCCAAGTTTCTTATTGACCTTGGAGGACCAGCTGTGTTGTGAGTGCAGGTTGGCCGTGTGCACCCTCCCTGTCTGCGTGTGAGAGTAGTGTACCCGAAGGGTCAACTATTTTATTTCATTATTTTTGCGTTTGCCTTTCAAATCAGAAGATGGTGTCATCTCTCCAGCTTCTAACCTGCGCAAAAATAACGTCTCCCTTTTTAGTTGGTGTAGTCGTAACTTGCCCACACCTGCAATTCTCTAAGATCGGTTTTGAGTCACCATCATTTCACCGGTCAAACAGGTGGGGGGAGACTGTTTTATGGTATCTCACTTTTTGGCCCAAAACAACAAGGTTTGATTCACGGTGTACTGAAATATTCAACAGCGACATAGTAGCTCCATTTAAAAGAGTCCAGAGTGTAACAGCAACACAATTTAGGGAAAGTAGCCGCTATTAGTTTTTCAATACTGTGAGCAGCACAAGGAAAATACATTCACCTCCATTGTCTTTTATGTTTTTGCAGAAAAACAACAAACTGCATTCAAGATCCCGGAAGACTTAAACCTTTTTGTGTGCGTGTATGAGTGTGTGTGTGTGTGTGTGTGTGTGTGTGATTTGGGTAAACAAACCTTTTAAAAGAGACATAGTAGTGTAAAAGCAATAAATTCCATGCTGATAGCGAAGCAACATTTTCCCCCTCATGAATATCCAGGCACAATCACTGAGTGGAAAATATTCCACTGCTGCATTTGATCACCGCAAGGACTCGTGGTGATTTTTGGCTCAGTAATGGGTAAAATGCCTCCGCTGCCAGCGTTCCCACAGCGCCTCCGTCTTCCCTCCCCGAGCGAGCTGGGGCTGGAAGCAGCCCTACAGTGTACCCGCCGCCTGCGTGCTCGGGCCTGTGGCGCTTGTCATCTCCCTGGTGGCGGAGGGAGATTCCCCAATTTTTTGGGTTAATTAATCAAAAATGATTTATTTTCTCATTAGCCATGCAGTTGGTTTTTGCAACCTGCGAAATCGATGTTCTACAGATGTTTCCCTGGGTTTTGTTTGTCGAGACTGTGCTGATTTTTATTGGGTATAGATTTAAGAGGGTGCTGAGGGATTGCGAGTTAACTCAGCCACACGCAGACGCACACCGCCACAGATGCACTAAAGGCACATTTCTGCAAAGTCACCAACACGCTACAAATACGGCGCAAAGCTGAGCTCCCCTCTTCGAACTTTCACTTCTCGTTCACCTGATTGCCGACCGCTGGTCTCCATTTTGGTTCGCCTAAACCGAGTCAGTTGTTGCCAAACCCGGGGGGGTTGTGCCACACACACACACACACACACACACACACACACACACACACACACACACTCTCTCCGGGTACCACTCTTTAATCACATAACAGCTTCTGGTTCTAGTTCCTGTTGGTTGTAAACAAATGTAATGTTGCATTTCCTGTAGTCTAGACATAACAACAAACCTGGCAGAACCAGAGAAGGGAGCAGCTGCGGGCGCCAAGGAGTGGCACCAGTAGACTTCCAACCAGCTCTGGGAGCAGGAGAACATTGGAGCAGATGCCACGGAGGCGGCGGGCATCTTCTTTAGCTTTGCTTGGGGACTTTGCAACACTGATTAGAGTCACAAATCTTTAGTAGAGTTTAGGTAAGTTGCTCGTTTACAGTAAGTCTGGTTGTGCTGAAAGTGCATTTGTTTAAAACTGCCAAAAAACGAAATATTCTCACTGTAACTTTTTGTACCCTGAATGTGCCATTGACGACATCTGCTGCACAGTTGTGGTGCTTTGTGTAACGTATTGTTGTGTGTTTGCGTACACCAGTCCACACCCTCCGTTCCACTCAGCTACGCAGGAAAAAGGAAGATGAAGCAGAGGAGCGAAGGAGCCCCAAACAGAAATTATTATTGATTTAATCACATAATCAGCCGCAAACACTTCAGGCCAAGATGGCAAATCCATAATAGCCTCCCCACATAACCAACCTTACAAATTTACCATCAAAGCCGTCCGCGCGCACACACACACACACACACACACACACACACTGCAAACACAGGAACCGGGGGTCACCTTCAGTCGCCGGCAAAATATTGACGTTCCTAATGCTTCTATATGTTTTTCAGTTAAGCGTTATCAATCACCGATAAGGGCCTGATGTCTCTAAAACATAACTCCTTTGGCAGAGGGATTACAGCATCGCATTTCTTGTCATAATCTAAGCATATCTGTTCAGACAAAAGGGAGAGGATGGTAAAATCAATGTTGTCAGAGACGGACATTTGCCACTCGGGATGTCTTTAGATCAGATGGCGGAACGGTGTTCTAACCTTCGAGAGTCCTTTCCCGCTTCCAGGGAAATGATTGTAATTGATGTGCTTTAAAATTATGTTTCTTTTTTTATTCTTTGCTCAATTTCTTTTTTTTTTTTTTAATAAAACTTCACACAAAGCTCTAACCTTTTAAACTCCTATTTCCTCTCATCTTTACCACATTATACTCTATGATTATTCAATTAAAGCCCAATACTGTCTATGTGAATGAATGAGAATGAGAAAAAACAGCACAAAAACTGCAATCTTTATTTGATAAGCTTGTTTTTGTTTTAATTCATGAAATAAAGATGAAACACTTCAAAATGAATCGCCTTTTTTACTTGTTTTTGTTCACAGTACTTCTCTGAGAGTAACTGCAAGGTCTCCGAAATACAATTAATGTGCCGTATTCAACAATTTTCTTGCTTTTTTTCATTTTACCAATATGGTATGTAATGATTTCTCACTGCATACAGTATCTTACTGACATGAAACTCCTCACTGGATGACCTTAAACCTATAAGATTTTAGATTTTTATGAAACCAAACCTGTTTTGATGCCATTTATTGCCATTTTTTGGTCAACAGCAGCCATTTGATGTATTTTTCTCCTTGCTGTAATTGCTTCCCTTTGCATGAGGGAGTGACAGGGAACAATCATCATAATTGTATGTCTCCGTGTACACCGCGCGATTAGCCTCTCATTCTCGAGTGTTGCGTCAGCACAGATCATTTTAACATAGTGTACTTATATAATGTTGAGCAGCTGTATTCAAACAGTAAACAACATGTCAGGAGTAAACAACACCAAGTGGCTGATAAAAGCCTAATATCAACATCAAATATTGGTCCAACTCTACTGTTTAGCACAATTACAACAATGATTTGTCTAATTTTGCGCGGCTGCAGGACGATGAACCGAATTTGGGTTTGAACACTGGCGTAACATCCATCTCTGCAGCGATCTATCCATTCCGTTGCCTATCCTTGTCCATCTAGCCGGCGGCTATGGAAGCCTAATTGTTTACCAAAGGGTTGCGGCTCATTTGCTCCTGGAGATTGGGCCTAATTAACACTAACTTGTCTGAACAGTGAGGAGCGCTGTCCACTCCACTTTAATCCAATCTGTACTCTTTCAAAAAATAATGAGATCATTTCCACCTCATTAACGGGCAATGTAATGTCTGGGAATTAATCATAATGATTGCTTATCATTTCACTTTGCAATATTATCTCCTCTAATGAAACTGTTCACACAACTGCCAAGAGGGCCTTAATTGGTCATGTGAAATCACAGAGCACCCGGCAGCTTGCCGCGACGTGTGTGAAGTTCTAATTTGCATGGGTGGGGTGTGTGTGTGTGTGTGTGTGTGTGTAGGGGAGGGCTGGGGTTACATCACTTATGAGCACACATGTGAATACACGAACACACCCAGCCATAAAAATAATTTATTCAATTGTTTTACACATAAACCCCAGACTCTATTTTCTCCAAGTCATTTTTAACCATTTCAAAGGTTGATCTTGAAACTGAGTGTGCACGCCTGACCGACTGCTGGCTCCAGATTCATGCCAGTGGTGGATGTGATTATCCAAGTTACATGGTATTCAGACTGATCCCGGCTTTGTGCCACCGGCGTGAAGCCGAGACGTGACGGACGCTCATCCAATATTCCACTTTTTGCATTGTGACCTCTTACGGCGCACTGTATATCCACGCTGCTGGTCATCCCCAACCCTCCCGCCTCCTGGAGGGAAGCTAAACAGAGCTAATAACGGTTGATATATACCATCCCTCCCCAGTGTGAGGACCACCTAAAGAGGCCACGCTTGACTGGAGGGAGGAGAGCACCGAGGCTGCTCCATACCCCGGCTCCCCAGGCTTAGGACGGCTTAAGGCGCGGATGTCATTTGCTCTTTCTCCCCGGTCGGAGTGGCTAGCCACTAATTGTGCGAGTTGTGTGAGTTGAGCTTGTGCAGCTGAGGAGAAGAGGCTCGCCCCAAATTGAAATCTGAGTAGCGTGTCTGAGAGTTGGAGCTTCCACTTCCACTCCATCGTGGTTTCACTTTTAAGACACAGTCATAATTCCTTTTGGGCTGATTTCATCATCCAAAGAAACATTACTTTTGTCACTTGGCTTTGCCAAACTCCCCTCCTCTTATTTTATTCCATTTCACTGTTCATTGGATCATTCCTTAAGGGAGCCGTGACTGGCGAGACCACGACAGTCTGAGTCTCCCTCACAGAGTCTCTCTCAGAGTCAAAATGGTACATCCAGACCACCTACCTGCTCTGTATTTAAATGGCTCCATTAGGACCAAGACCAGGACAAGTCTTAGTCCAGATACACAGGAGACCAAAACAAGTCTTACAATCCTGTCAACCTGAATCAAATAACCTCTGACCCTGCAGGACGCGCAGGTTTTTATGGACTTTAACGGAAACAAGACAAGCAGGTGGACACGCTAATATTCTCTCTTTTGTGGTATTAATCTGTGACGTGTTAAAATGAAGAGACGGCGTATAAATTCATTTCCATCCAGCGCTGTTCTGAGAGTTCTCAAATAATGTTCATCTTGGGGCGACAGAGTAGATGTGCTGCCGGGTCACGCGGGTGATCATTGGAAACTTCAGCTTCATTCATCTCATTCCATCACTTAAAAAAAAACAAAAAACGATGCAAGTTCTCATCACAACAATCCGAGGCAAATGCCTTTATTTTACACGGCTAAAAAGTTTTAGAAATGACCGACACATTGTGACCTACTCTGGTCTTCATGTGTGACACACCTGGACTGTATTGGGGAGTTTCCATGTCGCTGTGCAAACCTACTGGTCAAAAACAAAGAAGGTGAAACAGGGAGGGAAAAAGTACAACAGAGTTTTAGGGGCTGCATTGATATTTATTTATTTAGATTTGAGAATGAATACATGAATTTATGAGAAAAAAAATGTTGTAATCTTATGAGAAAAAAAATGTCGTAACTTTACAAGATTTTATGTGGAAACAAATAAAACAGGCAGGTTCTTGGACGGCCTCCAAAAAGAGGTGATTTCCTCCAAGTCCATTTAGTTCTTTCTTCAGAATAAACACAGTTTCTACTGTGTCTGCAACTTCTTTTCATCCTGATACTGATGATAAGGTTTTGCTGATGTGCCAAAAGATTAAGAACTTTCCTATTCGTGAAGGAGCGGAAGGAAAAATTCACAAAGTTCTCCACCAGCCTCATGATGATTGAAGGGATGGATTTTCTGAAATCTGTCCTCTACAGTTACCAACTAAAATTATGTTGGGTTTTTTATTTTTTATAAGATTTCAACTTTTTTTTCTCATAAATGTATGACTTTATTCTCGCAAAATTACGTTGTATTTCTCATAACGTTTCGACTTTTTTTCCTGACTTTTTTTCTTGTAAATTTACGACTTTAATCTCCAAGTCTTGCTCCATTGTAGAACGGTGAAGAAAGAAGGATTCAGGAAAGGAAGGAAAGCGGAAGATGGGAAAAGTAAGAAAAAATGTTTCAAAAAAAACATAGAATGTGATTACAAGATCAATCCTCTCTTTATAATCTATTGTTTGGTTTACATTTTACATTTGTGAGTACAATCACAGTACAGGTTAGTCACAAACATATTTCCATGTAGAACATTTTGATGATGATATTTTGCAAAAGGTCACAATGTTGCTGATTTTAAAAGAAAATGTCCCTACATAAAACCGGGTCATTTTAATTTTGCACAAATCCTGCAGTGAGCTTTGGATTATTGTGAAGGGGACTTTTTTCACTTTTCGATCAAGATTCTATTTCTTTTCACCAATGCAATCAATTCTTCAAAAGATGGAATGAGATGGTTCATTTGGTGTTGCATTTGTCTGTCAGTGGCCATTCAGTCCTGCAACTCTCAACAGACAGTTTCAAAATGGGATTCTTCACTTTCACCACCAGCTCCAAGAACGATGATGTATTTAATTCACAAAATGATTAATTAAGACTTTTTAAAAGTTTCATCATCACCCAGATTCAGTCTGATGTGAGTAATCAACTGCTTTGTACCCGTTTGTGATGTCAAACCAAACAAACCAGGACAAATCAACAAAAACAGACAGGCAAACATATCCACGGGGAGGGAATGTGCCTATTTTTAGCACATTCACTTGCATTAAAAAAAAGATAAATTAAAAATATCTCCCCTCTAATATCTCCGCTCGTGTCCTGTTCCTCTGTGTAAAGCTGTCAACTCCTCTCTGCCTTACTAAGGGAGTGAAACACCTGCGCTGCCATAACCGCGTGCTGATATGATTTATTCTCTCCCCGAGGAGACCTGTAATGAACAGAGATGTACGCTCGGCAGCCCTTTGCATGTAACCTCCATGTGCTCTGCTGTAATATGATAAGTGCCTTGTCGATAGGTCGTATGATATGCTAATCATACTAAAACACAGCACCTCAGGCTCTCCCCTTGTTTGTTTATGAAGGCTTGACCTGAGGGAGAGCAATAATCTGCTTTTCTCTGAACTCTCTAACCCTGGGAGCCAAGGGAACCGCCAATCACACACAACTGAGTCCTATAATTCCCCCACCTCCTGGCTCCCTCCGTTCCCCTTCAACCCGAGCTGAAATGGCAGATTTACGCAAACAGCACCGCGTGTGCATTTTCCTCTCCGGGGCACATGTCAAGCGCTCAAATCATTAAACTAATTATTAATTCGGACTGACGTAAACAAGCTGTCAGCAGCCCCGCCGACTCGCCCGCGTTCCCAGCTCTGCAAATACGTCCCATCGACCTGATATATTACAAACCAATCGTCAAAATGCACAAATTTCCCAAATGCACATCCAGTTGAGGAGATATTGATGATGCGCTTTCGAGTTCCAACAGTAAAAATCATGTTAAAACAGTGAAATAAACCCTCAGTATAGACGGTTATTTAGGCCGTCATATACCAAAACTTTGAGGTATCTGACATCCAAAAAATAACCTTTTTTTAATGTTTTTTTTTTTTTAAATAGACACATGTACAAACACACAACAACCACAAAGGTCAACAACAACAAAGACATCATACAACAACATATAACAGAGGAGGGGGTTCACAGTATTGAACCTCAGTTTTTTTAAACAGTGTGTCATCTACTTTTATTAAATCAGTTTTTTCAAAACCATCGTGCAAGTCTCAATATATTGCTATAGGGTTCAGAGTCCCATTGGTTACAGAATTAAGCTTATACAGGGCAAGTCTTAATCAGCATTAATGGCTAATACTCAGTGCTGAAAGGCTTTTCTAAAGTCTATCCCGGTTTATTCAAGAAATATGTTGTATGTCAGTGATTATATCACCATTTCTTCCATACCTAGAGGATAAAAATGAAAATAAACAGTTTTTTTTATTTTCTATGACACACACTGTGGGTTTCAAGTCTTCCAATTTAACATAAATAATATTTTAGCAGCTAACAAGGCTATGCCTACTTAGCTGTGCAGGCAGTCACAGTCATAGCCAAGCGCTGCCTGTCTGAAAGTGAGTCAGAGAGCCCTGCCGCCTCCGTGACACCCCAGTTAGTGACCGTGCATTGATTTATACGGTCGGTGACTGAGAACCAAAAAGCAAAGATGACTTAGCCTTAGAATCCTTAGAATCTAATTCTACACCTTTGCCTGCTCTAGGTGGTCGGGATCTATGAATGTGCTACTTTAGCCCCACCCCTCCTCTGCTCACCGCTCCGCCCCTCGCCTGAAGCCAGAGCGAGCCGGAGCTTACCGACCCGGTCATCTTCTGACTTTTAAACTAGTCTACTATATGCCGCACAGTGACAAGTCATTGGTGGATTGCAGAATGAATGCAGAAATCCTCGGCCCTGATGTTTACTGTTTTGTTTGGTTATGATGTGTGTCGTAATACATAAACAACAGCACATGGATACGTTAACAAGGTCAAAAACGTGATTTTCATCCGAGGTGGTCTTTAAAAAGGCTCTGCAGAAGACCAGCTAAGCTGTCCAATTACGTCAGGACGAAGGGACGGAAGATAGTTTACGTGGTACAATTTATTCTTTTGATCGGCTTATGAAAAATTCCTCCCTCTGCAACCTAATTAGATTTCATTCAGTGAACTGTTTTTATGGAGCATTTTTAATTAGCTTTTTTTTTTTTTTTTTTTTATTATTTTACACCAATTTTAATAGGTTTATTAGGCCCCACGTAAATGTACCTAATGTCTCTTAGCTTCAGAGTTTCCTGCCTTTGACTCTGACTGTTGGTGTGCAGCTGTAGATTTGCTCGTCACGGGTACATCGTATAATTTACAACACACAGTTTCTTACATGCAATTCCTAAAAAAGAAAAATAAACACAATAACTAAATTTCAACCTACAGTACTTTTGTTTTTTTTTTAATTTTTGTTTTCATATTATAATTTCCATACAGTGTAAGGCTCAAGGTATTAAAAACAAAAAAAGTGCAAATGTGTCCATGGGTGGGTTGTAAACCAGAGCTCGGGCCTTGCATCTGTGAGCTTGGAAACAAAGGTTTGTTTGTGAGCCTCAATCACTCTTGCTCATGAAAGCAGACACTTACTTGAAAAAAAAAAAGAAAAAAAAAAAAGAAAAAAAAGAAACTCCTTTTCTTTTTTTTTTTTTTTTTTTACTTTTAAGGACATTAAACTCCTCCTATTAAGGTTACGTATAAATTTGCAAAATGCAATACAGGCCTGATTGTGTGTTGAGTGGATGTGGGGCGCATACGAATAGACCCTGTACCCCGGCGCTCTCTCCTCCTCCTCCTCCTCCTCCCTCAAAACCTCCCTTTTCTCATGCAGCCAAGTGAGAAAGGTACAAAAAAAGCTTTTGTAGTTTTATTGTTTTTTTGTTTTGTTTTTTTAAAGGGACAGAAGTGAAATGTGACACATCACATCTGCCTTAATACTTTAACAGTAGTGAGTAATTCTTAGCTGCTACCAAGAATTTAATTTGAAATTGAATATTCAGGCAGTTTTATCAGACTCTTCAGTAGAATCTCACGTAAAGGTCGGTGTCCTCATAACGCCACTCTTTTTAGGACGGGAGCGTAAAAGTCACATGTCTGAAGATGGAGAATCGGAGTAGAAATGGTGGGAACGAGGGGAGCCTTGGCACTGACACCAGGTCAGCCCAGAGCCCCCTCTCAGCCCAGCCCCTCAGCACCAGGTGCTCCCCCGATTCAAATGATAGACGCATTCATAGACTGCCCCGACCGGAGTATTAAAACTCAGAATTTGCAACTGAATGCTGATATAATCCTGGAAATATATGTCTCCATTAAAAAGTAGCCCATTTAAAGGAACAAGGC
>KV751343.1:370170-385955 GCA_001698575.1 Mola mola
AACTGTTTACATGTTAATTTCAAACTTAACAGCCCTTGTCCGGGAACAATTTATACAATGAATGCAAATCATTTTTTTGTTCTCCTTTTGTTTCTTTCTTCTTCTTCTTTTCTTTTTTTTTTAAGGACACTTGACTGTTGATGGAAAAAATGCAAATTAACGTGCTCATGGAAAGTTTTGTGGAAAAATTGTTGGATTTGATGTGACCTGTTTCAAACGAATTCTGTCGTCTGGTTTACAACAGGTGTCACTAACAGTAACGGCCCCAACATGGCAGGATTTCTGGGTTTTTTTGGATAGTTTTGGTTCAAAAATATTTCTCAACACACTTCACATCAGTGGGAGGAGCTTCAATGCTTTCTAGTCAGTTGTTTAGACTGAATTGTGCAGGTGCTTCAGTCAGACCAGTTAGCCAATTAAAAATGTTGGTATGGAGAGTCATTAGAGTCAAAGCGCTCGAGCCATGTGGTTTGTTCCACATCAGACATTTCACCGGGAGCGTTCTCTTCTTATTCTTTGACACGGTGTTCTTCAGTTTCTGCCGCTTCACAGCGGAGAAGACTCTTTGCATACTGGAGTGTGAAAACTTTAAATTCTTTGTGTATCTGTGAGTGTCAATAGATATAAATATTGCTGCGAAGAGGAACCTCTGCGACAGCTTTTTGAACTTGAAATTAAGAGAAACGGAAAGAGAGAGAGAAGGAGAGAGGGAGGGAGAGACGGGTTGATGTGAAATGCAGTCAGCTAAAATGACATGGCAACTGGTCAGGAGTCCACAGAGAAAGAATGTGTCTAATGAAATGGAACAATACCCCTCCCCCCTCCACCCCCCCTCTCTCTCTCTCTCTCTCTCTCTCAGTGGGTGAATGAGGGAGTAGTTTCACGGCTGGAGTGCTTGACTGCAGTTTGTTTGGACATGTTTTGGACGTTTGTTCCATTTTGCTTATTGTTTGTTTATTTATTTATTTATCTATTTATTTATCTATTTTTTGCTTGATTTGATTTTTTAGTTTTCTATCCAGAGGCACTCGTTTGAATCAAAAATGTCATTACTCGAGCACTATCCTTCAAAAGGCTTTTTATGCCGCTGTCAATAAGTGATAAAACATCTTTTCAGTAGGAGTGCGTCATTTTAGCCTTCCTTCCTTTTTTTTTTTTTAGATGCAGGGAAGAAAAAAAACCCAAAAAACACAAGGTCTCGTGTAGTGAATAGGGGTTAGGGATAGAAGGTTAGGGTTAGGGTTAAGTTCATTCATTCATTCACATCAATTAATTATACAATCATTGTCAGAGCCGCAAACCTTCTGATGTGAGTTAAAAATAAACCACATTGCAACACTCTTATGGTATAAGAGTGTTTTGAGTGTTTTCTGTGCAACTGTTATTTACATTTAAACAGTAAAGAGTGGAAACACTTCACAACAAAAGCAGAAATTGTCACTATATTATAAAAAAATATCCCTGAAGAGCAACCAGATAATTGATGAACGTCTTTAATAAGTAGTTCCTCAGAAGCTTTGATAGATCTGATCTCTATATCTGTCATATTATAATGTGCTTTGACTGTGCTGTTGTATTACGCAATCACATAAACCCCTCCAGGAATGTCCCTGACCAAGTTCTGTAAAATGGTTCATTTCACAGTAATACATCTAATGTCATACTTACTGATGCATTGACTACCTTAACTACTGCATTCTGTACAGTGTTGTGACGGTAACAAGCTGCTCTGGAGCTTAGGAAAATCCCAATTAAGGTTTAATTTAATATTCATTACATCATAAACAAGAGCATAGAGAAAGCACATACCTCAACAAGGCAGAATCACTCTTTCGATGAAATGGTCACTTTCACTTTCACTTACAGGGGGAAAAGAATAGAACACTTAGAAAAAATACAAAATAATATATATACTCATTACAAGCACTGTAAGTCTTTTGAAATTTGTTCCTTAATGTAGACTTTTATGACATTGCACTTTTTTTCACATTAATTTAATTAAGCTTTCTCACATTTCTGTGGATTGAATAAGTTATATTCTAGAAGAATAAACTGCCATTTGATTTAGTGATTTTCTCTACTAGTAAGTCTAGCTAATTGGTTGAGTTTTGGCCGAGTGAGGCTTGTTTGAAATTTCGCCGAATATCGCTAAATGGGGATTTGGGGCAATTTTTCCTGATCTTGAGCTTTGACCTATAAAGACCAACATTTAATCAGTTGAAGTCACTGCCACCTGGTGCTCAATAAACGAACGAACAAACAAAGCAAACCGAAAGCATATTTGTTGATTAAATATTTCGTTATTAATATGAATCTGCTGAATTAACTGACTAAATTTGGGGATAGTCAAATAAAACATACAGCGTCTGGTATCCTTTAAAGCAGCATCGTATGGAAGCGCTTGATTAAATGTGCTTTTCTCCATTGCTTAAATTCTTGTGAGGGTAGGAGCAGTAATAAGTTTTACTGCTTAAACGCTGAATTTTGGGAAACGTTCGTTTTTCCTGTCACCTAAATGCTGAAATAAGGCATTAACACTGACAGTAAATGGTGACCAGTTTTGTTGGTATCTCCACACCAACCATGCATAAATCAGTCATCACTGCTGCCACTGTCTTCCAGTGCAATTATGATGCTAATATCATCACTCTAAACAGAGAAGCAATGGCAATGACACAAGAGACGCGCTCGGTCAAAAAAAGCGGGGAAGCGCCGGGGCTGCAGGACGGTGGGGTAGCGGGTAATGCGTGGTGCCACTGGCCTGCGAGCACAATCACCTGAATTATACAGAATCCATTGTGTCCAAATATCATAAATTGACGCGTGAGCGTCTCAGGCCCCCCTCCAGCATGGGTTTAAATTATTATTTATGTGGCTGCAGAGCTGCAGAGACACAATTAGTCATATTTGGATGCTGAAATTAATTGAGAGAGATGCGGGAGATGAAGAAAGAGAACAAAGGCGGCTTTTTGTCACTTCTTTCAATCTGACAGGGATAATTAGATATATGAAATTGAAATTCCACACCGGGGGGTCCTGTTGACAACACTATTTTCTGTTTCGTTCCTCTCCCCTTTTCTCTTTTGTGTTCCTCTTTATGCTAATTTGAACACAGTGTTTTTTTGCGACTGCTTAAAAGCAGCATGGCCCGTTCGTTCATCACAACCTGTCAGCCTGTTCAAGCCTCTCTTACCTGTAAAACAAGGATTCAGTGAGCGAATTTCAACATTTCTGATCGAAATCTATTTCATATCAATGACATGTTTATATTCTTCTTTATGGAGGTACAAAGGGATCACTATTAAGTATATTAACATCGTGAAAATACACTACTATTACTACTACTCCATGTGTTTAACACAAGACCACGATGCTATGGACTTGAACTTTTGGCCTTCCAAACCTGCTGACTTCTCAAAGTGCTGTTTGACATTTGTCGTATTCCCAATCTGAACACAGTCAAACACACAATCAGACAAGTGTTGTATCAAATAAAAGTTGTTACCTGCTTCTGGTGATTAGGATAAGACGGTGTTTTGCCCAAGGACACTTCAATATGCTGATTGTCGGGGTTGGGAATCGTGCTGCCAATTTTCTGAAAACCCGCTGTACCCTTTGACGCACAGATGAAACAGCAGCACAGCAGGAGACACATCAGGGTGTTACAATGAAAGCCTAAGATTTCCTGATCGATTTGAATATCGGTTGGTGTAGATTGTTGGACTCATAGTAATAGAACTATGGAAGAAAATAAAAACATACATATACATATATATAAATTCCCCACTTGCCTTCTGTGGACAGACTTGTGTCTCCTTCAAGATCGAGTCATCTTTTTTCTCGATGTCAGTCACTTCCTCTATCTGTCGGTGGTGTCGGTTCTGTGCAGGGGCTTGTCCCACCATGATGGTCTCTCTTCCTCTTCCTCCTCCTCACTTGGTTTCTGCTGCCTGAGGCATTAACTTAGCAGGTCATCATTTGTGGCCATCTTCCTGATAGTGGATAGTGGCTCTGACGCTCACTATTCCTCAGCCTCCCTCTCTCTGCTTGGTTTACAGCCACAGGGTGCCGGACTTGTGTCGACTTGGAGCTTCCTTGTCTTGATGTCTGTGGCCTCCATCTCCTCCTTTGGCCAAGTTGTTATCCTTGTGGCCTGAACATCGGCTATGGGGCCTTCTGGTAGTCCAAACCCTTCAGCTGTGATCATCTTGCCTCCCTTTGATATCATTCGGCTACACTTGTCTAACCTAAATTACATTCTAATTTCATTGCAGCAGACCCTGGTGGTGTGTGAGTTGATGTCTAACTCACTCTTTGCATACAGGCTAATGGTTGTTCCATTTCTGAACTGGTATCCAAAGCCACTCTTTGCAATGATGTGGCAGAGAGGGTTCAGCCCAATGCAGAACAGCAGGGGGGATAGGGAATCTCCTTAGTATCTGCCGCACTCGATGCTAACTTGGGCGATTGGCCTTGAGTTGTCTTTCACAGCTTCATCGAATTTTTTATAAACTGGTAATGAAGTTTAATGAAGTCTCAGCGTCCTGATAATGTGCAGTTCCAAGCCCTCCGGTTTCCATGTGTGTGGCATTTAGTCATAGCCTTTCTTGTAGTCAATCCAGGCAGTGCACAGGTTGGTCTTCATGGTCTTACAGTCTCTAGCGACCGCATCACTGCCGACGCCACCCCAATCCAGCTGTCAATCTGCTGCCGCTCCATTTTCCCCTCACTCGTGAACAAGACCCTGAGATACTTGAACTCCTCCTCTTGGGGCAGCAACTCTTCCTTTACCCAAAGTGGGCAATCAAACCTTTTCCATATGAGAAACCATGGTCTCAGATTTAGGGGGTGCTTCACACTTTGAAGACCACTTTGACAGCGTCCTCAGCCAAACGTTCCCAATAGACCCTCACCATTCCCTTGGGCCTACCTGGTCTATCTAGCATCCTGGTCCCCCTCTGGGCAGGGTGCATGAATCCTCGGTATCCATCATTATAGGAGTCCTCTTGAGCCACGCCTTGTCTGGACGCTTTCCTAGAACCAATTTGAGCTGTGTAAGTTATAGACGTCATTAATGTCTACTGTTGTGCAAAAAAAATGAAGCTCAAGCCTCAAACATTGTTGTATTTGTACCAATGTGCTTAAACAAATCATCTTAGTTGGCAACATACATGGCGGTGCATGTGTTGGTGCACGTGATGGCAGCAATAATGATTTTCATAAGTCTCTTGACATATAAATATTGAAAATATTCTATCCACTTTTGTTTTGTTGTTGGCACTTTAGAATGATAAATGTTTCTGCTGATGCCTGTCCAGAGAAGTGTATTCTTTAGGCTCCTTCACTGGTACAAAAACAATAAGTTTAGTTCTAATAAGTGATGATTTAGTTCTATTTAGTGACAATTGGAGACTCTGTGTCGGCAACGTATCTGTGCATTTACAGTTGAGTCATTTCTCTTTGTTTCGTGTCATGTGAACCACCCTCACAGTATCAGAGAGGAACATCTGATAAAAGGACACTGTGGTTTAAGTGGAATTATGGGTTATGTCACCTTTCACCACAACTAGACAGGGCCTTTTTGCAGTTTTTCCACCCACATGAGAAACAGCCACTGTCATGATTCTCACAACTGAGACAAAAGTGGCACATTATTGAAACACACACATTAAAATGTTCAGCTCATATCCTGTGGAGACACTTTTGTACCTGAGAATATTGTGAGAATTTGTAAGAGCATTTTTTTAATTTTTTTTTTTTTTGTAGGTTTAATAAAAGTGGCAACTTTTTCAGTGAACATATGTGTAGTGAAAGAGGACATGGCACATATGTCATTCATGACTGAGTGACTTTGGAAACTAGAAATCTGAAAGTCATTCAGTGAGCCGTGCTGATTATATCGTCATATCTATAATAATTTTGCATTGCCTTGCTTGTTTTACCTGGTGTGGTAGCAAGTTAAAACTGAAAAGACACGATTTCTTTGAATCATCACAGTTTCTAAAATGTCCTTATTTATTTATTTATTTTTTTTTTTTTTCTATAGATTTTTCAAAATGATTTTCAGAATCATTCTTCTCACAGAGTGGCAGTCTCTCGGTTATTCCCCAGTTGTCTAAAACAGTCTCAGCTCAGGATATTGGCCTGAGATTACAGGATGTTCAACTGGAAAAAACACAAAAACAAGAAAAAAAAAAAAAACGGGGTGGGAGAGTGAAGATGGAGCATGGTCTCTTGGAGGGAAAGGAAGGCAGGATGGAGATATGAATTGAACCGGAAAGAGCCTTGTCTCTAATGCTTGCCACATTTGCTCTTGAATAAAGGTCTAATTACCCATCGGTATTTGGTGCCAGTGTTCCCAGGTCCCGGCCGCCCCTGGGCTCGTGCAGGCACTGAGCGTCCAGAGCCAGCTGCCTCCCAAACACTTGCAGGTATACAGGCCGGGCTAATAATCCGACCACAAGGGAGCCAGATGAAAGAGCAGGAAACTGCTGCCAGAAGCCCTGAAAGGATTTATGTAAAGACAGATGAGGTGGGGATGTAACCATGGCTAAACGCACCTAAACCAAAGTTACCTAGCTGTTTATGTGCCCAATAGTGTAGCTCATTTAATTCCAGAGATAAATCTTTGTGACCTGAATCCTGGGTATTAATTACAGATGATAGTATCAGGATGAGGAAAGTCAGAGGTCTGTTAAGGTAAATAAGTGTGGAGCTATTGGGAATCACATAATATGTTGATATACACATCTGTAAATATATTCATCTTATTTTTTGATTTTAATGATCTCTGGAGGCTGCGAAGAAAGTTTCTGGCTGCCTAGAGTCTCAGAGGGCGCATCATGAAAAATATAATAATTTCCAGTCATGCACCATACGTTTCCATATGATCTATTGTATAAATGTTTTCAAGGAACATTCCATCCTTTTATTGATACATACTATATTATATAAAGAAATTCAAAATCAAAGCAAATGAAGACTGAAAAATCCTGATGTAAAAAAAAAAAAAAACAAAAAAAAAAGCTTGCCAAGTAAGTAGCTGCTGTGGAGATTCATCACTTATCACTTCTGCGCATGTCACTCTGCTGTTCAGAGTAAACTTTGGTCCATTTAAACACCAGAACACCAGAATTAAATTACATCCTATGTAAACTGCTGACACCAAAATCTTGAATCGGAATGAAAAAAATGTATGAACGTAACCGCAGCTAGTGATGTGTATAGGCTGTGTTCCATTTAGGCTACGTATGGAGTTGCAAGTTGGAGCTGGGAGTGCCACCACCACTACCTGTGTGAGTTCTTATTAAAGCTGGACACACTAGTGGAATCGAATCAGGTTAATCACTATTAGCGATACCGCTGGAGATTATGTCGATGTTCATGCTTGGAGCAGCCATCTCGGGTTTGAGGTTACGGTTGATGAGCGCTTTGCTCTCGGAATTTCCAACGGGGAACTCAAGCAGTGAATGGAGAACTTCACTAGATGCACTATACAGTATGCATGGACTGGTATCACAGCAGACATTCTGACATGTTGTTGCAGGAAACTCACATCCTGCTGGAGTGCTGGTTCGCTCTTACTGTTCAAGCTGAGTCAAAATGTCAACTGTGCCCATTCTGCCGACTTCATTCATAATGAAAGTTCTCTGTTAAAACTGTAGAATTCTCAAGCTCATGCAGAGAAGTCCCTGATGATCTCTTTTTCATTTATTTTAACACCCCTCCCAGCGCTGACTGTTTTTACAGACTGAGTATAAATACTCATGATGAGTCAACCTTGGTCCTTACAAACATTGAATAGTTTGTATGTGCAAAAAAAACTAAATGCAGATTTGTGGGGGTTCACGTCCCTGATATGTCTAAATAAAAACACACTAACCATCTTTCTCAGCAGTGTCATGTCAGAGTAAAGTAAGCGAGAACTCGTTTATCTGTGTGGGATGTGATTTCCATGAAAGAGGCCAGCAGGGTGGGACGGGAACATCTCCAGTCGTGACAACTCCAGATCCATCCTGAGGAACAGGAATTCCCACAAGCTGGATAAACATGCAGCTTGTGGGGGAATGGGGTGCTTGATAGTCTCTCTCTCTCTCTCTCATCTGTGAACATGGAAACTGTCAAGATTCACACGTATCTTATCCGAAAAATGCTCCATTTTCAAAGAAAGTTCGTGTGGCACATCATACGTCCACACGGTTTCGATTGATGTACATAGGGAGGTAAAGGGAAAGCGTCACGGTTGTCTTAAATATAAGCGAATATAAGTCAATTTCACTTTTGGCAAAATACTCCCTGTTATTTGTTTAAGCAAAATAAATATTTACTGTTTTGACCTGCAACATGAAAGTGCACTCTGTAGCCACATGAACTGAGAAATTTACTGATCCAAATGAATGAACTAAGGAGCCACCTGTGAGGCGGGCCTTGTCAGGGGTCCAGCCGTATCTGTGGGTGGCCCTTATGTACAGTGAGAACTGTCGAAAGGGCTGTGTGAAGTATGCAACGGCACATGGCTTCACTCTGACCTCTTCTACGCGTTGAAGATACTAAGAGGGAAAATTCCCAAAAGAAGAACTACACTTCAAATGTGTTGTTTGCTCTAAAGGATTGAAGGACCCTTCCCTAGCTGTGAGAACTGTATTGACGGTCCAAGTAACAGGGGCATTGGGCAAGAAACTTATCAAAAACTACAGCATATACGTCTGTCAATCGAGAAAAATGTAGCATGCAAGCTGGATCATAAAGATTTTTTGGGTTTTGGTTTTGGTTTTTCTGGTTTTCTGGTTTGTTAAAACAGTACAGTGCTTGTGAGATCTGACTGAAATACCACATTACCACATAACATTTTTTCTCAAACCATATTTGCCCCATAGAAATGTATTTAAACAAGAGACAAGTTGACTTCTTTTAGATGTAAAGCCAGGAGAGTATATTTTTTGATTTTTTTTCCCCCTTAAAAGTCCTCCTCCAGCCGTTGATTAAACCCTTTAAAATGAATTTCTGTTTTCTAAAATAACGTTGTAACATCGGCGTAATGTTCATGTTCATCGTGAGTTTCCTTTCCACAGAGTTAAGCTCCACCCCCAAAAATTTGCCAGGATTGCTTCATTAAGTTCTCTACATAGAAGAATCCAGGTGTCAGAATTCATATTTTAGAGACTGTCATTAGTGGACTGCAGAATGAAAGTAGAAATCCTCAGCCATGACATTTTTCCAAAGGAAGACCTGAAGTATAATTTGTTTATGAACTGAATTTTAATCTGTGATATACTGTGTAATGTGCAGAACATAGAGTGACAGCACAGTAGAGCTGACTGATGTAAATCCTTCAGTTTTACAGTTGACTTATCGCTACTGAAAGTCCATAATGGTAAAAAATAATACCTATATGTGCATGACAATGCTGTATTATTGAACAAAAACATCTGTGTGCCTGCGATTCATGGATGTGCACATGAAGGGACCCGTCCACGACGGCCCTGTTCACTGTAACTGAGCTCTTAAAGACCAAGAGGAGGCTGGAGGTTGGAGCAGTGAGGATGGGGGGACCTCCAGTATCACTTCACCTTGTTTTCATGGACGTCTATCACTATTTGACGGTTTAGGAAGGAGTGAAAGATAATCTGTAACTGCAACACCCACAAACTGTGTTTATCCTAATGGATTTAGGCACCGATGGACTCGATGGCCATCCTGAACTGCCACACATTGGATTTTTGCTCCCTTTGGTTTGTATGTTTTGTCTCTCAAGTCTGTGCATCGGATGCAAACACTTCCTAATGAATATTTCTTTCAGCGTCAGAACATAGCGTGTGCCCCTTCGCTGCGATCTCTCAGCAAGTCTACTCCAGACTCCACGCATGCACATCGGCGCTTGTGTTTTCACATGTAATTACTGTGAATCAACTCTTTGTGCATGGTTCAAGTCATAAAACAAGAGAGAAAGAACATCGTTATGCTAGTGGGGCACCTCACTAAAACGCTCCAGTGACAGAAAATGAAAAGCTGTAATTCCTCCTGTGAAGTCAAGTCTGACTTGTCGGAGTAAAGCACTTCCTATCCTTTTGTTCGGATCTCAGAGGGAATTATGGGGGAGAGAGTTAGATATGGCTGTTAATAAGACCGGCGAGCCCTGACCAGATGAACGTCTAAGTGATTTAGACCATGACAGTTGTATTACTAAACTAATAAGACCAGATTATTTTAGCTTGGATAATCATTTTTGGACCTACAGAGCACATGAAAAAATATTTTGTGTTTCTTATTTTATGTTTTAGAGGTAAACGTGTTAGTTTTGTAGCAAAGGTAATGAAATAAAGGAAACCAGGTAGTTTGAATGGTCACATTTTCTGCTTAGAAAATACAATAGAATAACTTTATTGTCACTGTACAAGTACAACGAAGCTGAGTGCAAACCTGCTTTGCAAAACATCAGAAAGTCACATATAAATATCACATATCTGTGTCTGTCTCTGGTGACAGGACTCCCCACCCCCATAAATGCAGTTGTTGTTACTGGTGGATGAAGGGAGCACATTTTTTCCCCTGCAGAACTGACGCCATCAGCTCTTGTATCGATAAGCAAACAGGGAGGTGGCCCGGGTGAGGAAGAGGATGGGTTGAGGAGAGGAGCGCATGGAGATCAATGAGCTAATAAAACAAATCAATGGAATGAAACCACAGAAAAAAGTGAAGTCATTAATTTGCAGAGACAGGATGATCCCACCGACCACATGCATTGATTAGAAAGGAGGTCTGTGGAGAACCTTCAGGGGGTATCATATTAGAGGAGGGAAACAATGGCCGGGGTGGGGGGAGGTCGCTTTCCTCTGAGGGCTTACTGCTGTACTGATGCAAGAGAACAGGTTAACCGGCGGATCAATGGCCTCCTCGGCATAACCCCCGTTTGCTCTCCAGTGCTCTGTCAACACAATATCTGCAGGTGTGATGTTTTCTCTCGGCTCATGAGCGCGCTCATCGATCCCCAGCCCCCGCCGCCGACGCCTTTTTTTCAAACCAAGTGTACTCAAGCATGATTATGATATTGAATAAATCATAGAGTACAAAGAGGTCTGCAAATAAGGTCAGAGGTGAGGGCTAATGTTCCATTTTTATCAATATTATTATTGTTAATCATGGTTTGTAATCAATAGTATTGGCCTGAGTTATATTCACTGGAGGGAGACGGTGGAGGCGCGATGTGCAGGTCGGAATATGTTGATATGAGACAGACGCCGGCACAGGTTCACGCGGGAGCTCAGGTATCTAGATGAGTCTTCACCTCACCTGTCTGTGCTGGCTGTACAAGTTTGCAGACAGCCGATAAGATCAGTTGTACCCTTTCTGTCTTATTTTTGTGATGCGGCCTCATCACGAGACTTTTCTGCAAAGTCGTCCATCGGTCAGGGTTCATCCGATCTGCAGACACAGCATAGCTTTTCTGCTGCCATGACAGTGGTGGAGGTGGCGGGGGACAAGAAAAGCAGGTGATGTGAGATTGACGACTTAAATACTTCATCAATCAATGCTGCAGCCAATGTGTTGTTTGGTGATTGGTGGAGAATTCAGGCAATCCATCTTTCCTCCTGCCGACTGGCATTCAGGATTCTCCTCAGGTTCTCCAAATAATTCTTTTATTTCTTTATTTCCAAGGCTAACCTCTGCTGCAGATATTTCTCTGTGTGTAAGTACAGCATCCACTCACACCTTTCAGCGGTTATGAAAGTCTGATGGTGCAGGACAGTTGGCTACGCGCACGAGAAGTCAATTCACTGTGTAAATCATACCATATAAATTTGAAGGCGTTATTTTAATTATATGCAAATCAGATTCTAACCAGGAAGGTTTCCAGTTTCCGTTTGTTTAGTTTAAGGTTTCGACTTCTACTTCTTATCTGCTGAGGGACATGATTTGAGTCCTTCCACAACAAAATTAGAGCTGTCTTTCTGTAGAGAGAACCAGCGCTGTCACCGCTCTGAAAGTGATGAAACCAACATCTCAGACCTACAAAAAGAAATTGTTTTCATTATATATTGATTTTGTTTTTTAAGCATGAAGAGTTTGAAACTATAAAGGTCCGTGTTAGTGCTTCTTGCCCTCGTACTCCTACTGAAGATCTTCTAAAGGAGATCCGCATCTATAGGTTGTTGTTTGTCCTAAATAAGAGTTAACTGACTATAGAGTTTAGGAAAATTGATCTCAAACGTCTGCAGATGGCAATTTTATTGGAGTATTCGTACATATTTACCAATGCTCAGAGCAGCACCGTAGGGTGTGGGGGATGTAATTGTCATAATGAAAGATATAATATGTAACATAGTTGATTGTTGAGTGTCATTAGCCTGTCAAATTGGACTCTACGGGGTTCTCAGGTCATCTGAAACTAGTCGGTATTTGACGATCCAGGAATAAGGCTCAACATCAGCTATTCAGTGTGGGACAATAATTTTGACGAAGCAGGTGGATTTGTTCTCAACAGTAATGTACTGTAAGTTACCAGACTTTGAAATACACTAATAAATACATCAGTATGTGCACAAAATGTCACCCAGTGGCCACCAGATTACTATATGTACCACAATGCAGCGGCCTTATTTTTCATTTTCCCCACATTGCGATGCTACTTCAGTCATTATACTTTAACACCACCCTCAGTCCTCTCCTCATCTCCACCTGTGGTTGCAGTAATGTTGAAACCTCTCTGGGTTTCGCCTAATTGAAACACATCCGTTTTGTGTTCCACCTGCACTACAGCAAAAGAATAACTTTGCAGAGGGGTTAGCTGTATTTAGCTCCTTGAGGAGTTAGCCAGTGTTGTGTCTGACAGACACTCACAGCTGAAAAAAAAGGTTGGGGTGAGGGTAGGGGAGGAGGCGGGGCTGGGGGAGAACACGCTGTGTAAACCCTTAGCTTTTCACACCGAGCAGCGTTCTCATGCTAAGCTCTGAGCTTGAACTGAAATCCTCTCACTTATCCTCAAATCCAAGATGAAATAGTGTCAGATGTACTGTGATCCAGGGCATTTGGTGAAAGACTGACAGGCGGCCGAGAGACCTGAGTGACTGAAACTGAGAGTCTGTTTACACCAGCGTCTTGGGTGATCCCTCCGTAAGTGGACAGCTCTAAGTGCGCCGGATCTCAGCCGCCATTACAAGACACGCGTCGCCAGTGAACTCTTGTGATCAGGACTCACCTCCTAGCTCTCTGTTCCAGTTAACACGCCCATTTCTTTCTGTTTGCAAAGACAAAATGCATTGCCGTTAGTTGGCAACACGCTGGAATCAACTCTTCAAGTCAAAAACTTTTTATTTAAGGAACTTTGGGCTATTTCTGAATGGCCAATTGAGAAGTAGACTAGAGTATGTAGCTGTATTTGTAAAATTTGAAAATTTGTGTACATGGTGAAATCTATTAATTCGGCTCAGTGTTGCCAAGTGAGTTACTTTTAAACACGGAGCAGCAGACAGTATGTCAAAACCCTGCAAGAAACACAGCACAATGTTGTTTTGACAAAAAGCAGTGAATACTTTAAATGTGTTTCTCTAGCTGCATCATAAACTTTATAAAGCTTTTTCTCCACTAAGAAGTGAAAGTGGATGACTTTTTTCTTTTATTTTAAGGGAAACAGCGCACGTTCAAAAATCAGCTTCTTGTTCTTGGCAGGTTAAAGTGGCCAAACATGTCATTTGCATGGGAACCAACTGGATAACAGGGTGTTTTGTTGTACAATAATCCATTTCACACTGTAAAATTGTATTTTACAGTCCACACAAATGTTCTGGAATAACTTTATGTTTGTTCATTCTTTGTGAGCTGTCTGCAAACATTTGTGTGTGAGCTAATTCCCGTAGATTTATAAGTTTGGTGCACAAACTGGAATTTACAGTGTACCTGTTGTGGTGAGGAAGATAAGAAGACAGTCCTTCAATGCGTCTCAGGGAAAACTTCTCTTCCGAATATGGTCCAAGCCATCAGATCATATGCTTTTGGTTACCTGTGGGTAGCTAACTAGCTGGAATTCTTGCTAATGCCACATGTAAACAAGACAACACTGTATTGTACTATGAAACTGGAAAAATATCATGAACTGTATCTCTGTGTGTTTTATTCTCTGCTGTACATGGCAACAATATGCGAAGTATCCCCTGTGTATGTCCTGTAGTCTGATGTTTGTATGTGGGGTTGATATTTGGAGGGCGCGTGCATCCCTCATCTCCGAATAGCTCTGAGGCACAGGCAGGAAATGGAGTCCTGCCATTTTGTTTTGCATCAGTGCTCGTCTTTATTAGAGAGGAACAGAATCGGCTTGGAATAATAATTGGAAAATTGTGAGCTTGCTGTCATTATACTCAGCGAGATCACAGGATGCAATAATGCAATTATTTTACTTAAAGGCAAGTTCCCTCATCGCTGTGCAGTTTGTGCAGGATGTGTAACCTCAGCCCACGCGGACCTCTGTCTGTCCCACATCAGCCCTCACTTACATGTAAACACCAGCATGCTTGAGTGTGCTCAGACGGCCGAACACACACTGACATGTGAACACCATTTAGGGCCACCAGACACGCATATAAACACACACGCGCGCACACCTCAACAACATACAAATAATTGAGTAAGATTTGCAGGTACATTAAGTTTAATGTGTTTGACATTCGGCGGGAGGAAATGGAAGGCATGATGTGGAGTAGCCGCGCTGTGTCTTTCTTCAATCAGGGCACTGCGGGGCTTCATTTTACAACCCCGACGCAAAGCCGGGGCCCGTCAAAGCTAATTAGTGCTGTTGCAAATGGATGCAGGTCATGGCTCTCAGCGGATTGGTCCACGGCGGGGTCACCAAAGGTCAAACCTCCAGTATGGAATGATATAAACAATCATCTATGGACCACAAACCAATCAATCCCTTTTAACACTATCCACTTCCTGGTTGGCTGCTCTCAGAGGTCAGCGGTCAACATACAAAAAAGACAGCTGAGCCGGTGGGTTTGGGAGAGGGAGACACAGCCTGCTGATTATCTATTCATTCATGTTTCAGCAATCAATAAACCTGGAAGTGGTAAAGGTGTTTCAGTATGATCTTTCAAAAAGCACTTAGCTCTCCCATCTTATCTATTGATTAATCCATTTATTTATCGGATGTATTATTGGGATTATTATTACTCTGAGATGACACTGTGTTTATTTGCTCAACAGAAAGGAGATTTTGCAGATTATGTTCAACATTGTTGTGGAGCTGGAAACGGAAAAAGAGATTAGTGGTAAATCTAGACAGGACACAACACTTTAGACAGAAATTGTTGGAGAAAAGTTAAGTTGAGAAGAAGTTTTCCCCCTGGTACATATACGCCAGCTGGATGCAGGATGAACAATGATATCATGTGAGGCTGTTGATAATCAGTCAACGGTTAGAGCACTGAGGGCGGTGCTGAACAAAGTTAGACAATGTGGGAATCTTGGACAACATTTTTTAAACAACTTTACACATCATGTGCGCAGCCCATGTCAGACCATGTTTCTGGTGTTTAGGGTTTCCATGAACGTTCAAGCTTTAATATGGTGTACTATAGAGCTATTTGATCCCTTTTTGGAGTTCATAAATTCAACTCTGCTCTGGCGATTAGTGGGAGTATGTAGTGGTCCCAATCTTCAAAAGTGTTTATTTGTTTGTCTGATCAGAGATTCACTAATTTATAATAAGAAACTTATTTTGTAAATCCACATTGCACAATTAAAAACTTCAGAGCACTGAAATATAGCAATCTGACATTTTATACCATACATAG
>KV751343.1:386520-398868 GCA_001698575.1 Mola mola
CACACACCACCACCCCTCCCCCTCCCTCCCCGAGCCTCAGTGCAAAGAGGGGCCACTTTGAGAAAATCCCAGAGGGCCTCATTCTTTTCAGGAGATTATATATTTCAGTCCCCTACCCCAACTTGCTCTCCCCCCCTCCCCCCAACCATCTATCCATCCAAAATCAGGGGAGCGTGGTGCGTGTGTGTGTGTGTGTGTGCGTGTGTGTGTGTACAGGGGGGTCTTTCTGTCAGTGACAGCAGTCATGTCATAGTTTGAAGGGTGTTCTCAAGCAGAAATATTTAATCTTCCCAGGAAAATAAAGTTTGATGCTGGTAGACTGGAAGAGAGGGAGGGAGACAAAGAGAGGGGGAGAAGAAAAAGGTAAAAAAAGGAAACTGTCTAATATGTGTTGTGTTACTTATACTTAGTATTTATACTACTTTGAAGAACTACTGTACGTGCAGCTTTTCCCTTTTTTTTGTGATACCAAATTAGAGAGCAGGGGAACATTAACGGATTAAGTTTTGGGTGGGCATGCCTTTGGCTTCGACTCAGTCCACTAATAACAAGAGTTTGTCATTAGTGTTCGGACATGGACCACCAAGATAAATGCCAACACATGTTTAGCAAATCAGAAGAGTAATGGCGCTCTGCATCAGCCCTTTCCCTCCCCATAAAGATCCCTTGTTGACTCGACTATGCGGACATTTTGAGTTATCAGTGAAGGTTTAATCTGCTGTTTATTTTGCCCCCGCATGGAGATGGTATAACTCAACAAGGAGTTTGTGTTAAAGCTATACTCAGCTGGGGACGGATGAAATAATGCACGCTTTAATTCACAGCTCTTAAATCAACTGGAATTAGCAGCAAGTACAGAAAAAAACTTTGTATATGGAGTGATTTATGTTAAAGTGGTATACTAAATTTATGATTTTTTTTTTTTTCCAATTAACTATACAGAGACCTGACTGTAGGAAGCAGTCTATTAAATTATTTAAAATGTTAACGATAATATGCAGAAAATCGAGTTATTATTGCATTCGTAAACATTAAAGTTTTTATTTTCTCTATGTGACTGATTTTCAACTTCTTAAACTAAAAGTTATCACAGTGTTGGCACAGAAAAAACTGCAACACGTTTACCTACGATCTGAGAGAACTAAAACAGTGAAGTGATGCTACCATTTGAGGGGTATCTGCTGCCACAGTTTGCCACAGCTAAATATTACTGAATAGGGAATCGACATAAAGTCACAGTCATAGGCTGAAATGGAGGTTTTCACTTGCAGTAAAGGAAATGATCAGTACAGTCATGCATATCATATCACATCTCGTGAGAAAGTTTCACAACGGAGGCACTGAAGTGTACAGGAGGTGTTTGACCGCAGCTCTGTTCCACTTTACCATTGACTGAGTGACCCTCTGCAAGTTCAGGAAACTCCAACACCCATTAAAGGTTAGTTTGGCCAAACCAGATCCCCTGAGAGATCCGCCACGCAGTCTCATTCTCCACCTGCTGTGTGTCTGCGCTACGGCACTACTGTGCTCATCTGGCATGAACCCAAGCGAGCAGAGCCTGGAGTATTCATTGCTCAACCTTGGGTGAAGGTCGTAGAATCCAGCCCTTCCCCGCCCCGCTCCCCAGCGAGCAAACATATGGCCACGGAGCACCTTGAACACGTTTTGGGTGGCGGGAACTTGGCCCGAGCCGCCGCAGCACCGATGGAGGTTTGAAAATGAGGAGGGAGCAAGCGGCGAGGTGATCATCGCTCACTAGTTGCTCGGCGAAGTTGTAGCTGTGAAAAGCTTGGGGCCTTTGAGCCTGCCTCCTCTCTTGTTTCTGCGGATATAAATGCATGTAATCATAAGGTGCAATATCATCACCCCGGTGCTCAAACAGCAGAGCCTCGTCTAATCGCTTCCACGTTTTTCCTCAGCGTTACGCTCATTAGTGGGTGACCTCAAGGCATGCAGGGAAAAAAAGACAAAAGAGACAAAAAAAAAAAAAAAAATCTTTGGAAAATGGATGCTTGCTGTTTTGAGTAAAAATAAACAGGTCTGCGGCTTTGATAATGAATATGCTGTAAACATCGGGCCAGAGCGTGTGTTTGTCACAAGCGTCCAGCTACACCGCGTGTTTGTCTGAGGGCGGGAGGTGGAAGTGGCGCTGGGGGGTTGTTGAAGGTGACGACGTTGCGCTGTTGGACTCTGAATGGGACGCGAGAGTGCCTTTGGTGTCTGAATGTCTGGCCCAGGTGGCGACTGGAAGGCCGACTTCATTAGCCTCAAAGAGGAAACAAAGGAAGATGCTTCGTAAAAAAGTGCCATCCCTCATCGGCAAGGCCACCGCCTGACACATTAGGAATCTGTATGCTCAATTAACCACTGGCAGGCTCATTTTTCCTCTCTCTCTCTCTCTCTCTCTCTCTCTCTCTCTCTCTCCCTCGCTCTTGATCAAACAGAGCAATCAGGCTGGATTGAAGCAACACTTAATGCAGGCATGTTTATGAAGCGAGAGCGTATTTGAGTTGCACACAAAAGACACACATTTTGGGTTTTTTTGTGGATTTTTATCATTTTGCAGAAGATTTGTCACTTCATGATTAAACAAAGCAAGGCTGGATGAACCTGTTTTCCAAGCCTCTCTCTTTAAATTCCACAACTGCCTTCATTTTTTTTTTTTTTTTTTGTTCCAGGAGGAAGAAAGAAATTCAGATGGCCAAAAAAAAACCCAAATCACATTTCTCCTGAAGTCGAGTATGCACGTGATTTCTGCGGTTGGAACTTATGTTTCAACAAAATGATGTATAATTAATGCTTGGTTTCAACATTACAGAATACCATAACTGGTTCCTTGTATCTCTTCTCATTTCTGCTGTTTATGGAATTGTTGTACATGCAGAGGATCTGTAAACAGACGTTGATGTATGAAACTGATTTCCTCTTTAATGAGGGCAGATATAACACACCATGAACTGTAGGTGCTATGAAAGCGCTGCAAAAACGTTGCCCTCACATGGACGATCTTCACTTTTCAGGGACGCAAATGCACACCTGAACATCAAACACACACCTTTGCCAACATCGTGTTTCTTCAATCTAATCTTACCAATGACCTCCTTTGAAAAATGACGAGTGTTTTAAGGACCTGGCCCACGTTTTGAGTATGTATGTGTGTGTGTGTGTGTGTGTGTGTGTGTGTGTGTGTGTGTGTGTGTGTGTGTGTGCACCGGTGGTGGTGATTCACTGTGATACACATCAGCCTTTGATTAACGAGGTGAGCCAGACTCTCTTTAAAATCACGGGGGTCACGGCTTAGGAAGCCTCCATCCAACACCTCGCCACACTTCACGGGGCCAACTTCTTTTTATTAGGACACGCCCCCTTCTCGCTCTCTCTCTCTCTCTCTCTCTCTCGCTCTCTCTCTGTCTTTTCCTCATGTCTCTCTTTTCAGGTCTATCGGAGAGATGAAAAATGGCGTGCAGCTGGCCGAGTACTTCCTTCCTCTTGTCGGGGTCAACAGTTCAGTGTGCTGATAGAGACCCTCACACCTCCATTAATAAGAGCTCCCGTGCCCTCACACAGGTCGCTCCGCTGCCTCACCGGACACCATCACTCCTTCCCGTGATGGAGAGCACATCATTACGTACCTCCTTCGCTGCATTCGTCAATGATTATTTTGGTGATGGATGACAGCTGAACTTTTGGATTTATTAAAATAAAACCTCACCTCAAAGATGTTTTAGAAGCAATTTTTTGTTTGTCATTTTGCTACATTTGTGACTGCGTGTTGAGTTTGATGAAGCCAGCCGCCGCCTCTTTCTGCTCAATGCTTTATGGAAAACTTTCACTCCAAATCAAACACTTAAGGGGATATTTTGAGCTCTTATCAGTTGCTTGCTTGGATTTAAGTTTGGTTTGGGCCAATTTTGTAACACAGCCACCAGCAGCAGCCAACAGGAGCCTAAGTGTTCAATTTAAAAAGTTCTGATGAAAATAGAGCAGACAGGAATCTAGAAAATCATTTTGCTGCCTGCCTTATTGACAGTGCCGAGCAGCAGAGATTGACAGCAGAGGCCAGGCCGGTCAGATTTCGAGTGTTCTCAAACAGAGGTGCTAATCATAACACTGAGGCAGCTTTGTTGAGCTGCTAATTAACTCCATTATGAAGGTGCGGATCGCCTGATCAGAGGCCTGCCTGTGCGACCGAACACGTGTGTGTGTGTGTGTGTGCACACGCCGCTCTGTGCCGATTGAGAGGAAGATTAGCCGTTCATCTCGACGAGGGGAGGAAACTTGGGGGCACAAGGAGAGGAGGTGGGGTCCCCCCCCCCTCCTGGAGATGAGCCCTGACCTTCTCATTTCATCCTCATTAGTATCTCATGTCAACAGAGCAGCCACTCCTTAATCATCTGCCATCATCCCATCCCTGCACACAACAGATAAACACAAACATACTTTACAGATATGCAGATATGTGATGCACCGTGTTTTGAATGTTCCTCCAAAATAATCAGCCACATTTCTAAAAGTTACAATAATCCTGCTGTTACAGCACGTTCAAAATGTGTTGACACACCATGAAACAGCTCAACCAATTTCATTTTCACAAGCAAGACAACAAACCCAGCACTAGTGTCAGCGCGGGCTTGTGGGATCCTGCGATGGACGTTAGCGCGGCGACGAGTCAGAGGGTGGGCTCGTCTGTCTGTGTCGGCCTCAGTGCCACGGAGGCCCCAGCAGGGTCGGGGGAGAGCAGGGGCTCGGGGTGCCTGCACAAATGAGATCCATTCATTTAGCCCGCTTCGGCATATGGTGGCCCATTGTCCTCGGTCACGGAGGCAGAAGTGATGTAATTTGTTGGCATGTCCTGTCATTTCACAAACTGCCCGTCCCACTGGGTCCCCGGTCGGCGGAAGACAACACACAGCAAAGGGCAGCTCGCTGTTTCACGCCACCCCCACCGCAGCATGAAATGCTAGCGACACATACATTATAAAAGGCACATTTACTTGTTTGCACAAATATGTGGACGAGGAGAGGAAAGTCAGAAACAGCAGGATCGTCATCTTCATGAAGATTATAATATGCAGTATCTGTGTCAATCCCTCGTGTTTATCATGTTTCAAGAAAAGCTTATCCGTGTTTACAGAACAAGAGTTAGTCTGGCATTAAGACATGTTAGCCTATAAGTCAAGACATCAGCGCTGGCAAAAACAGCAGATGTAGAGAAAAAAACACTGCACAAAAAAATTAAACTCAAACCAGTGTGGAAAAAAAACAAAAGAGTGAAACCTCAAATTTGTGAGTGAGAGTGAACTGGGCAGCTCACCCCGGCCGGTTCCTGGTTTCACTATGCCAAGCATGAAGCTACTGTCTGACAGCAGAGGGGAAGGAGTCTTGTTTAACTTCCTGAAAAAGCAAACTTTTGACATGATGTGCACAATATTACCAATGCAGCAGCAGCAGAACGGGGTGTCTAGACATGAGTGCATGTAGGTCAGACGGAGGAAAACATATGATCACGCTGTCATGCACAGAACGATGCGAGTGGACGCTGTTGACAGGCGTTTGGCTCGCAGGGTCGAATGTCACTGAACCCCTTCCACGTTTGTGATTGTGACTGCGTGTGTGTGAGCACTCCATCCCTTCATCACAGCGTGGTTCCACTCAATACCGGTCGTGTCAGCCGGAGGTTTGCTGTTCATTGTCCGCGCAGCGTGCGACCACACCCCACTGTCTCTCGTGTGTACGCTCTCTCGGCGTGCAACGGGAACGTGGGCACTCCGCCGAGCTCCCGAGAAGATATCGACACGGAGCGGCACCTCCAGACAGGAGTCAGCTCCACTACAGCTGCTCTGAAGATTGATGACGACTGTCCTCGTTTCAGTGGGAGCCAGAAACAAGTGGACCTCAGAGACTCATTACACCTCTGCAAGATTTGGAGAATGGAGTGACACTGCTCCTGATTGCCAGACTCATCATTTGCATTGGTCCGGGGTCACTCGTTCACAAATATCAGCTGTGGAACTTTACAAAACTGAGCGATGCGGTTTCGTGTCATGCACTGAGACAACGCTGGAGAATGAAATGATGTAATTCGAAGTCCCATGCAGTCAGAAAATCCATCTTCAGCCCACACATAAACATTTGCAAAGACCGGCTGCGGTGCATATAAGTCCCTGACCCCAATCCAGGACACACTTTTCTCCATCAACACCCTCTGCCGGCCCCCCCTCAGACACCAGTAACCGGGATCCCTCTCCAGCCACATCCTTAACCCCATTTGTACCCTCCACCGCCACACACCCCCACAAGCTGTCAGGGACCGGCTTCCCATGTCCATCACTGGGTGATGGATGGGGCGGAAGGTCGTAACCCCGCTCCCCAGAGTTCACTGATCGCATCAGCCATGGGGAAACCTCCAAATCATAGAGAGGGACATTACTCAAATCATATATTTAGAGAGAACAAAACAGAATGGGGATGTGCCGCTTTGGAAAAAATTGCTTTTTCAAGAAGTGTCGTTGACAGTAATTCATATTTCAAAGTTTTACAGGCTATCACAGGCAATTCCGATACATAGACAGAACCACGATGGACACTAAATGGAAATAAATGAAGCAGGCCCCAGATATTATAACATTTTCTTATTATTTTCTTTGCCAAAACTTTCAATCCTACATTACCTACATTGCAACTCAGCTATCAACAGTTAAGTCAGTAAGTTGGGTTCGTTTAACTATTAGCAGTGATGAGGTCTCAGGTCACACGTTGTCATTCCCTCTGGACCTTTAAACAGATGTGTAAAATCAGTGCATAGATGTCATATCTGGATAATTATCTGTTTTCATGGTGGTACAATTCAAGCCCTTAGAGAGTTCGCGTAGTGACAATGAAAGACTGCACAAGAACATTTGATATATTCACATTTTTCAAGTAAAGTGTGAACATCTATTGCGTTGTCCTGACAAGACGTCTTATTAAACGGCCGAGAACAAAGCAGAAAAATGACCAAAGTGATTTTCCCGTAAAACACTCTGTTATAAACCGTAAGTGTCTCACCCCTGACTAACCTTAAATTGCCCCCCGATGCCGATGGCGCTGCAGGAAAAACTGTGTTCCTATTGCTTCATTTCACATGTGTCCTGGTAAACAAAGGTACAGGACATTCTCTGTGTTTCAGTGACCGAGGGAACCAGAAAACAGGCAAACTAGTTTTCCAGCAACGTGGCGCTCAAAGAAGCCACAGGAGGCTCTTTTTTTTCTCTCTCACTCATATCATTCAGTCAGAGGGAGATTGACAGACGATAAAAAACACGTGAAAAATAAACAATAGATACAATAGTGTCGAGCCTCGTCACTGACAGGGGCATAGATCAATGTTATTTCCCGCTTTTGCAAAAATACCTAATTCCCCTTATTTAATTAAGCGTCTCCTTTGCTCGCGCTGATTTACAATACCCACTGCCTTTATGAGTACCTGTTTCATTTTCCTGTCTCTGCCCTGACACCTAAAGTGATAGGAATTTTATGCTTTTGATAACAATATGAGTTTCACTTTGTAGCGGAATTCATGGCCCTGTCAGCGGGCAATAAATAACAGCAGCGTGGCGAAAGCATTCACAAGCTTCCACAAAGCGTCCACCCGATGGGATTTACCTTGAGATGGAGGCTATGAATAGAAAAAAAATGGGAGGGAGAAGGCCGTGCAGGAGGAGGTGGGGAGGGGTGTATCGGAGGAATGCAGAATCGTCGTAAAAAGGTCACGTCATTTAGACTGGAAGTGCAAAATGTTCTCCGGTGTCATCTTGTCAGGATTCATAATTGGTGCACTGTCATAAGAGCATTTCGATAATGTCACATGCACATAAATGCCATGCTGTGACACTCCAGCTAGCATAAGTATGTACAGCAGGGCTACTCAAACATTTTCTTGTCACGGAGCCTCAAGTAAAAAATCATTACAGGTCAGGGGTCCCCGTCGGGCCTGATGTCAGGGCCGCAGCACTGTGATAACCTGACGCTGTTGGTTCAGTGAGGAGTTTTACCCCGCACATTATCATCAAGAGGCTTTCTTGTCATTCTTTAAAGTCGATGTCCTGATTTCTCGAACTAAAACCACAATATGTTCAGTTCCATTACGTTACTACTAAAATACAGGAAGAACAGCAACGGGAGTTCTTTCAGCAAATAAACGAGGCGTCCCTCCAGTTACACATCTGCAAAGTCTACGTTTGGGCGCAGCAAAATTTTAGATAAAACCAAAGAGAACCCTTTCTGTCTGTGTCTGCCACTGAGACAAAAGTCCATCTCAATGTTCCCCAAAAAATGATCTTTCATCAAACCTAACAAAGTCATTTTTTTCCAACTCCATCCACAGTATTGTCATATCATGAGATATTTTACCCAAAAGTGATTTGTAACACAGTGTGACAAATCTCTGCATTCTCTGCGCCTTCTAGTGATTCCCAGTTTTGCGTTTTTCCAGACTCTTGCCTTTATTATCTGATTTATTTGCCTCATTTGGATGGTTGTGACCCTCACCTATCCAATGGTCTTGTTTAAGTTTCTGATTTAATAAATGACAGCGCTTAACCTGTTCTCCCTGTGGTGTCAGCCTCAGGGACCACACTCAGTTTCTGACACAGACACTGACAGTAAGAGTTCAGAAAGCAACAGGAGAAAAAAAAACATATTTTGTCATTCAGTCTAGAAAACTTATTTCTATAGTGTCATTAGCTGGATTTGCATCAAAAAGTATTGTGAATTTTAACCAAATTCTCAGAAAATAAAAAAAAAAAAAAAAAAAAGACAAAAAAAGGAAGTGCAAAGTGATGATGCAATTAAGATTGCAACTTACTAAACACAGAGGAAGAAGACAGTAAAAATAGCACAATGGACATACTACTGGAAGTACTACAAAAAGTCAACTATTGATACAGATACTGTATGTGCTTTTCATCTGCTGCCCTCACCATCGTTTCTGTTCTGCAGTGTAAGTCGGGTGAATTGAAATAAGTTTATGTCATGTGATCTTTAAGGTCACATTTATTCAATGAATCTGTTTCCATTGTATCTAATGGCATTTATCTTTTGAGCGATACGCCAACTTTTTTTCTTTTCTATGCAAAGATTGAAAATCTGCATTAAAAACAGCCTTATGGAAACTCACCTACTGTCAGTGGCACAATCAACCAATCCCTTGTGGTAGTTTTTTGTCAATGCATCTGTTCATGACCATTTTTAATATAATCTCATTGCGATAGGCTTCACTGTCAGCCTCTCCTACCACTGTAGTTCGTCCATTTCCTCCTGGTGTGTTCGACTGCACTGTAGACAGATACAACCCTTGCTTTTCTGTACTGTTGACAAAGGAGTTTGCTCAAGGATGCCAAAAATATGACACTGAATTAACGGTGCAAACTCTTAAGTATTGCATTTTGGTGAAACAGTCTCAAAAATTCTCATTTTGCTAGAAGCCCAATCAGAAGCCCTTGGATTGACCAGGAGTAACAACGCAGGATGTTCCGAATGCCAACTGTATGAACTAACTGCTTTCTCCCCTCCTCACTCCTCTGGACCCCCCAGACTGGAGCCTCTTCTTTAATCTGTCACTGGCTGTAAAATAAGTGTAGGAAGGTAATACACCAAATTTTCTCATATGCTTATGAAAAATGTTCTCCTGAACGGCTCCCAGTGCGGCTGGATGGAGTCATATTGACGCTTCACATACATTCCGTTGATTAATTGGCCGGTTCTGCGTTGCTGCCAAAAACCTGCTGGTTCCCAAGGCAATGACATTAAGCCCCTGAAAACAGTTCTTTTTGTGTGATAAAGTCAAACAAAGATGACGCACTGTACCTCTCAACTACCTAAGGAATAGGAAGTCAAATGTCAAGCGTTTCAAAAGAAAGCGGCTGTAAACTGTGGTTGCAGCGACTACAACGAAACGCTGCCCAATCCCAAAGATCTCTTTGTTTCACCCCCTCCTGGCCCTCGCTAAGTGAATATTAGGACTCTGGGTGAAAGGACGACGAGAGAGATGGTTTTTGTACATCCCTACTTGTGCCCTGTGTGTGTGTTTGGCACAGCAGTCAGTCTCAAAGAGTGCAGAGGAAAAGAAGAGGCGGGGTCACAACAAGCATTTGGTGCAATAGGGGTGTGAACTGGCACAGAGTCTTGGCTCGGGCACAATGCATGGTGGGACGGCAGCGCCCGGGAGCCTTCAGACACGGAGAGAAGCTGCTCGGGGCCAAACCAGCATCTCAGTGGGGCCAAGAGGAAAGATAGGAGGGAGAGCAGATCAGAAGCGGAGGGGAAAATTGAGACAGATTTTCTTGCAGGTGTCGAGATAATAGCGGGACAAATGATCTAATTGTCGGAGCGTTTCGGGGCTAGTCGTGTGTGGGAGGGGCTCAGACGGCTTGGGGTGAAGGTTAAGGGATCACAGAGGAGCACGATTTGAATTACAAAGGCAAACTGTTGACAAATGCAACCCTGAATACAGGAAATGGTTCATATCTGCAACTCTTACGCTTCAATTATATAGATCATACACCGGCTGTTTAGGGTTAACAAACTAGCAAACACTGCTGCTTTCTCTTCTTCGGAGAATACTTTCAAATAAAATCACACTTGTGACCTTGTTAACATGTCCATGTAGTGTTTTCATATCATGGCTGATAAGCCCTCAAAGTCATGGCTGTGATTTCTGCTTTTGTTCTGCAATCCACCAACGACAAAACAATTAGATCCTAATGGACCAATCTTGGCGACTTTTGGGGGTGGGACTGAACTTAGAAACGAAACTTACCATTCTGATGCATCGCTTTGTACGTGTAGCTCCTCCTCTTCTTCCTGGGAGTCCGTGTCCGGTTGAAACATGTATGGCTAAATTACTCCAATGTTAGAACCTACCACTGTTCAGTGTATAGTAGACTAGTTTGAAAGTCAAAAGAGCTCCAGCTGCAAGCGAGGGGTAAGAGCGATGAACAGAGATGGGGTGGGGTTAAAGTACCACATTCATAGATCTCGACATCTTAGTTGAGGCAAACAGTTGAGGTAAGTTGAGGTAACATTGAATCCAATAGATTTTAAAGGCCAGAGTGGGATTTTTGTCATTGGAAAAATCTAAATATACAGCTTTTTGAAATTGTTAAATACAATTATAGTACAAAAAAGTTTACATCGTCTTTGATCCCAGTTGAAAACTGGTCAGAAAATTAAGCAAACAACTCTTACAGTCCAACATTACCTCCGTCTCGTCCATGTTCAGTGACCTCTAGTTGCAGAAACATATTTTGGTTGACACTAATGTATGTTATTTTCTTTTAATTCATTCATCCTGACAGACTACCTTCTTTTATGCCACTTTGCTTTCACGCCAGGCTCAAGCAGTACATTAGTACATACAGTACTACATTAAAGATGCACACCTGTAAAACAGCAACACATTTACATACATCCTAATCAACCAGCTCGGCTTTAAATGATTCAGATCCGCGGCTCAGCCCTCTCCATATTCTCGGGTGAGAGGAGCCGGGATATATTTGGAACATCACACTTTTAAAAGCGTGAGCTTCAACTCCCCTGGGTCATTTTCTGCTCTGGTCTTAATTGAGAGTCCTCTGGAAAAATCATTACTATATTAATGATTTAACACAAAGTAACTACCTGCTTTTTTCCAGGAGGAAAGGGAGATTTGCTCCAAATCAATACCCATGCACGCTCATTATAAGGGGGGTAAAGTTATAGTAATTAGGCAGACACCAATAACTTTTTAATGATCTTTGTTTTTAATTGCATATTATCGGGTTGCACAGTCTGTGTGTTTATACCCAAATATAAGATAATGGCGAGGGGAGAAATAAATTAGAGAGGAGGCACCTGCGAGGATTTATTTATTTATTTGTTTGTTTATTTATTTTAGCCTCCACAGCAGCAGCACTGAGTCTGCTTGGAGGCCAAGGATGAATGCGAGCATGTTTTCTTCTTCTATCAGTTTCCCAGTAATGTGTTTGTGTTGTGAAAGAGCACTTCCCTTCCTCCTGTCTATTAGGCTGAGGAAGTGAAAGGGATGTCACAAAAAGGAAAAAAAAAAAAAAGGGGGTGCGAAAATGTCAAGACGGATCGATCATTCATTCATTTCGCTAAAATGATATTCTGTTACTGTAACCTCGGTTGTGAGGCAGTACATTAGAAAGGTGCCATTTTGCCACAATAAAACAAAATGCAAATGTGTATAAAATGTAGCAGCACTTTGCAGCCATCTGTTAGCGGTTAAGGGGGGAAGCGGTCGACTGAAAGCAGTGGAGGGGTGAGCATCTAAGAGAGAATAGGGAGGGGGGAAGGGGCAGCAGGAGA
>KV751343.1:400680-411121 GCA_001698575.1 Mola mola
GCGGGAGGAGGGGGGGGGGGGAAAGCTGTTGTAATGTATGGTGTTGTCTTGTATAGCGTGGCTGGCAGCGGGTGGGGGCTGGAGGAGTGCCGGCCAGATTATAAGGCCTGTTGTGAGAGATGAGGGATAGCCAACTTGTAAACAAGTGACAAGCGTCCCGGATGACAATTCCTAATCCATCATAGTGCTGTCAGCGGTGACCGGCGAGGTGACGGACAGGACCCGGGAGAGGGGACAGCTGCTGCACGTCAATCCACATCATAATTTGAAAAGCTTTTTCGCATGAGCTGGAGCAGAAGGAGGGAGGGAAGAAGAGGAAAGAAGTCATTCTTCTGACTGTCTGCTCCACCATCACCTCAATCTGCCTCCATTTTATTTCTCCCCCGCCCCTCTCTCTCTCTCTCTCTTCCTGCTGCTCAGGACAGAACTGTCAGATGAACCGCAGGCATCCTTTAACTCTAATCATGCAAAGTGCATCAAAGCTGGAAATGCACAGAAGATACCAAAACCCTGTTCATCCATATTACATCAGTGCTGTGTTAAAGTTTGACAGGCTTTAATAAAATTACTTGAAGGGGAACTAAGTGGCTGTTGCATAAATTGGGTTTTTAAAACAATAACATTTTTTCAGCTTTCTCATCTGTTCTGAAAAGGCCCCGGTGAGAATAATAATAATAATAATAATAATAACCATAAAACAAAAACACTTTTTTCTCATTTAAACCAAATATGTATAAAGTCACAAAGGTCTAACTTTTTTTTTTGTCCATGAACATCTGCAACCTGTTCATCCCACAAACGAGTTGTGATGTCAGCAGTCGCTAAGACACAAGGCCTTCATGTGCAAAGGTTGGAACCCAGGTCTCCGTTACATCTATTCAGTTTAGGCACAAAAACATCATGAGATGTTTAGTGGTTATGTTTGTTTTTGTCATGTGGTTAGGTTTAGGAAAAGATGAGCTCCTTTAATTAAAAGTTAAATTGCAAAACTTAGCTAGCTTAGTTAGCTTAATTAATGTTTCAATACTGTTTTCACCAGCATGAAGAATGAAATAAACATTTGTTTTGGTTGCAATATGGTGATGTTATTTATGTTATGTATGTCAATTAGGCCTCAGAGAGTTGAGACTCGACCACAAAATAAACTATTCTAAACTCCAACAGAAGTCAGGATATACTTATTTGGGATTTGGGAGGGATAAACTCCACACAAACAGTAATGTCAACCAATCAATTCACAGACACAGACAATGACAAATAAATGGCCATGGATTAGAGGAGGATGCACAGGACACACACTGTTGCAGTCGTCCTGAAACCCCTTCCATCATTTTTTGTTAAAGACGTTTGAGACTGTATCTGGTATTCCTTTAACACTAACACATGAAATGCTGATGTACGTAAAAAAGAAAAGACAGTAATATACATATCCAAACATGAAATGAACCTCGTGGCTCCAGGAACCTGATAACGGCATATTATTTTTCACAACTTTATGAAAATGCATTTTAATGAGACATTTTCGGACCAGTTATGAGATGCGTGTTAACACCAGGTGTATGAAGGCCTTATGAGAATTAATCTCCCTCTTGGCTGTTGACGGGCCGATTCAGTCGCCCATGTTGGGTCAAGGCCTTCATTCTTTCCTTAAAGACCTCGCTTCCCTGCCAAACCGGGATTTCCGATTGAGAGGCCTCAATAACAACTTTGATGTGGGCAGCGTCCTAGAGGGCGAAGTGAAAGGCAAGGAGGAGGGGGGTGGCACAATGGCCTGACCCTCCTCCTGCATCTGCACAGATCCCACTCTAAATGGTCACATTGATGCTGCTGCTTAGCTCTCTGCTGGGAGGCCTGATGGAGCCAACACTGGGGACCGGGACACGGCAAAGCCTGGGCATCTGCCAGCAGACAGCCGCAAATTGATTGAGATCAAGCCAGCTCTCCTTGCATTTAACCCCCACGCTCCTACCAGTTACTTCTGCTTAAAGTGATGCGTACGTAAACTGAGAAGGAAGCAGAGGTACATTTAAAAGCAGTTCCCCCACAAATAATAGTTATTTTGCACACCTTCTGGTCTTTGTCCCTTTAACTTTCATTTTTTAATCAGTTCTGTTCGCCAGTTTCTGTTTGGTTATATTTTCTAATGCTTCCCATAATCATTGAAATTTTTGGCCTTCAGTCGTTTTTGGATCAGTTTGCAGAGACATTCATAAATAAATACACAGTGAGGAGAGAGCGCATTCATTGTGCCAGAGGCATTGTCACTCTTAATGATGGAGGGGAAATTAAAAATCCCTCCAGACCGTGGTTTCTTCTATTTTTTAACAACCTAATGAAAACAACCCATGAAGAGAATTATTTTCCCATGAAAGAATTTGGAGGCAGCACTGTGCTTTATGATTGAAGGGGAAAAGTTTGTTTTCCCTCTGGGGGTCACAAATTGGGCTGAGCAGGTGATGTCATTTCACCAAAATATCTGAAAACCTTAATTCCGTCAGGTTTTGTCAAGGCAGCTCAACGAAAACTTTAATCTTGTAACTCCAAACCTGCGTTTGAATCCCTTTTGATTAGTTTAACCTGCCACCTTCGGGTCATATTTTTCTATTTTACATCAGTGTGTCACTGATTTTTCTCCGAGGGAACATCAGACACATGTGGTGGTAATACACTCAAGGTCACCACAAGACAAGAGTGGGAAGAATCAGTGAGCGAAAGGCAAAACGGTTTGTGTCGATTTAAGCAAGAGGGTAATAAGAAGGGATGGGGGATCAATAGCAACATAAAATTGACTTAGTGCGTGTCATAAAACATAAGTAAGTGCTCGGAGATGGAGAAAACTGGAGTCACAATTTAATCTGTGCAAAAGCTGCACTGTACAGATGAAGTGCTGTGAAGAGGGAGAGATAGAAAGAGGAAAAGCTGTGGTCGGTGGAGGGTAAAAAAACAAAAAGAAGGAGGAGGAGGGAGGCCAGAGTAGCTCACAAGATAGAGAAAGATACAATAAAATCTAAAGGACGGACCCTTAATTGTCATATTAAAGACTCTCTCCGGTGCTCGGCAGAATGGAAGGTTAGCTCCCATTCATCATCGGGCTAACAGCCACTTGAATGAAATCACAATTAAAATCTGCTCAGTATTGTCCCAGGGACCTTCTGCGAGCATTCATTTTTTCCCATCGATTCTCCAACCGCCATAAATCAGAAATGTTGCAGCGCATGTAATGGTTTATGGAGAGGGGATTATGGTGTTATGAAGCTAATGTAGCAGAACCGTCTCATTTAAACACAGCCTCCCTCTCACAGGGCAACGGAGTTATTACACTATTACACAGCCTATCACAAACACACTGTTTAAAAGCTGCGTGTAATTGGACATTACAGTGAGATTTACAACATTTATGATCATAATAGCGACGCGTTGAAGGATTTTGCTTAGCAGCTCTTCAAGCAGAGGTACATTAGAGGCAGACTATGGAACAAAAAAGGGTCAGTACATGCAAATTTTGCAATTTTGTTTCTTCTTACCATTTACCGTCAGTGGCGTCTGACCAGTTTTTAAGGTCAGTGACGACATTTGCATATCCATCTCTCAGATTTTAGCCTCAACGCCAATAAAATGAAGATAAATTCAGTAACAGGTGAGTTTTGAAATAAGTCAAAATGATATTCAGGCTTGCAGGTCTGCATACAGTAATTGAGGTTGAGGCCCGTTTGATTGACGGCTAACTGCCGAGCAGCTGTCAGCTGCCCACACCGGGCTCCACAATGACGTTTCAGAAACATAGGGTATGGCTGATTGCATGGACGCTACTATATATGCATGTAATGTTTGCCCTCATTTACTCATGTTACGAAAGCAGCACCATTTGGCCATTTGGGTACCAATATTAAAGGGATGGCACGAAAAAACAAAAAGTTCAGGATTTCATTTGTGCAACTGCGATGTTCACATTTCTGAAATGTTGCACATTACACTGTGGGACTCTTTGTTCCACCGTGGAAATTTTTAAGGCCTTGAGGAAATCAGAGTTTACTAAAATAAAACAGCAAACGGAAGGATATGAAATATGGCATAAAATAAACCAAAAAAAAGAGTTTTGGGACCATGACACTTCCTGTCTTGTGATCTGTGCCATTTCTTTTATTTGATATAAATATTTATTGTCATTTTGTGAGTCAAAGTCATCTGCTGGACTTAATGCCTGTGATGTGTGCAGGATCTGTAGGCCACGCCCTCACGTGTAGGTGGGAATATGTCTATTGGTGGATCACAACTATAAAAGGGCTTTGTGTCCCATGGCTTTGGTGCCGAACCACATCAGTGTTTTGTTTTTACCATTTATGTGGACAATGCTGTGGCAATAAAGGCATTCTAATGGTTAAACAGAGTGCCTTGGAGTGCCTTTTACCGCTGCACTGTAAGAAAAAGAAAGGTTTTATGAGTAACATTTAATATGGCTCTGTTTCGTTCAAGTCAGACAGCATTCACCATGAAACTGAAGCAGCTGAATTTGTGAAATTTGCCATTTTTTTATGAGTTAACTAATTACATCTGTGGGCTCATGACAAACACTGTCATATATGTCAAAAAAATTCAATGTGACCCGTTTTAGTTGCTGAACGTGTTCTGGTTAATTCACCTTTAAGGATGAGAAGCTCAAGTCGTGAAAATGACCAGTGCCAGTAGGGTTTGTGAATTCAAGAGGAAGGAAGCTCAATCTGAGAGGGGGGAAAGGGGGCCCAGTGTCCAAATATCAAATCATCATCAGGTAAAATGCTCCTGACGCAAGCTTTAAAGGGAAATGGATCGTGTGGTTTTGTGGTGCCGGAGAAGTTTGTCCCTTGATAGAGCCCTTAACTCAGCCTTCCTCCTCCTCCTATCGCCATCAGACCTGTAAAACACACACACACACATGCAGCATCTGGTTCCCAACAGAGATAACTCTCTCCCTTCAGGGTCAACGGCGTAACAAGGCCAAATCATAGCAAGCACCTCTTGGCTCAAGCGTCCCAGTTAAAGTAGGTGTGTGTCAGTGTGTGTGTGTCCACGTGTGCTTGTTTCTGCCTTTGTGCATGCATGTGACAACTGTGGTGTAAGTTTACATGATGGGAGCAGAGATGATATAATACCAGTGGCGGGAAAAAAGACGACCACCGCCACCTCTGCTATTTCAATATGAAGATGAAAAGCAGTAATTCTTTATGACAGACTCCGCTTGCTGTGCGGACATGTAAAAATGATGAATGTAAAGAGAATATCCATGAGTGCTCTGTCCTGCACAACTTCCCATACAAAGCTTTTACGGAGCCTGGTGATGTGGTGAGGGCACTGTGTGCACAGGTGTAAATGACAGTTTTACAGTGTGCATAAAACCATACAGGAAGCATGCTTATATCAGCCTGTGCATTCAACATACAGCAGGAAACTTCTGCTGCTGCTGCAGACCCATTTTATCGATGATGTTTTGTAACATTCCGCTTAGGTAAGATTTTGACTTCCTCTTGTAGTGGAATATTTACAAATGTGTTCTTTTAAAATTGATTTTACACGCATGGACATACTGTGATCCAATGCTAATACAAAACAAACAAGTGAGTACATTGAAAACATAAATTCACTTCAAGTCAAGTCCAACTTCAGTATCCCGGGAAATTTGATTGTAGGCGGCAAGAGATACATCATCATAAAGACGTAACACAGCATGATGCAAATACAAACAGTACAGTGTATTAACAAATGCAAGATCACTGATGGTGATACTTGCAGGAAGTAAAAACCAGCTGAGGGATAAATCATGAGAGAATTCACTGAGGGGAGAAAGCAAAAAAGCATTAAATAAAGTGCAACCCACAAGATCTCCAGTCGAACCTCTAAATTAGGAGATAAAGAAGAAGAAATAAATGTTATACCTTGTTTAAAAAAAAAACCAAAAAAATGTGTTTTGGTGCAAGTTCTTGACAGCAGTAAAATGATTTTTGTGGCCAGTTTCTACATTTGAGAAGTTCCTGGATTTCCAGTGTATCTGAAAAAGAGCCCCACCTGTCCTCCGTCATATCTGTAGTCTTGTTTCTTAAAATGAAACCACATTTGCTTCTTGTCACTCGTCTGCTCGCTGTTTTTCTCTTTGGTTTATCAGAAAACAGAACATGTTTGAAGTCAATTCTCACTTCCAACTTGTCTCTGTAATTACAGGAATCCCAGAAATAAAGTGTGGTGACCACCAAGTTATAGAAGATGGCAACCCAAACAGCTATCGTTACCTTCACTGACTAGGGAAACCTCAGGAGTAATGTAAGAAGCTCCTGCGGTACAACAGATAAACAAATCACTTACTCTAATGTGCATGTTATCTAAATAACGATATCACCATGAATAATGTTATTTGAACGACAATAAATGGCAACCTGATAAGAAGGCCGGGGATTTACAGTGTCTGCGGGGACAGACATGATAGTAGTGAAATAAATGTAGTCCAGAGAACCATGTGGTAATTCAATCTTTAGCTGAGATCTTTACGGGGCCTCAGCCATCAGCCGCAGAGTGCCACAGAGCGCCGCGTCTCCCAGATAAATTCTCATGACAGTCGGCGAAATGCTCCCATAACCAGTGACGCTGGATGATTTCCCGCCTCTGACAAGCCCCAGTATTGAGCATGATAACGCTTACTTTGTCTTTATTCTCGGCCGGAGTATAATATCAATCCGTTTGACGATCCGGTAAACTGAGCGGAGCACTTGTGTATCAATCTTCATACATCGCTGCATCGTGTCTAACAAAGAGCGCAGAACGGGATCATTCAATCACCCCCGGCTGCGCTGCGTTCGCCGCACTTCGCTGCCGTGTTTCGCTCTCCTTCAGCATCTCTCTCTTTGCCCTGTCTCGTTCTTTCTCTGGTGGGCGGGGGAGAGACGCAGATTACAGGTGATCATAGAGCTGCACTCATAACTGAATGTCAAACACTCAAATAGAATCTGGAAAGAATCAATTTCTCTCTCTTTTCATCTTTCAACTCTGCCGCCATTATCGGGACCTAACTCCTCTCTTACCACCCATTAATCACCACTGCTTTACCTTTCAAGCCCGTTATTCATATGGTAGGCCGAGTTTCCACATCGTCCTCTCGAGTTTGTTGCCTCAATATCAAACCTTAAAAGTCATTTTAAAGAAAAGTTGGGAAAATATATTTGGCTGCTGCCTTGCGTAGAATTAACCGAAAGTATTCATGCAATTCTCGTGTCTCAAGCTAATGGCAGCAGGCGAGATTTATCTAATTATGCTTTTGTTAAATCAAAAATACAAGATATCGCGTTGTAATTAATGAGTTATATTTTAGATTTTATTACTTGTGGAGAAAGCCAGACGAGCTGTCACTTCTTCAACCCACAGACGTGACATTGTCGTCAATATTGTCATCTACATTTCGGCAAAAAGATCTGCAAGCTATAATAATATAATAATTTTTGTCAGGCGTTTAGCCTTAGCGTCTTTTCTGTGTTGGAAAGGTAGTTCAGGACATATTGTTTCCTGTATCTGTGTCACATGGGTTCAAGCAAGCAGAGCGGCTCATCCTCTGATCGAGGGATCGGCGGTTCCGTCTTCGAATCAGAGGAGGGTCAGTGGTTTGATTCCCCACCCCTGCAGTCATTGTGTCAAAGTGTCCTTGGGCAAGACGCACCCCCAAATTCCTCCTGATGAACCATCGATTTGACATGATAAGAACTGTAACACTTTGAGGAGTATTTGCCATTACGACCTGCCACTTCAGCAGACTGGCAGCATGTCTGACAGAACTTGGACCTCAAGATCTGTAGTGACTATTACTGGTCCACAGTAAACAAAGCAAATAAAGCTCAACCCACGCATTTTTGCTTGTACGTTGTGTTGCATTGTGTCAATATGGACAAACAACAGGCCCCAGTAATGCGTCAGTGTTAAAAATGGCCGGGGGGGATGGGCTGAAGTGCAACCATGCCACGTTAGGAGACCAGAAGTGTGTACAATTACATGATATTAGTTTATATAATATGGTATCTGTGAGTTATCTACCATCTTTGACAGGATTTTGACAGGATTCTGCCAGAAATTCTAAATAAAAATGAATTACTTAAATCTGTAAACTTCAGAGATGCACAATAAGAAATTGCCTACATATATATATACTGTATACACTTAGCAATTTATCACCATGTAAATGGAATGACATGGTTCATTGCACACATTGTGATCTACTTCTGGCAGCACAGACACTGCATTAACTGCGTTAGTTTTCAGTAAAACACAGATTTCAAGAGCTCCAAAAAACTCCAGCGTCCAAAATGATCATACAGTTCTATCAGAATCTGTCTAAAAACATATTCATCAGAATCTGGAAATCATCAAGAATGAGTTGTTGATTTTAACACTGTATCAGCTCTATCTGAGCGTGCATGTAAATAAGTGTCTAACTGTTTAAATTTCTTTTAATTCCTTTTTTTTAACACTAGTTTTGGCTGGATGCTCTTACTGAGAATATTAATATTACATATGTAAAATATCTGCCTTTACTAGTTACACGTGTGCATGATAGTAAAAGTTCTAGCATGATTCCTGTATGTTTCTGCTGACCGTCTGCGTTCACTGTGGCTCTGCAGCAGGCTCTGCAGAAGACAACTATGAGGCTGCGCTCTCCCGGTGAAATATAGCTCAATCAATAGACACTCAGCAATCAACTTTTGCTTGTCAGTTTTGATATATCCAGTCATGGCTTTGGGTTGTTTTGCGATGTCTAATGTTCTGTGAAGATGGGCCTTTCATATTCTTTATCGTTTCTCTCTTCTCCTTTTTTTGCCCCCATCGACAAAAAAATTGCGTTCACACTTTTGTGAAATAAAACCTCAGAGCGAGAGAAGGGGAGGGGGGAAGAAATGAGAGTGGGGGTAGGGTGGAGGAAAACAATGAAATTTAACCCGTTTAAAACTGTACCATTTTCAGTCCATACCTCAGGGCGCTGGGTATTTATCGGCAGGACTGGAGAAGCAGAGATCACCGGACTGGTAATTGTTTCCTCTAAATCTGCTGAGCTCTGAGGAACACCGAGTGCAGTTTTTCATCAGACAGAGAATGAGGGGGTAAAAGGACAATACGAAGAAAGGCAAAAATGCTTTAGTCCATCATGTTGGTTTTTATCACTCCATCTAACAAGTGAGTGAGGCCACTAGCCCTCCACACAACACGATTATAAACAGTTTCCGCCACCGCTGGTTGCTTTCTGCTGCACAGTGCAGCAGAAATTTCCTTTGAACACGGCGGCCACAAAGACGATTGGGGAGGAAATACATTTTACCCTTCTCTTACGTTGGATAGTAACAAAAGGAGATCTGCGGCGTTTTGAAAACCATCTTGGCGCTAACTTGACTTGACATTTAGCTATTGTGTCAGAGCTCGACATGAGGCCGTTTAGCAGCACGGCGATGTGCTCTCCAAGCAGCCACAAAAAAGACATTAGAAAAGCAAAGTCGTGCCGCTCTCCACTCGGACCAATTTGTCTCCATCACTCCAGTCATATAAACACTGAATCATTTAGCTAAAACTGCAATGCAGAATCTTATGGGGATTTTTTTTTCTTCCCCCTGCACTTTATTTTCATTATAGTTGTGAGTATGTTAGCGCTTTCGATTCTATGTGTGCGTTTGGCTTTGAAAGTCTCAGATTTAGTGCTGTGGTATTGGCTCATTTTTCATATCCATTGTTGGCTTGTCAGAGTGTCATAGTTGCTCCACAGAGCTGTTAGATCAGTCCAAATGTATAAATCATCCAGCATCTGACACACTCATTTAATTTGGAGGGTCCTGGTGCAGCAGCGGCTCTATTAATGAAAAATCCCTGTTCTGTTTGCTGAGTGGGAACGTTCAGCCTTTTTTTTTTTTTTTTATTATTTTTTTTCTTTGGGGTTTTTTTTTTTTTTTTGCATTAACATTGATATTCTGTATGATTTCCCTCAGTAACCTGTTAGCTGCCCACCTTGCACTTTGTCATTTATCATCATACGTTATGTGTGTCAATCCACTGAATTCCCTCAGTCCAAACTGCTTACGAAAATCACTTTGCATATTAAGAAAAAGGGGCGAAGTGGGAGGGCACTGCACCTCTCCCATTCCTGGGTGCAGAGGTGGTTCCAACCCCAGAGCCTGTGTTATTGTTTTCCATCTGTGAAATAAAGTAACAGGTACTTAATGTACCAAAAACAATTTGTACAGCCGTTCTTTTTCCTCATTGAAGGCTGTGCATGGCTCGCTGAGGGCTCCCCTTATCTCAGCGAGGCTAATCCATTTTCACACTGCGCTCCGGCGCTCTCATTTTACAGCTGAGGAGCTCTCCGGCTCCACGCTGGGCCTGAAATGGGACCCCAGTCACTGTGGCCCCTTGGAGTTTGCGTAGGTAAGTGTGCAGAACAAATTCTGTA
>KV751343.1:411251-423552 GCA_001698575.1 Mola mola
TTCATTTTTCCTGCATTTCAAACATGAACTGCTGTGCTTGAACGCTGTCACGGGAGCGTCGGGTAGGGGGGCACGGATGCATAAAAGTGCTTTACATCTGCTACTTATTCCTTATTGGTGTTATTAACTGTCTTTTTTTTTTTTTGCTTCGTTCTCTCTTGTAAATGTATTTAAATACACAACCCTTAACGGGTGATATTATGGTCTGTTATCCATAAAGTTGTTCACTTATACAGCCTGAAGCCTGTTTATAAGAGTGGAGCCTGTTAATAGCACATGTGTAAGCTACTGTGTGGGAGCCAGTGGAATTGATTTTGGTTTATAACGATTTCCACAAAACTCGATGGACCATTGTTGCACATCAAAAAAAGCATGATTAGAATGTAAAAAGGATCAAAGGAAATAAATCAATCCCATAATTATCTCTTTTGTGTTGAGCTTTTATAAGCTAAATTACATTACATTATTTTACAACCAATGGAAAAATGATGTTTTGAAATATGAAAGGACAAAACCACTCCACTCTTAATATAAAAAAAAAAATACAGGTTTGCTTCCCTGAAGGACTGTGGCACAACAAAAGCTGCTCAGTAATGATGTCAGGGTCTCACAGCTTCCGCATGAAAAACTCATGGGGACCCTTAGGAGTGGTACCATGGGGGGGCTTGACCGAAGTGCAGATTGGAAAACCTTCCTGAGAGCCTAAACTAACTGGGATCATCCCAGTTTAAAGGTGTGCCCAGAGACAGCAATTATGGGCGTACGTAAAGTTGACATACTCAGTAGAAAAAAAAACATTATTAGTGTTTTTAAAGAAAAACATTAATGACAATGCATGTCAAAATATGTTCTATTTGTTTCATTATGTACCTATTTTGTTGTTGTTGTTTTTTTCCCAACACATATCACCGAAAAACTGTTTTGATTTACTTGCAAGCCATGCTCCTGCCCCCTTTCTATTCCATCATGCCAAGTCATTTAAGGCATCTGTGGCCTCTCTGGCCCAGCCTCTGCAGCCCCATCAACCCCCCGCTGCGGTCCGCCACAGCGCATGCCCACTTGTCTGGGACAGCCAGGAGGGCAGCCGGGCCAGGACTCCCAGGACTCCCAAGCATCCAGAGCAGCTGGAAGTCCCATCTTCCCATCCCGCTTCTCAGCGAAACAATCAAAACAAAGAAAATCTATAATAAATCAGTCTCAGGCTCTATCTGGGAAAAGAAAAAAGAGGGCTCGGTCAGGGGAGAGATGTTTGAAAAGTGGATAAAAAACAAAGAATTTCCAGGAGCTGTTCGGAGAAAGAAGCTTGGACAAATGACTTGGGGTTGCGAGGTTGTAGTTCGAATCCCCGAGCCAGCATGGAGGTCTTCCATTAGGACCTACTGGAATGGTTCCACAAATAACCTTAACCCCATAACACCGATCGTCGCAAATTTCTTATCATAGCCGCTCGCATTCAGACTGCAGTCGAAAAAGCATCAGCTTGAAAGCAAAAACACAAATGATTCATTTGTTTTATATTATTGTAAATAAATTCAGGCGTCAAGGGGTTAAATATCAAAGCTTATTAACAGCATTAATACCTGAAGTTCAGCATGGCTCGTTTTATATGTACAGGCAAAGCAGTTTAATGTGATTACTTCTGGTCGTACATTTGCAAATGTGCATCAGTGAATGAAAGTCTGCTGATGTGATTCACAGTCCAAACTTACTTAGACTAATTGAGTTAACGTTAACCTAAACAACTATAATGCAGAGCATGAAAAATCCCCCCTTTCTTTCTCTCACTCTCTCGCTCTCTCTCTCTCTCTCTCTCTCTCTCTCTATACACACACACATTAGTGTGACCACCCCAAAGCTAATGCAGTTCCCTCAGAAGGTCATCTGCAGTTCACGGAGAGGTTAGAGATAAAGACACACGTATTTTTTTTTTTTGGTGTTTGCTGTCGTCTTCCAGGTATGAAAGGAAACAAACACAAAGGTAGGGGGAGGTGCAAAACAGATCCAGATCTCAGCCTGAGGGTTAATTCCTGAAATTTGCTCTAACAGCTTTATTTTAACAAAAACGCAGACAGGTTTTTTTTTTTTTTGTTTTTTTTAAAAGAACCACCCAGGTGCGGCAGCGTTGCGCTGTATGACTCCTATAAGTCAAATCACATTAGGGAGAGGGTCTTGAAAAAGAAAAGCCCTCCTCGCTCTATTTTGGTGGGCCCGATTGTTTACAGGAAGATGAGCTGGATTCTTTCTCTCTCACTCACTCGGGAGTGATCTGAAGTTTGCTCTCTCATCCATGTAACTAATGCTGAGCGAGGCCAAGCTAGACTGCGTCTGAATGAGGAAGAGATTCATAATCACAGGCGAGATGACGGCTGGATCAAATTTCCCAACTTGTTTTTGTGCGAGCGGTGACAGGCTATCAGTCAGCAGGCAGAGTCGGTGTTTTCTTAACCCTGGTGTTGCATTAAGGTGACATCCTGCTGCAGCGGAACTAGGTGACATATTGATGTGGAGGAAATATAACAGGCGGGAAGCTTTAAGACTTAAGGGCTTGGCAGGGGCAAAAAAAAAAATACAAGCAAGACGGGTTTTGGGGGGTTTTATGGCTAACAGTTAAACAAAGCGGGCATCTTTACGGTCTGTCTGCGACTACGCCGGCTTCAGCTCTGCAGGAAGAACGCAAGTCAAGTTTGTATATGACAAAACCAAAAAAAAGTGAAATCAGTGATTGACCACTGTTAATTGTCAATAAGTAACAGGACATTTCTGTGAAACCAGAGCATCACCTTTATCGATTAATGCCTCGCAAACAACGACCGGACACCCTACAGCAGTTTTGTAATTTAAAACTTGAGTGGTGATGGCCCCTGTAAGCCGAGGGACTAATATTGGTGAGGCGGGCTAAAACCCATGCATCCAATCGGAGTGCAGCATGTTACCATAAGCATGAAGACAAACTGCTCTCACGTCTCTAAGTACAGAAGTCGACGCTCACTTACTTTGTCACAAATCACTGCAAGGCTTCACTCCCAATCCGTCATTTTGGGATTACCGGGAGTTGGCGTGGCGCTGCCGTCGGCACACAAGCCTGTCACCTGCTCAGTGGGGGTAATAATTGCTATGAAATAGCGTTATGGACAGCTGAGAGGTAAGAGCTCTGAAAGTCCTGTTTTACACTTTGTCAGGGTTCTCCTTAACTCTCCACTGCTTCTCCCCTCCTCCCCCACAACTGGCCTTTGTTTTCTTTTTTCTTTTTAGTGCTTCGGCTTTGTTGACATGGAGGTCTGTCAATCTTGCTGACACATCTGTCAGAAAATGATTTTTTATTTATTTATTTTTTGCCACCGGCCCTTGATTGACTCCGTCTGTGGGGTGTAACTCTATCAGGAAACGCCAGTCTGCTGCTCATTCAGTCGTCCTCGTCTCGCTGACCAGCGGAGTGGAGTCAGACGCAGAGAATAGAAGAGGTGGAGACTGGGAGGGGGGAGCAAAGCCCTTTTTAAAATATCAGACATTGTAATGTAATGTAATTTCTATATTCTTCACGGACCCGAGGTGAGATCGAGCGGGCGGTCACGACGCATGGCGACGCACTACACGCCCGTATGGAGCAAACAGGCGTGGAAATCTCTACAAAGCAGGATGTGCATAGCAAATCACACGCTACACGACAAGCACCTGACAGCGGACAAGAGGAATTCGCTCCGCTCGGGACGGCGGCGGCGACAAGGAGGAAAAAGGGCGAGTGTGGCAGGCGAAAAGGACATCTCTAGATTCTAAGCTGACAACGTTAAAGTTCTAAAAAACCCAACAACATTTGAAATTTGTCAAACTGACATTGAGGGAGAGAAAAAAAAAAACAAAAAACAGGCCTCTCCTTCAGATCCCCCTGCTGTGATTTGTGCCTTAATGCAGCTGCTGGTATTGGTCCCTGCTTCGAGCCTCACATATTCTCCTCTATGGCTTATCAGCTGGGAAGCCCGAGGAGCTGTCCGGTCTCATTCTCTCACTGGAGAGCACATGTCAGGACCTATTTGCCACTGGTTACTTTGAGAGTGACATCAGCGATGGCCTCCTGACCCTGGCTGACGGAGAAATGCTTCTTCAATAGGTTTCCATTACGAGGGAGGCGAGGGAGCACGGACACCAGACGGATATGTTGAAAATGGGGAAAATGGGAAAACTGGAAAAGGCACTAAGACCTGTATGTGACCTTTCATGTTTCAGTTTTTTGCAGGAGGCATCTATGAAATAGGAGTTTGACCCAGAAACGACGTCTTCGTCATCTCTCTCCAAAGTGTTTTTTAAATGACCGTCCAGGAGAAGCTATTACAGAAAAAAAGAGGGATCATTCCGCTAACATGTACGCCTCTCATTCGCCTCGCTAGCCACTGCCTCCTTTTTAATGTTCTTCTTGATGTGCACCTGCTTGTCAGACTGGCTTTGTGGGAAACAGTCCTGAATGTAACCGTAGGGTTGCAAATTAGGAGACAAATTGTTGGAACTGAGCTTTCGACACGCCTCTCAACGGGCGGGATACCAGCGTTTCATATAGATCTGAGCGGAACATATCACCACGTTCATACAAGAGCACTCTGTACTGCATTTCAGTTCTCAAACACGAGAAATAATAGGAATAGTCCAGCTAAATTCCAAACATCCTCATTGGAAATCATCGTAATGTTGTGTTTTTGAAATGCGACTTTAGCCAGAAGAGAATTTTAGCAGCAACTGTCAAATATACAACAGTAACTTGAGAGATGATTTACTTTTATGTGCACATTTTTCCCCAGCTCATGTATTTTTCTTCTTTTGACTATAGAAATTAGAGGTAGCTTTAATCTAACTTAAAAATTTAGGGCAGCCCGAACACTAACTTTATTGTAAAAGCAACTAGCTTGTTTTTACAGTGCATCTGGCGCTAATGTTGTTTAATTTTTAGCCCATTTTGAAGATCAGTTCTCTTATCTAACTTCTGGCACAACCTGAACTTTAAGGTCGTCCGTGAGCAGGTTATCCATTAAGCAGGCAGTTCGGTCCCCAGCTATTCCTGTTCACACGGTTATCAGGTCCTCTGTGTGAATGGGTGACTTAGAGATAAATTGTCAAATATTTGGATAAAAAAATAAAAAATAAAAAAGATAATGCAGTCATTTCCACAGTAAACTATATTTCTCGCTTATTCAACATTGCCTGCGCTGCACTGCAGTCGCTCCCTGCCAGTGCCGCTAATGTACTGTACAGATTACACAACGCACCGGCTCATCCATCAGGTTCCAGTTTGTGGCACTGCAGTAGAGTCTTTGCACTTTTAAATCCACCATGAGAATGTCATTACCAGCATCCATGCAGCTTCATCAAAGAGCGACTGACAAATTACCCGCCATAAACCGTGAAGAACGCAAATCTGCGTCCATTTAGAGAGCTGATTTATGTAATATGACAGGGATGCTTGAAGGAGAATATGATTGTCTTTTCGCCCATTATGCCTCCACACAGCTCAGAAAGACATCACCCCGCGTGAGCTGCGCAGGTCAGTCTGAAGAGACGATGAGCATGCCGGCTAGTCAGCTGCAACCGCTGGCCTCTGCCTTCATGATAAATTACATTTATGAAAGCTGCAATTACCTGATTACCTCACCGCTCTGACTCACGCGTACTTGCAGGATTCATCACTGCCCTTTAATTTCATTCAAATTACCCATGAACCTTTGTCCATCGTGTCAACAGCAAATGCCACTGTGACCCTGTTGAGTGTAAGTAATGTCCTCGGCAGTGAGCGCGGAAGTAATAATAAGCTGTCGAACATGAGCGACAGATATTACAGGAAGGAACCTGCTAAAAAGTGACACACCGATCAGTCAGAACCCATTGGAGGAAACGACAGGTTTGTCACTTTTGTGCGCTGCAATTAGCATGTAGCAGCTGACACGGAGACATGGCACCTTGAGCCATCTTCACCACGAGCCCCACAGATGATTATATGAATATATATAACAATAATCTTTCCCCGGGAAAACTAACCTCCCTTGGCCTCCCAATCGCGGAGCTCCTGAATCCTCCAACAAACTCCACCCCGAGGATTGACAAAAACAAAGCAAAGGAACTGCTGAGCAGGTGCGGGCCCTCCTGCACTCCGCCATTTCTCGCTCGGCATGGAGGCAGCTCCGAAGGATTCTGTTTTCGCACACACTGAGTGAAACAGAGCTATGAGATTTCATACAGCGTCTTCCAATGCATACGGAAGGTGATCGAGCTGCAAGCTTCCCATCTCAGGAGCGAGCGTGAAGTTGGTTTCCTCGCACGTTCATAAATTCATTAGTCTAAACTTTTCAGAGTATCAGTTGCATTAAGCCTCATTAACTTCTTTTTTTTCTCCTGCTTTATATTAGCTAATTAGCTCAGGGGTGGCAACAAATTAATTACCATCTTCCACAGCCTCATGCAATTGCATTGTGTTTATTTAGTCTCTCCTATTAACTTTTAATCTTTTCCTACTCGTAAAAACGGGCAATTAGCATTTTTTGATAAACAAAAATGATGCCAGCTCCGGGATAATCAGCAGCTCTGCATGTCATCCTCACAGAATTACCCCGTCAGCTAATTTGACCCTCACACCAGCCTCAGTCCAGAGGTGGTGCTGAGCTGAAGAGCAGCAAGGGACCAAAGTGTGACCTTTTCACTCTTTCATCCAGAGCTTCTTCCGGGCCCATAATGCGTTTTCCTCTCACCTGGCGGGTGCCAATCAGCGTGTTTTAGACGATGCAGATCCTCATTTCTGTCTTCGCTGGGGCCGAGCGTGGCTATCCAGCAGTATGACAGCAGGGACTCTGCACAAGTCTTCCATTTTCCTCAGTGAATTTTCAATAAACCAACACAATGGCCGCTTCATTAGCCCATTGATTCATTAACGTAGCCATCATTCTTCCTCATATTCACAGAGCGCAAACACCGATGATACAAAAGGTAACAGTAATGATAACTCCATCCCCGGTCGAATTCCCGTTAAGGCACCAGGCGGCCATCGGCTTTGATAAACAGGCCCATTTATACGCCGTCTCCCAGCACAGGGTCATCCTTCTCTATATTCTGTGTATTGACCCGGGTTGTTCCTTTTATTACAGGCAGGTTTTTTATTGAAGGATGATTACATTGAATGATGTCAAGCGAGGGGAGAAAAGATCGACCAGAATAATGACGTTCCGGAGAGACAGAAAGCGATGGGGGTGGGCGGAGGGGTCGATGGCTGCACTTGCCCTGTCTTTCTGCACGGCCTCACAAATTGAGTCGCATCCTTGCTCATTCATTATTTAAGGCCGATCAGACACTCTTGGCAACTATGGATTTGATAATCATTCCCATGTCCATATTAAATATGTGACATAAATATCGCAGTGGGAGCTTGTCGATAAGAGTAGCAGTGTGAAACCGGGGCGTGAAAGAGAACGTAATAAATGTATACGAGGTGCAGAGGAGAGGGTTTTTCTTTTTCTTTTCCCCTGCTTTTCAGGCCATAAAATAGGTTAAAGATATTGCAATTGTATCACACAACAGCAAGCATGCTCCTGAGGTTCATCTGAACGCTTTGAAATAAAACATTACTCCAAAAAAAAATAATAAATGTATACGAGGTGCAGAGGAGAGGGTTTTTCTTTTTCTTTTCCCCTGCTTTTCAGGCCATAAAATAGGTTAAAGATATTGCAATTGTATCACACAACAGCAAGCATGCTCCTGAGGTTCATCTGAACGCTTTGAAATAAAACATTACTCCAAAAAAAAAAAATAAATAAATGCTTGTCCAGTACTTTTATTTCGCTGATGCTCCTGCACCTTTGCAGCCAGTTGCTGTGCTGCATAACAGATATTATATTTCATGATGAGCGCACTGGTGTGCTGCTGCAGATCTCACATTCTCTCGCTTCACACGCCTGTTCTCATGGTAACTTTTTCTTTGCTTCTGATATTTTAAGCCTTTCAGGGGCTTAACAAAGGTAGGACGTTCCACAGATTGTCCGTGGACACACCGATCATCACTGGAGCTGAAATCTTGACACACATCGACACGTTATTGCGATGCACTGTGCGGTAAAAAAAAGTCAATCTCGAGGTGCCCTGGCTTAAACATGCTGCAGCTGGTGATGTCAGCCATGTTACTAGGTAAGGACCTTCATCACTTAACAAATTCTAATAACATTTTGTGTTTTGGGTGCGCGCGGATTAAAAACAGTCCTCAAAATCATGAAAATACTCAAAGCAAAAGCCTTATTTTCATAAAAGCACTTATAGGAGGGGAAGAATATAATGTACATCAAAGAGCTGAGTATGAATGGTAATGTAGAATTAATGAGAGGATTACTGTGAGGCTGAGCAGCACTGCAGGTTAGATTGGATTGGAGAAAACTCCATGAAAGAAAGAAAGGTGGAGCTTTTATTAAAGAAAAGTCCCCGGACAATTGACAAAATAAGGACAAAATAACCTTAAAAATAACGTGAATATCTCAACTACAGTTCCTGTCAAAGTGGCCTAAAATAAGGCGCCCCTCCAAAAACCTTTCCTCCAAGAACTAAACTGTCACACAAGGTCTGGTACACCAAAGGTCCCTACAAAGGCATAACGCTCAAAAACACCAACAATATTCTAAAGTGAGTAACTACCAGCAGACAGCTGTGATCTCTTCCTTTCCAGACAGCCAAACACCAAAGACACTCCTTGAAAAATGAGAAAACGAGTTACTTTATATCATGAAAGGCAATACAAACAATTCCATAAACCCGGATAAAGAAAACAGAAGTGTGCTGTATTGGTCAAATTAGAAGCAAGGACAGTAATTAATGGCTCCGCCCTGTACCTAACGAGGCACAGGGGCCTCAGCGAAGCTTCAGGAGAGCGACTGCTGGAGGAAATGGGAATCTGCATATGTGAGAAGGTATAAATAGAAACTTTTCTCAGCGAGGACGAGTAAATGTAGTTGGTCACACAAGGTGACAGGTACACAGTCGTTTGGCTAATGGTATTAATTTGCCAGGTGTTAATCCATTTCCCTTCACACTGAAGGGAGAAGTTTGCAGCATGAACTGAGACTGTAGTGTGGCTGTTTGCGCTTGTTTCCTTTCAATTGATTTCTGTAGAAGCTTTTTACAAACCTTACATTAAAATGTTTTAACAAAACAAACCCTCAAGAACATATGGTTTCTCCTTTTTAACCTGTTTTGCCTGCTTTTAGGTTTTTGGGCTTATTTTCATCTCTTGGATATCATTTATCAGCGTGTCAGAAAGCCGTCAATGTTAGTCATGGTGAAAAAAAAAAAACAACGAAAAAAAACATGCTCTAGGCATCTGTAGAGCACCAAAATAGACATTTATTGGTATCAAAATGTGTCTGTGTGGGTAAAGGAGCTGTGGGCGAGTGGAAAAAGGGTGTCGGTTTGTAACTCACCACATAAATAAAGTGGAGAGAATGCTGATAACAAGAGCCAGCATCTGCCAGGCAGGCAGTACGTCTCCGTTCTCCACAGTGGACTCTTCGTCTCCTGTGATTTTCTCCAGCTGCTGGTCGGATTTGATAATCATTCCCATGTCCATATTAAATATGTGACATAAATATCGCAGTGGGAGCTTGTCGATAAGAGTAGCAGTGTGAAACCGGGGCGTGAAAGAGAACGTAATAAATGTATACGAGGTGCAGAGGAGAGGGTTTTTCTTTTTCTTTTCCCCTGCTTTTCAGGCCATAAAATAGGTTAAAGATATTGCAATTGTATCACACAACAGCAAGCATGCTCCTGAGGTTCATCTGAACGCTTTGAAATAAAACATTACTCCAAAAAAAAAAATAAATAAATGCTTGTCCAGTACTTTTATTTCGCTGATGCTCCTGCACCTTTGCAGCCAGTTGCTGTGCTGCATAACAGATATTATATTTCATGATGAGCGCACTGGTGTGCTGCTGCAGATCTCACATTCTCTCGCTTCACACACCTGTTCTCATGGTAACTTTTTCTTTGCTTCTGATATTTTAAGCCTTTCAGGGGCTTAACAAAGGTAGGACGTTCCACAGATTGTCCGTGGACACACCGATCATCACTGGAGCTGAAATCTTGACACACATCGACACGTTATTGCGATGCACTGTGCGGTAAAAAAAAGTCAATCTCGAGGTGCCCTGGCTTAAACATGCTGCAGCTGGTGATGTCAGCCATGTTACTAGGTAAGGACCTTCATCACTTAACAAATTCTAATAACATTTTGTGTTTTGGGTGCGCGCGGATTAAAAACAGTCCTCAAAATCATGAAAATACTCAAAGCAAAAGCCTTATTTTCATAAAAGCACTTATAGGAGGGGAAGAATATAATGTACATCAAAGAGCTGAGTATGAATGGTAATGTAGAATTAATGAGAGGATTACTGTGAGGCTGAGCAGCACTGCAGGTTAGATTGGATTGGAGAAAACTCCATGAAAGAAAGAAAGGTGGAGCTTTTATTAAAGAAAAGTCCCCGGACAATTGACAAAATAAGGACAAAATAACCTTAAAAATAACGTGAATATCTCAACTACAGTTCCTGTCAAAGTGGCCTAAAATAAGGCGCCCCTCCAAAAACCTTTCCTCCAAGAACTAAACTGTCACACAAGGTCTGGTACACCAAAGGTCCCTACAAAGGCATAACGCTCAAAAACACCAACAATATTCTAAAGTGAGTAACTACCAGCAGACAGCTGTGATCTCTTCCTTTCCAGACAGCCAAACACCAAAGACACTCCTTGAAAAATGAGAAAACGAGTTACTTTATATCATGAAAGGCAATACAAACAATTCCATAAACCCGGATAAAGAAAACAGAAGTGTGCTGTATTGGTCAAATTAGAAGCAAGGACAGTAATTAATGGCTCCGCCCTGTACCTAACGAGGCACAGGGGCCTCAGCGAAGCTTCAGGAGAGCGACTGCTGGAGGAAATGGGAATCTGCATATGTGAGAAGGTATAAATAGAAACTTTTCTCAGCGAGGACGAGTAAATGTAGTTGGTCACACAAGGTGACAGGTACACAGTCGTTTGGCTAATGGTATTAATTTGCCAGGTGTTAATCCATTTCCCTTCACACTGAAGGGAGAAGTTTGCAGCATGAACTGAGACTGTAGTGTGGCTGTTTGCGCTTGTTTCCTTTCAATTGATTTCTGTAGAAGCTTTTTACAAACCTTACATTAAAATGTTTTAACAAAACAAACCCTCAAGAACATATGGTTTCTCCTTTTTAACCTGTTTTGCCTGCTTTTAGGTTTTTGGGCTTATTTTCATCTCTTGGATATCATTTATCAGCGTGTCAGAAAGCCGTCAATGTTAGTCATGGTGAAAAAAAAAAAACAACGAAAAAAAACATGCTCTAGGCATCTGTAGAGCACCAAAATAGACATTTATTGGTATCAAAATGTGTCTGTGTGGGTAAAGGAGCTGTGGGCGAGTGGAAAAAGGGTGTCGGTTTGTAACTCACCACATAAATAAAGTGGAGAGAATGCTGATAACAAGAGCCAGCATCTGCCAGGCAGGCAGTACGTCTCCGTTCTCCACAGTGGACTCTTCGTCTCCTGTGATTTTCTCCAGCTGCTGGTCATGAATACTGGCCTATGCACTCCAGATTAAAGCACAACATATGTTTCTCTGCAGGCTAGACTATCTATCATCCCCTGATAACCAGTGACAAACGCGCTGACATATTGTCCCAGAGCAAAGACAGAGTGCGGAAACACAATGTTGGGATGTGAGCTGTTGAGGAGACGATACTCAGAATGATTGACAAAAAAACGGCCTTGTTCTTCTGTCAATATCAGCATGTTCTGTATTCCTTTATTTTTTCCCCGTCATATTGTTGTTTTGCGTATTGTTTTTTCTCTTGTCTACACGCTCCAACGGCACCAATGGCTTCTTTCAGCCTTACTTGGAAGACAAATTTTCTTGTGTTATGCATGATAATCTGTTAATGAGACATGCTAGTTTTGCTTGGCTAGAACTGTTAAGATTATCACACAGATGTAGCCAATAGAAAGCGAAAACCAAACAAAAGTGCTCCAATTTAAGCAGGTCTGTGCTCGTTACAAGAAAATAAAAAAGTATGATTTAAGGTAGACATACTTAAAATTACCGTGTGTCTCAATTGTGCTGATTTTAGGAATTAATACCTTAATCTTGGATAATGACTCAGCAAAAGGGCTCAAACAATACAAACAAACTATTTCTTTAAAGAGCACATTTTGGCCTCAAACTGAGCTGATTCTAAGAACACCTAAATTTAAGATTATTATGGGGGGGGGGCTTA
>KV751343.1:423654-467127 GCA_001698575.1 Mola mola
GTGCTGGGGCTTAAACAATTTCTTCACAAAGCATAATAAAAATAAGTGAGAGGGTTTTAAACTTAGAGACTTAAAGCCTTTAATTTAAAACGAGGGGGAAAACAGCTGCTTCATTGTAACACTGATGGCATCATTCAGAAACGGAATTAAAGATTTGACACATTTGCACAGCAAAAAAGGAGCTGATACACGAGAGCGGCCCCAGCTTGCTCATCTGCAGCCTGCTTATCGAACAAATTTCCCAAATGGTCGATATAAAAGTGCTGCGAAGCAGATTGTAAAGTGTCGCACTCCCACAGTAAATAAAAATAGATGAATTCAACTTGATTTCCTGTAGTTTTATAAGATTCTTAAACTGGGAAGTTTTGCAGGTATGACTTGCTGGGACATCATGCACCTCGTTACTGGTTAAAATATTACCTTTCTTCACTACGGGAAGAAAAATGCTCCAACTTGTGTTCTTTACTGTGTAAAAGCACAAAGTTATATACAATTCACCACTTGCTTTAAGTTGCATTAAATGCCTGACCATTTAATTACAAGATGATGCTTTTTATTGAATTAAACTGTTTCACCTCTCACTCGCTGCTGTCACACGTTCTCTTATTTACAGGCTCTGTAAAATTGTTTGGAAAAGTAAAACATGTTCAAAGTCGTGGAAATAAAAAAAAAAAAAGGTGCATTTTGATTTAAAGAACATTTAAAGTAAATTATTTTTTTTTTTTTTCCATTTAATGAGAATTTTACAGTTTTTGGTTTTTAATGTTTTGGTGTGAAAATACAAGCCCTCATTTGAGTTAACGGTGATAAAAGTTCAGTTAGACCTGCTGCTGAGGAATAACATAATGTTTGTGGTTTGGGTGGTTTAGGCACCAAATTAAAATTATAGTATTTGATCATTATTTAGAATGAAATATGTTTTTTTTGTTTTTTGGGAGGTCTTTTTTTCCCACTTGTGCTCTTTCTAGTTTAAGGTTTACGTTTGTTTTTTAAGGTTCTCCTGCTTCCCTGTTGCCCATTTTTAAGTTCATTTAGAAGGTTCTGTTTCCTCTTATATCCCTTTGTGATTTGCATTTCCTCTCTTCCCTCCTCGTGATTTCCCTCATGTGTTTCACCTGTGTCCTGTTATCTTCCCCGCCCCTCTACACTGCACCTGTGTTTAACGATTATCTCCCGCTTCCTTGAGTAGTATAAGTCCGCTTGAATTTGGTCCTGATTGTTGTGTTCATCATCTGCCTTTGTGCCAGCATCTCCCAGTGTGTTGTTTTGCTTTGCCTTTCGTATCATGGTGTCATGAGGACTCAGGCTATTTGTGTAAATATATAGCCATAATTACTTTTGTATTAATCGTACTTCTTATTCTATTTATGTTTACTTATTTCTATTTTTCAAAACCTGGTGCTTAATGACACTGAGTCACTTTTTTTCAACCTGTTTCTGACCCTTGTACTGCTGTGACGCATAAAACTGTATCCTATCTCAAGAAAGCATCTTCATCGATTTGAAAAAACGTGGGCGGAAAAATTTGCAACACAACCATCTAGAAAAATGCAAAAACGCTGCAAAACACCCCTTTCCGTGCTGACCTGAAAATAAAACTACAGTTGAGGAAGTGAAAGTGAAATTTAGAGGTAAAAAAGGAGTTAGTATCATGAGATTAAAAATTGGTAGCTCTTCAGCCTTGTGTTTGACTTTTTTTTAATCACCCCTGTCTTCCTCTTTACCACCCTTTTTTTTTTCAGTTTTCAACCTTTACTCCCGTCTTTATCGCCCCCTGCTTGTGTTGCGGCTTCATTACATAAATAGTTTTACCCATGTTGGGCTGAAAACGAACAAAAATTTGCACTCACGGCACAATTTTTACATATAAAGACCTGGCATCCGTGGAACCTCGAACAATGACCGAAATTATGGCCCAGCAGGATTTGTGGCGCATTAATGGTTTTATGAGATCTGTAAAAGAAAAAGCCCGCTGTTCTGATATGTGTGTATAACATGGACGGTATTCAAACAAAGAGGCATGTCGAGAATAAAGTGTGTCCTGCTGCTCAACTGTAGCTACATTTGCCACTTGAAAACCATTTTCTCCTCTTTACATCTAACTCGTACACGCGGCAGACACAGTGTGGCCTCAGCTGCTGTGTGTCGTATGAGCTGCTCTCTATGCCGGCTGTCAGCTGGCCGTGGAACTAATATCAGGGCTGCCTCTCTGGCTGGCAGGCCCAATCAGACTCTGGAAGCTGGGCTGATTGGACTGACATACTCCATCAAACCTCCTCTGACCATTCACTGGGCTCTGACTGCTTCGGACATCACAGAGTAGGCCGGCGGAGGCTTTTTTAAACAATCCTAATAAAGATCACAGAGGTTTGTTTCTCAATGCCTCTCGCTGTAGATTTCAGGAGTTTTACCTGCATGTTTACAAATCCAAACATTAATTATCAATAATTTGACATACACTGTATATTCTCAAAGTTAAATGCGTATTAAAAACAGATTTTTTGCAGGGATAACTTCAATCTTCAAAAAGCCTTGGACAAACATGTCCAACCTTCTAATTATGGAAGTACACTCAGCGTGTATTTCATTCATTCCCTCCTGGAGGGGAGGATAAATTGTCAATCTGTGCATGTACAACTTTGCAAAGTCAACAAAATCTTCAGTGTGTTCGGGAGCTTTTTAAAAAGCACTTTCAACCATCACATACCTTGCTGTTATTCTTTTCTTAATTCCTAATTCCTAAGAGGCAATTGCTCTTTAGAGAGAGACAAAAATACAATTTAATCACTCAACACTGCCTGTTATAGACACAGTAAAGGAGCATTGGTAAATGATTTAATCGCCTGCCTCTGACGAGCTGCAGAGCTCTCCAATACGCAAGTAGATCCCAGAATGTGGACAGAGGAAAGTCCTCCTCTTCTAACTTATAAAAAACATGAAATTGGAATCAAATCCCCCAAAACTTATGGGATAATTAGCATTGTCACCACAGATCCTTCATGTCGGCAAGGAAGCACAACAGCGATTGGAGGCTGTTTTTGCACACGTAAGAAGACACGGAACTCATTAGATTTTCAACATTTTCTGGCACCACAATTGGCCACCAGGGGGCATTTTGGATTAAAAATAAATAATAGTTTCACCCATATCGCCATTGCTATGAGTCCAATTGACACCAAAGAAATGCAAACAGATCCAGAGATCATATACTGACACGTGTCTTGCTGCAGCTGCCATGTTTGGAAACCTGTCGAACAAGTTGACGTGTTCACACATAAATGTCTTGCTGCAGCTGCAGCTGTTTGGAAACCTGTCGAACAAGTTGACGTGTTCACACATAAACACAGTATTTTCTGATGCCTGGGTTTGCATCCTGCCTGGTGGTGGTGAATGCTTTCATCCCCTTTAAGGTTGATGGTAAAAGATGGGACCTGTGGCTCCAGGCCATCCGCAGAGAGGATGAAAATGGTAAACTGGGGGACCTGACTAGTCAATGTGTGTAATAAATACTTCATCATAGGCCAGTTAGTGAGGTTATTGAGTAAGTTGAGCACCCTTCTAAAGTTGTCATATGTACTGTAGTTGTTTTGTTGGTGGTATTTGTCAAATACAGATGCTAGGGGTTTCCTGAGTTATTGGATACTGACACTTGGAGATGGTTGCTAGCCAGACCTACCAACCCAGCGGATCAGTGATGGTATAAGACTTAACGTCTTAAAAATCGCTCCTTTCAGAAGGAGTTTGGTTTTAAACATTTCATTGGTCAGACGAGTAAAAACGAAGTGCCTTAATGACCAAAAAAGTGATGGATTGCATTTAATCAGTTATTTATGTATGTCGGTTTCATCAACTTCGATGAAAGTGGACTGGAAAGGTACTGATTACATCCCCTACATATTACAACCCCATTATTTCCCCCTTTACATTGTAATGAGATCCGAGGCCGTGCTTTCCGAAGCTAAACGATGTAATCCGATGATGGCGCCATTGTTTCAAAAATGAAAAAAAAAAAAAAATATGGATGGAAATAGATGATTACTGCTTAGACAACAGTTACGTTTTAACGCTGCATTCATCATGTGGCTAATTAAAAACCCAGGGGGCCCGACTCTGAAACGGTAGTGACAAATGTTGGGCCCACTCTACAGAGGTGGACCGTGGACCCCCTAGAGAGGCATCAGGCTGTCCTCTGCCACCACAGGGGTGATGTCACAACGCCACCGCCCCCACCCCCAACACACACACACACACACACACACACACACACGTGTTCAACAATAAAGAGTGACAGCCAGCGGAAGGGTGATAATACTGGCATCATCCGGTGGAGCAGAAGCAAGAAGAAGATACAAGCCCCTCAATGCTATTCTGAATAATTACAACAACAAACATAAAGCTAAGGCAGAGATTATAGATGCATATGAAGCAGAAACGAGCTACGAACAGGCAACGTAAGTGTCCCTGATTGCAAGGAGGCCCTGACATCTCCCTTTAAATTCTTCCCACATTAAAGACCTTTTTTGTGCTACTTTTTGTCTTTTTACTCCACAAAGGGCCAAAAACACAAATATGTTTTCATTCCTCCGAGTGGCAACTTACAACAAATCCACTGAAGGCGAGCTTGAATTAACGATACAATTATTCATTATCATTTTAATATAGCCATAATGCAAAATCAGCTGCAATACAAGCGAGGCAGGGCTGAGAAAAGAAATTAGCCGGGGAGCCTAAGGAATTTTTTTTTCTGCATCCCCGTGGCATATGGCTACCTATCTGCAACAAGAGTTCATTGGCCGATATATAAAGAAATCATCGCCGGGACAAATAAAATTATGTGATAAAACTCAACCAAGAAGAAATATTGCCGGCAAAACATATGGCACTGTCAAAAATGATCACTTGAGATGCTAAACACAAAACACTGGCAAGTACAATTTCAACACGTTCCACCCTAAATGAATTAATTCACTTCATTATAGAGAGGAAAGGTAGGAGTTATAATCGCCGCAATTAGAGCGAAGCCATAAAGCGAGGATAATGTATATGTAATTTCTTTTAATTTAGCTACCATCTGTTTGCTGCAAATGGACGCACTGTAATATTTAGCTTTTCATTAGTTTGTTTTTCTCTCGGCAAGAGAGATCTTTGTGTATGAGCATAGGACTGAAGTCAACAAAGGCAGCATGACTGATTTCATTCGATGACGGAGTTTCAGTGCTTTATTTGATGTTCCTTATTCAAAATAGAAGCAAACGATGCACTCTTGCAACTCATCCATGTACCACTAACAGCAGCGGTTCCATGTACTGTATGCAGCGGCGTAAATACCATGGGCCTGCAGAGCTCCTTTCATCTGCTTCCACTACTAAAACTCTCTCTCAATAGTTCTCCAGAAGCCTCTCAAGCATATGTCTCCTCATCTGCTTATCTTGGCAAACACTTGGCTCGGAAGATGAGGGCTGGATGGAGCAGAGCGAGAGTCGAGTCGACTCCTCTCCCTGATGGCCTCGCAGGCCCCGCCGCCGCCGCCGCCGTTCTCCCCAACCTGCCATATGGGAGCCATAGTGCTTTTCTTTATCATCTCTTCTTTTATGCCTACTGGTTGTGTCGCTGCCTTTGTTGCCCAGGAATAATCAAATGTTGATAGCATAGTTCAAATGGACCATTAAGTGTGTGAGAACGCTCTGTGGAAACGGAGCAGATAAGAGAGCAGGAGCCAGGCAGTCTGCCACGTTCAATAGCCAGCCTAGTGGTGGTGCTAATTTGATTATAATATAGTCATCTCCGAAGATTAGAGCTATTCAATTAAATATTCTAATTAACCTGAAGTATTAGGCAAATGATGCTAATTACAAATATCCTCCAGAGAGCCGGCTGGATGAAAGGGCTCGACGCGCGGCTGATACTTCAGACCGCTGTCTCGTAACAAGATGTCCTATATCATAGACCCGGCGAATATTAAATTCCTGGCTAATTTGCCTCAACCCCATTTGTTTAATGGCATTTGCATTTTGTTTGAAATTGTAATAAACATGTGCACAAGGCTCTTAACTTCACAGAGGAAATGCACTCTTGGGGTAGCTCAGTATTTCTGGTTCCACAGCTCCCCAGAACATTCCCCCTCTCACACAGGCACACACATATGCACACATAAACAAACACACACACCCTGGCCCATTAAACCCAAAGTGCTTGCACTGCCTGCAATGTGCTGGCGTTATTTGCAGGCTCGTGCACTACAGGAGATGATTTTTTTGTTTTGAAATTGTGCCATTCTAATAATTAGGAGCATATTGATTTATGAGGGATGCATCTAATAATCTTTAGTTTTCATTATTTTCTACACACTGTTGATGTCATAAGAGTGCGTGTGTGTGTGAGAGAGAGAAGAGGCCCTCTAGAAGAACTGATTGTGCAAGCAGCCAGCTCGGACTAGCTTTGTCTAAAGTCATGAAATCATCATATTTGACAATGGTTGGAGGAAAAGCGAAGCCATCATGGGTAGAGGAACATGTAGGTGCCTTCAGTGATTACTTTATATTCATAGTTTTTCCACTCCAAGGTCCTGAATATGTCATGTGCATAATGGCGGCCCTCAGTGCGGCATTATAGCCACTGCGAGCAACGTGTTTCAATAAGGCAATTTTCTCACTGCCTAAGAGCATCAGCGGGGCGCCGTTCTCAGCAGAGACAGAGTATGACATGTTATCCAAGCATACATCTGCAGGACAGAACTATACTTTATTAAAGGAAAATAGGATTTCACAAATGTTTTGACAAGCGGGGGTTTAAGAAGGGGATGCAGGATGGAGGGCGGGGGCTGTTTGAAGGCAGCAGCAGGGGTTGGGTGGAGAAAAGGGAGGATCCAAATACCCGGTGGTGTTGAGGGCTCTGAATATGGGTGAGTGTCTCAACTCTACTACGCAAATCATAGCATGAGAGAAGACTTGCACAGGGGGAGGACTGGGGCGAGATGAGCCCTCTCTGAGTAAAATGAGTCATGTGATAGTGGATTAATTAATTCATGATGGAGGGGACCACAGAATGTGAAAGCGTTTCGGGGAGTTTCTTAACGTGTGTGTGTGTGTGTTAGTTATTGGCCAAACTGTGCCACAGAGTGCTCTGTGCTGTGCTGAAACGTGATAATTTACTTAAAAGGTCTTTAAATTGTGAATATTGCACTTATCTTCACCATCAGACCAAAAATACAATTCCAAAAGAGCATCAGTTTTGCTCTGCCAGAGCTGTAAATAAGCAATTTATTAGTGATTCATTCATCAATATCAACATAGAATTGAGGATTTGTCAGTGTTGTGGACAAAAAAGTTATTGCAGGTTTAAACTAGTTGGAAAGTAAGTCTCAGCGCATTTCATGTTTTAGATTTAAACTCATTTTTCCCGGCTTCAGCCCCTTAAGTCTGAGAGATAAAATTATCCGATTTTGAGCCACAAAGCAAATGTTATTAGACATAAAGTCTTTGTGTCTTAGTACAGTTGTTGGATAGTGTCTCTTCCTGGACTAGCATCCCAATTCCTCGGTATTCCATGCAGCCCAGATCACCTCCGATCTGGTCGCATGTCTGCGCCGAGGTTGATACGGCGACTGTATTTACTACAGGGGGATATCATATGAGTCGGGCTAAGCCGGGCGGGATGATATCAGCTTTTGTTTGAGCCTCCGCCACAGTGGAAGACGGCGGTAAGCACTGTACACCTGTCTCATTAGCAGAACCATGCTGTTGACCCAGTGTATTAGCCTAGGCCTAATCCTGGCGGATCTGAACAGGCTTCCTTAAGCCTCTCATATGGATAAGTCTTCCCCTGAGCCACCATGACAAGTCTGCAGGAACAATGGGAAACAACAATGGCCGCGCTAACACATCATTATGCTCTCCTAAACAGATACAGATTACGAGAGTGGCAGGGTTTTGTTTGTTCATTGGCAACATTACTGTCAAATTATTGCGCTTACTGGCAAGTGCTGCAGGAGCCTATTCACACGCACACACACACACACACAGAGAGATGCAGAAGAGCATGTAGTCTGCACACACACACACACACACACACACACACACACATGCACGCATACCAGTGTTGCTGTTTCAAATTTAGTCTGTAGACTGACAATCATAAGCTTTTCTTCATTTTATCTTAGCTTTAGTCACCTTTTTGTCATTTTAACCTTATTAGTTTTAGTCTCTTTTCAGCCAAATCTAAGTCAGGCATCAGGTATTGATATTTATAGTCGATGCCACAGTTAAACTTGTGACTACAGTTTTTTTTGCCCCTTATTCCATTATCAAATATTGTTCATTTTTTTATTATTAGTTTGCTTTGTTTTGCTTTTTCTCTTTTCTCTCTCCTCTCCGCGTTATTCCGTCATGCCACCGTGGTAGTCGTCGACAAACTTCCTCACACATCTCGTGAGTATCATCCTGAAATCTTCTACTAATATTCTTCCAACGGTCGTCGTCCTCTCCTTCCTCCACCCGGCTCACTGCCAGTCGGCCTCTCCGCTCCACACCGCTTCAAATTGTTCATCTTTAACCTTTTTGAAAGAAACTGTTTAAACCTTCCTCCTCTCCGGCTCCACTTCTGGGTCCACAAACAAAGAAACAGTAGATTTAATATACTGATACTGTGTTGCGGTGTTTAGTATTTTTACTTTGAGGTTTACTTCCTTTATGGTTCTCGCTTCCACTGTGAGGGAAAATCACATTTTCTGCCCTGCCCTGATTACTTTCACCTGGTCCTTCCTCCTGTCTTTAAGCCCATGTTGTCACGCACCCTCCTGTGTCTTCGTCCCAGCATTCCAAGTGTTCAGGCGCCGTGTTTATCTGCTTTGATTTTGCCCCTTTTTGGATTTGTTTGCTGTGTTTGGACTGCCATGTCTTCCATGTCCAACCCGGCCCCCTCTCTTCTGGCCACAGGATGTTACACACTGTATGTCTATCTATAGCTCCCGACCGCAGTGCAAACAGGGCTGTACTGGGGCTCTGCAGGCAGACATTTCAGCATGTGAAAGTCACTCAGATGTTTTGATGCTTGTAATTCTACATATTACAATTACAATCTCGGCGGCGTTGATAAATATGCCTCGCTAGCTTTGGAGCTGAGAAGTCAGACGGGCATCACGCTCTAGCGAACAAAGTAAGTCAAATTCTACTGCGAGGGCTGGCATCGGGATCCAGGATCAGGCTCCAGACCAGCTCTGGATTTCTCAAAAAAACTGTAACATTTACTTCTTGGGCCAAGTCCTACTAAAGAACAAGTGCCATAAAAATCTGTCCGTTACTTTCTGTATTACTTCCATGTTTGAAACTCCACCCAGAGAGCTGGAGGAGGTCAGTTTGGGTGAATGGTCAGTTCATGCCCTGCAGCCATTTTCTGCTAAAGACAACTGAATAGAGATTGAGCAAACTTACAAGTTGCTTTTCTCATTAAAGGACATAGGAAATTATTTTAACAGATTTAGTTAACACACATCCTTTTGAACGTTCAACAGCCCACCTGTATCCTTTTAGTCCTGTCCTGCAAACAAATACAAAACATTTTAATCTTTTTGAAATTCTATTTTTGCCATGTCAGCACCTTGTTTCACACATGGATGAAAGGGTTGTTGACAGATAGTGTTGTCCTAGTTTTTGGACAAACACATCATTATAATCACAACTAGAGCTATACATCCACTGTGAGATAAGACTCAATAGGGCGGATAGGTCAGAGTTGTTTTTTACAGACAGATCAGCCAGACAGATCAGGCTACCTCGCTTTTTTTGTTCTTTTTTTTAACCTGAGACTCCGATGCCAGCCAGGAACTCACATGTGTGAGCTCACACGGTGACTGCTGACCATTTTAATCATCGCCTAGTGTCCTTTTTGATCAATTCCTAAAATAATCCAACCAGCTGCTGGCTGTAGTCTTACACCATACGCAATTTAGATTAGAGAGGCATGACTCTCCTAAAATCTCCTCAAGGTTTTGCCTTCAGGTTTGGAATCTGGAGCTGGATTAGCGCTACAGTTTGGGATGACACAACACAGTCATTTTACCAGACAATAAGAAGAGTGGCTGATCCTCACCTGAGAAACAATTGGTTAAGCTATTTAACAGATTAAAGTCTCTTGCCTGGTTTTGACAAACGGCAGATGGCGAGCGCTCCTTTATGAAACCTGCACCGTCCATACCTGCTACCGTTTGGTGCCACCGACAGCAGGCTTGTGTGAGTTAGGTAGCAGAGATGTTACATTATTTCTACAAGTAGGAGTGTCATCTTCTTCATCTATAAGATAGCCAAGACAAATCAGAGAGAAGAGGGACCAAGAACAAACTAAATATCAGTAACCCCTATCATTAACTGATCATAGACAATATATATTTCCCAATGACATTAGTAATAAATTAATAAAATTTATACTCTAGTGAAAAAAGGAAGGACTGAAGCTGTTTCAGTATCCTCAAAAACACTGATGTGATCAATTCTGAGGCTATGAGTCGTTTTCAAATTGATACGCAATACAGCAACTTCAGCGCACCCTGTATTGATGTCAGTGCAGTTTAAGCCCTTCCTAATAATTTAGGTGTATGAACTGAGATATTCACTCCCTGAACTACAGCTAACCTTTGTATACGCTCTGCCACAGAAAAGTGTGGACAGAGGTGAAGGAATGTGTTTGACAGCCATCTTCATCAATGTCATTGATGAAGATGGCTGTCATCAATGTCATATCGGGGGAGAAACAGAGACAATAATGCCTGATTTAGACTGGAAGTAGAAATCAAAGCCAATCACAACGCTCCCTCTCCACTTATCGACTGTTTTTCGTCAACATCAAGATGAGCAGATTGATTATTGAGAGAAGTTAAAGCACAGCTTCTTTTCACATGTCTTTGTTGTTTCTCCCTGCATGCTCTCACGTTGTCACTCGCCGCAGCTAGCCAGACCAAAAGTGTTCTTATAAGCTCAAATTTCGACTCCGGTGTTTCACAAATGTCTGCGCCTTTCAGTGGTTTCCTATTGAAGGTGTTTCTCTTCCGTTTTTCCACTGTGGAAAGCAAAGCGCAGCGCTGCTGACGATGAGCTGGTAGCTGAACAAAGCGCTCAGTGGAAGGAAACTGTCCAGCCTCTGAACGCTGTGCGCAATGCAAATGTCAAGTGACAGTCGACAAGTTGGTGATTCAGATTTAAGGGAGAAAAATGTGAGGCGAGGATATTAGCCTAGCTGAGACACATCAGCTGGCTCTCCTCGAGGTACCCCGCCCACCCTCGAGCTGCTCGCTGCAGCAGGGGGCCAGAATGACTGGGCCTCACAACTTTGCATGCGGAACATAAAGCAAGACTAGCATGTGTAAGAGCGATTTACACAACATGCACACGAGATTTTAGTGTTTTCAAATTGATGGTTTGCGTGTTATCAGTGAGACTGATTTCATAAAGTCTTCCTAATAAAACATATGGAAAATAATGCAGCTGAATTCACATAAAGGTGACTAGACTGATGCCTCCTGGCCACATTAGGAAAGGAGATCCTGTGACTTGGATCCTAGGCTGGATTTCCAGGTGCAAATCGGGACCCACAGATCACAATGGCTTCTGGATCAATAGACTACACCTGCTTCTGGACCACTACACTTCACATATCCCTGGATTTACAGATTCTACATACTCTTGGACTCAGCAACACCCAGATCTTCCTACATGGAGTACAATGACTCCTGGACCAACAGAGTCCACCTGAGTCTGGATCACTAGACTTTCCATACATCCGGACTCATAGAATCCACAGACTCTGGGACTCATGGATGTTCTATGCATTCTAAATGAACTGTTGTTATCATGTTTTTGTGTTCTGTGCAAGTGACATTTATTGCACGTCTGTCCGTCCTAGGAAGAAGGATCCCTCCTCTGTGGTTCTTCCTGAGGTTTCTTATTTTCCCTGTTTAGGGTTTTTTAAGTTTTTCCTCACCCGGTTCGAGGGTCTAAGGGCAGAGGATGTCACATCTGTACAGTTTGTCAAAGCCCAGTGAGATAATGTGTAAATTGTGATTTCGGGCTATACAAATAAAATTTGATTTGATTAGACTGTCCATGCATTGGTAGAAGAAAATAAAAACTAGGGTCTTACTTTTCACTCCGTTTGTTAAAGGTGAACTGATGTCTCCACTTTTCTGAAGGCAAAGTTTGTTTTATGAACAAATTTCTAATGTAAATGTGCCTTTTCTGTGGCCTGCAACTGACCCAGATCCTCACTTGAACTTTAACCTATATGTACCCGAGTGGAGTAAGATGTTAAAGTCTTACTTCAGCCACTTAAACGCTCGTTTTCATTTAAATTTTGGATGTACTGCAAGTACTGTAATTTTAGAGCTTTGCCTGATCCGAATTGTGGGGATCTGCCGGCTCCCATCTCATCGCTCCGCTTTGCACGTCGCCTGCAGCTGGAGCGAGCCGGAGAGCGTACCTATTCTGTCATCGTCTGCCTTTTAAACAGGTCTACTATACGCTGCACAGTGTACAGTGGCACATTCTAACACTGGAGTAATCCAGCCATACATTTTTGAACCCGAAGAGGAAGAGGAACGGCTACTTGTACAAGGTCGCCTGCAAGTTCTGATGCACCGGAATGGCAAGTTTTGTTTCTGCAATGTTAAGCAGTCATCAGGACTGGTTCCTTAGGTTTGTTTTTTGGGGTTTTTTTAGACTATTATTGGATTGCAATAGCAATGCAAAAGCTTCAGCCATGACATTGACTACTTATTTCAGTCATAATGTGTATCGTGGTACCTGGAAAAAAGAAAAAAAAAATCATATGAGGTGGCCTTTAATGATATTAAATTGTGACATTGATGGTATAAAGGAAGGGAAAGTTGTCATCGATTCTGACGTCAGGCTGACAAGCCGTTAGGTGCGCAGCGGCTCTCACATGCACAGTAATCAGACGGTAATGGGTCGTATGTGCAGAATATGGAACTTCTCTTTGTAAAGACAGGTCAGCCAGCTATCTGGGTCTTATTCCTCCGACGTGCATCTCACTCTGATACAACCTCCAACTCAAAGCTCGGGAGCTGACACGAGCAACTGCTCAGGAGGTCAAACATCAAAAGGGGGGAACAAGCGGAGGAATCCCAAGGGCACGCTCAGAGACCAAGGTCAACGCTGCTCTTAGTGAGAGACCACCGTTGCCCACCAATCTTTCTGCTGCAAATCTGCTCCGAAATTTAAAAAATTTAATTTGTCAACATGTTTCTATCATACGCTCCATCACTGTCCGAGTCGGTGGCAGGGGCCAGAGGCCTGGGGGGGGAGGGGATAAGGGGGCTGACATGCTGCAGGGCCGAGGCAGCTGCTCTCAGATGGGAAGACGGCGCTGTGATTAGGCCCTCACGTTGGCTGGAATTGTCCTGGACAGCCTAGAAATCAGATTATTAACTCTGATAGCAGACACTCCGTCTCTCGGCCGGGATTAGCATGAAAATTTTGATATGGATCGATAAGCAATCTTTCCCTTTCTTCACAATCGCCCGGGGCTTCATTAATCTGTGTGTATGTTTATGTCAAGGAATTAAGACATCCCTGTTTCTCCGTCATCACACACACACACACACACACACTCACACACACACACACACCCCTCCCTCCCCGCCTGCTCTGTTCTCTCAGGATGCTGGATGGGGGCATCTCATAGAGATTTATTAAATCAAGTACTGACTCTGCTTACCTCAAAGAAAATTGCCTCCTGCTCCTCTATCTGGCCTCTCAGGTCTCCACATTAACGTGACGATCACTCTTCGGTTCTTCAAGAAAATCTGCTAAATGTTATGTTGGAGCGGTACTTGACAATATTAGACTGAAACAGTCGACACACTTTTCCCTAATTATAGCAGATATTGAGAGACTGGAGAGAAAAATTGTGATAAATTCATCTTATTTTTAATATCAGTGCGGTGGTCTTATTGAAGAAGACATTAGTTTTGTTGTTTTTATTTTTAAGTCAGACGTTTTAATTGATTACCTTATGAGAGAGTTAACATTTCCATGTGAAGAAATAGACTAAATTTCAACTCAGTGTTTGAAAATAACAGAAATCCACAAGCCTCCTCAAAAACATTTCTCAAAGCAGCAGGACGAGGAATAAGTAACTAGGGAGAATCTAACGTTTTCAGCTTGAAAGCTTGAAAAGCAGTGAAACACAACCGAAAGGAGTCATGCTTGGTACTTGCTGATTTATAGCTGTTGGACCAAATGCAGAGGATTCTGTCACTGACCAAATCATTCCCAACTGGTTAAAGCGAGGTACACAGCACAACAAAACTGGGACAATTCTGGGCCTTCCTAATGGGGTCTGATTATCTGATGTCTTAATGTTATGTCACCAGATTATCTTGTGGTTTGAGGTGCGTTGCCAGAGGTTTTACCCGACGGCGATCGGTGCCACTCTGATTTGATATCGTGAATATTAAACATGTAAACAGTACTTACGATCCGAAATCTTTTGGTGTGGGAGGATCATCGAGTACAGCTGAGCATCCACTCAGGCTGCAGAAGGCCATGTGGAAAAATAGCCCAATCAGGTAGCCAGTTTACTGAATCGACATCAGAAATGGAGGAACAACTTGTCAGTTTGAGGCAACAATTTGAGTGTTTGTGCATCCTGTCCTGACAGGAAAATGGTAGCACAGTAAATGTACCAGGTAGCTAGCAAGTGTTTATTTCAAAGCTGTGTTTGCCCAAGCAAGATTTTGAGGTATGAGAGTCAAGACTCTGGTGTTCCTTTAAAAGAATCTCTTAGTGTGTGCTGTGCTGTGTTGGTCATTTAATTGCGCACCACACACCATAAGCACAAAGGGGTTAAATCTGTCATTTTCACCAAGTTAACCAGGTTCAAGGACTTTAAGGTCCCAGGATGTTATCGCTAAACATCATCAAGAACTATTTTCAGTCATATTTTGAGCCATTGAATTTTAGGAAAGTACAAACAGGATTTTAACCCAGGAAGCTGCTCTTCATGTCCCATTGGATAAAAATTAACTTAGACTGTGTATGACTTTTACCAAAATCATGCTATTTAAATCCAAAACAAATATTGCTTTGTTGACATAAACCCGAGCAACTGTTGGTGCCTAAACCAAACCAAACCAAACCAAACTATCTCTATTTCAAAATGTGAACCAAGTTCCAACACTGTGACATGAAATATTCGGTGTTGTTTAAGATTAATTGAAGGCTCGTTGTCATGATATTAGCTGCTGAAAATGGTTAATACTAGGGGAAATAACAGTTGGAAAAGTTACTTTGTGTTGCTGAAATATAAGAATGATATTGGCACAAAAACTGTTTTTATAAGGTTCAGTAGATATGATCTAAAAGGGATAAAAGGACATTTTTTTTAAAATTTCAGCTTGACTCTCTCACTTTCCTCATGTCAAACATAAAGAAATAAATATTTAACATGAACACATAACACACATTCAGGAAGGAATATGTGAAGGTGTTGATGGATTATCGGAAACTCGAGGCAGGGGCGGTGAGTGCCCGAGCATAGCCGCTGGAAAGGATCAGTGCTCCTATAATTATGACCCATACACAGAGCATAATTAATCTCGCCTGCATCATTAGGAAACACGAGTCCAGCCATGTCATTAAAGTGCTTTTAGTCGTCCTACTGTCCTCCCTTTGAACTGATGCACTCTTTCTTTTACCAGCCCACTGCTGGTCATTTACAGAAAGAGCACTCATCTGCGTGGCGGCACGACTCCTCACATATTGTCTTTATGTCCAATCATGGTTAATAATGAAGAGCTTTGGAAGGAAGGAAATGAATAAATTTAAGTCTTGGGGTCGGGCGGGGGGCGGGGTGATATGGAGTTAAGTTTGACAGTGATAAAGGGTCTATTTTAAGTTGAACTTGGGCTATTTTATGATTTGATGAACTGCGTCGGTCAGCAGTCTGATTAAAACTCTCCTCGGCTCCTTGACGTGTAAAGAGAACTGAACTTCTGGAGGCAGACTTCCGTTTTATAAAAGAAAGCTCAATTGTTTCATGTGTCTCACTCCAATCGAATATATTTCCATGCACCAAATGTTAATATACAAGGTTAAATGCAACATAATTGACACCCTTTTCTTTCTGGCTTCCGAGGATACTATTAGGAGAGATATTATTTACCCAAGCGCTATACTATTCTCCCATTTCCATTAACAAAGTGAGGTACGTGTATAGGTAAGTGGATCCAATATGCTAAGAGCTTGTGGTTTCAGCAGAGTGCTTTTAAGTCTGGACACTCCGAAGTATTGGTCTTGGGGTCAGGTTCAAATTAATTAAAGGGCTATAAACGAAAGAGTCTGCTAATGACTGCAATCTTACCGACCCAATATTTAATATTTCATCATTAAACAGTAAAATGACCCGATATGATCCTAATACGGCCACAATTATGCAGCATTGATCAAAGTGACCTTTTCATACCAGGCAGTGGGGAAAAAAATCAATCCAGCACCTCCTTCTCTTTTTATTCATTCCGCCTTACGATTCCCTGCATACTTACATTCGAGCGGCTGCAGCCTGCACGTGTGTCTTTACAATCTAAACCAGGCAAAATGCTGCTTGTCAAGTCGACGGACCTCAGCGCGGAAAGCAATCTCTCCATGCCCTGCGCATCTATTTCTTTTGTTCACAAGCATGTTGTATTTCTCTTTGTGTTTGTTTGTTTTTGCCTCCCGCCTGTGCCCCCCCCCACCCCACCCACAACAGCCGAGGCACGCCTCGCCTCGTCAGCTGCAGGACACCCCGGCCATGTTAAATCCCAGGAGCACAGACAGGTGACGAAAACGGGGCCAGACTCCTCTGCCCGTCAGTCGAGGCGCCGGGCCGGGAGCCATCATAATGGCTAATCCCTCCCCCCGCCCGGCCCAGGGAGCAGGAAAAGAAGCGAAGACGGGGGATAGTGAAATCGGGTACAATGCCTAAACACATTTCGCTGCAGGATCTGTCTTGATTTGGTGTGCTGCTTGACACTCTCCATTTTCTGTTTGACTGGTAACTGCTGATGTGCTTTTCCCCTGTCAACTCACCATGAAACAAGTCCAATGTATTTCGAAAGATTGCCAAGTTTGGCTGCTTTTTCGCTCGAGAACAATGGACCAGATCCACTTGATTAACGTTTCAATGACTAAAAAGACATTCCGCCAGGAGAAAAAAAACATCTTTATGTACACTAACGTAAAATATGTGAGAGAGATTTACAGAATGAAAGGAACCAAGGGCATAAATTTGTCTTCTACTGTTTTTGGGGCATTTTTCACAGAAAAGACAAATACAACCTTCTAATAGATGGTTATAGATTTAATCAAATTGAAGATATATGAGGTAACTGACGCCTGAAACGTAAATAGGATATCAGCCTGCTGTTTTCACTGTTTGTCTTTAAAACCAGACAGTTTGACACATTTAAAGTGTAATACTAACCACTTCAAACTGAGCTGAGCTGCTGCTGCTGCTGGAAGTGTTGCAGCGATAATGTGTGGCAGAGTACAGTACCCTCGGATGCATCACAATAGCCCAAAGTATGCAAACCTGGCAACAGCTAGCCCCGTGTGAAGCTAAAATCCGGACAACTCAACGGCATGTTTACAGCAACTGCACTGGGAAGAAATAAAGTAGGAGATTTTTTATAATCTCAACATGAAAACAAAAACCGTCTCGGCTCATCTGATCCCCGTCGAATTAATCAGATACGACCAAATGTGAAATCAAACTAATGTTCCACATCGCTCGCCGGCCTGCTTATGAATCAGGCAGCCTATAAACCGGCTTATGAATCATAGCCTGTTAAAACTGTAGGGGCTTCAGCGGGAAAGTAAAATATTGCTTTTATTCTTTATGACTCGCCTGAGGAGCGGCAGTTTATAATCCACTAAACACATCTTAATCAATGTTCCCCCTTGTGCCACGCCGTGGCCTGTCAGGACCAAAACGGAACCTGATGGATATAATCTGTGTGAAACCTCTCTCACCCCGGAGCGGATTAATTATGATCTGTGTAAGTCATAAACACACCCTCTTAATTATTGACGGCTAACCCTTTGAAACGAAATTGAAATGATGTGATTTACAGTTGGTGAGCGACTTCGCTGCTGGCTTCATTTTCGAGGAGGTGAGTCTGCAGTGTCATAGAACACATGTGGTACGGCTATATGAAGGGGGATCGTACGGTGCCATCGGAGGCTAGTTTGGTTCCGTCAACCCAACTCGCCAGCTTTCAAGGTGAGCAGGTTGATGGGGAGTGTGTGTGTGTGTGTGTGTGTGAGCAGGGGGGAGGGACTCCTGGTTCGGCTCGAGAGCTCTGCTTGAATCAAGTGTGGCAACCTCATATGAACGAAAATAATGGAGTCCTATATGTCTTTGAGCATGTCAGCGTTGTACAGCAGGCTCAAATGGAAGGCGACGGCCGGTCGTGGCAGAGGACGAGGAGGACAGAGATTCTGAATTGGTGACCAGGAGGCCGTCCGCTCGGCCGACCCTCGGAACTGGGACTCACTGTCATCAAACATCAAGCAGCTGAACGCCTCCATCCTCCAGTTTTCTGTCTGTGTTTTAGATGCCATTTGAGAGGACGCCGCAGTGGTGCTCAGCGTGCATACGATTCTACCATGAAGTTATAATAAGTACAATTAAAGAGACAGTCTGACAAATTGGTTTGGCCAATTTTGGCCAATGACAGAACTGTAGCTGAGATGCTAGTCAACGGCTGCTCAGCCTCCAACAGGCAACCTCTCAATTGGAGTCGCTGATTTAAAGATTAAATAGCAGCTAAAAAATTAATTGATGAATTTTTTACTGTTTGTTACAGATTTATTTTCACGCCACAAATGTTCGATCAATTATCTTTCGATTAAAGTACAAGATTTTCAGCCGTGTTGAGTGTCGATCTTTGTTTCACAGAGCTGTTTTTATTTCCCCGATACAAACAGTTGATGAATCAGCTTCTATTAAATACATTTTCATGCAACTGCGTTGACTGTTTATACGTACTGACACACAAAATATGAACAATTTATTGTCATCTCTTAAGTTTGCTTTGCTTTCAGTCAAAGCACTAGTAAACACTTGTTGTTTGTGTGCTGTATATGAATAAAGTTATTGTTATAGTTGTTGTTATAGATGAACATAGGTTGATTGGGTAAATATTGGGTCCACCGTGATCTACAATATACATTAGCCTCTTTTTAATTCATATTTTTCTGCTGATTTAACTTGATTTAAACCTGCAGCGTGGAGCTTCTGGAGCTTGGGCTCTCCTTGCAGCAGAGAGAATCACACAAACACAAGCACTAATGACACCGCAGCCTCCGCCACACCACCGTTCGCTGTAATCTTCTTCATCGCTGCAGTCGTTGCCACAAGATTTAAAAACTGTGACGCACTGCAAAACACACTTAGGCTTTTCTGGTGGCGATAATCAGCCTAATGTGCGAACTCATTTGGCAAGAACACACTGGACTTTCATCTACATTTAAATGGCCCACACTTCAGATTTAAGTATTTTGGACACCGCAAGAGTTTTCTTATTAAGATTTCAGCCTTCACTGGAACTCAAATGAGGTGATTTGAAGTTAATGTATGGTGCGGTGCAGTTTATCTGGATAACGCAGAAAAGACACCACCACTTTAAGAGAACTGTTTCTTTGAAAGAAATCGGCTCCAATTAAACTGTCCATTTTTTTTTTTTATTTTGTTAGTTTTTTTGGCATTTGGTTTGAACTGCTCCTTTAAGCTAACAACATACATGTTTTCTGAGGAGACACGGTAATGACGTGCTCCACAAAGAGCCACTCCATGATCTTTTCTCAGAACATACGGAATTTTTCGACGTGACTGTTCTGGAGATTTTCCCATTATTGAATAACTGTGCATAACGAGCACACATGAAAGACACGCACATTGTGACAACTCTATTCCGGCGTCATTTACAAAACCGCTGAAAATATAATGAGAGACCTCCAGTGTGAGATAAGAGGCCGCGGTGTATGGGTGATTTAAAGAGTCGTAGGAGTTTCTGGAGTTTGTGGCTGAGGGCAACATGCTTGACTAAGTGTGGGGGTCGGATAACCTGGAACCACTTACAACAGAGGATGTCCTTTCTTTCCCATCACCGGCTTCCTTCCACTGTACTGCAACACACGTTAAAACAACAACAGCTCCCTCCCCCAACACACGTTCCCCTTAAGACGGTGATCCCGAAACCTGCTTTCAAGTTTCCCCTTCAGGAAGATGGGAACTAAATGATTGCTCGAATGTGCCCAATTTGGGGCAGATCTGCTGGCAGACCGGGCATCTGGACGAGGCGGGGCCAGCAGGAAACTCTTGCATCTGGAAGCTGTTTAGTTGGCAGAAATTAAGAGACGCGCCACGCACAGATATACCACCCGCAGACACTAACTTGGAGTGAGTGTGTGTGTCTGCGTAAGTAACACGTGTTTTTATTTTTTTGGTTTTTTTTCCCGCTCGTCTCCTTTTCCTGCCCTGTTTTTTTGTCTTTCCCGACATTACTCATCTTTAAAATTTTACTTTTACTGATTTTTTACTGATTTTACAGTTTATATAGTGTTTGGCCATCAGTCCTGTGGCAGAACCACATTAATAGTGCTTCAGCTCTTAATGGATGCAACGAGAGACAGATGCAGCCGTGATGCTTCATAAAAATCCTTTCGTGTCCAACAAGCCATTACACTTCTGCGACAAACACTTTGTAGATTCTGCGCCTGTACAGCACGGCACCGTTTTTTCTCTTTTTTCCACCTACTTTTCCACCGCTCAGAGGCTTTCCTCTGGTTGCTGTGGTGATGGAGGAATGTCACATTAGTCTGTGATTATCTCTATGAGGTCTGCATTCGGTTTCCTCCAACTTGAGTAATTGCATTTCTCGTCCTCCTCCTTCCTTTTTATTTTTTTATTTTTTATTTTTTTTCTTTTTTAATCAAACTCACAAACAATAAGCGGGCAGGCGCTGACAGAAAGTCAATGCGGCTCGGACAGCCGTGCGGTGTGAGAAGAAGGCCCGACGCCAACGCCTTTTATGCTCTGGATGACGAGGCCAAGTGGGCCCCATCACATGGCCGCCAGGTTAAACAAAAAGCCTCTGAGCAATCGGCCTCGCAGCGCTGAAGCGGAATCCGGTTCAGCGGCGCAGACAGCCACCACCGCGCAATTCTAGTCATCAGACAAAAGACTGATGCTATCTAATAAAGAGGGCTGCATCCATCTCAGGCACACAAACATCAGAACAACAGAGAAAGTCGGGAAGAAGAAGAGAAAGGGTGAGCGTAAGGCGAGGCGGGCTGACAGGCTGTTGACTCTCTCGCACCAGAAATAGAAGCTGTTGTCTGTCAATGAGAAATGAAGTAAATGAATGAAGAGCAGAGTGGTGGATTGCAGATGCTGTTGCAATAACATGAGGTCATTCTCAAAGTCACTGGTGTTCAAAATTCAGCCGGGGGACTCTGAGGGGCTGTAAAAGCAGTTTAAATGAAGAGGTTATACGATATTTTTCGGTATGACGTTGTGTTGCATTTTGTACATGGTCACGGTCTTCTTTGGTACATCGACCAACTTCCTTTTAGGTGGTATTTGCAGTGTTGTGTGGAATATTTAAACTGTCGGACTGATTGATAGGTGTCGTGGTAAGGAATATTGTTTTCTTTACAGGATTGACTTGCAAAATGTCACACAAGGCAGCTCTCTCGGTCGTCCACAAAGATGATCCAGATCTAGATCACCCTGCGCCATCGAACGGAACAGAAAGGCTAAGTGGACTGGTTATAGTGATATAGTGGACTCGAATTATACACTGACTATGGTAACATACAAAAAAGTGCCAAAAAAAGTCAAACTGAGTGCAGATCGCACCTGGTAAGAAACTGGACCTCGAACTCTCAGCATGTACTGTCCTGTTGGGGAATCCATTATCATCACGGTGGGTAAGAAACTGGACCTCGAACCCTCGAACAGCATGTACTGTCCTGTTGGGGAATCCATTATCATCACGGTGCAGGTGCCATGGGCGGTTATGCTTGGTCTTCAAGGCTGTTTTGGGCAGATGGTTTGTGTCAAGTTGAATTCCAGGATCAAGGGTTTCTCAGCAAAAGTATGCACTGTAGCAAGGTGATCAAAGTTATTGGCGTCAGCTGCCAGTGATCTTAATCTCATGGCCGATCAGTGTATAATCTTATGATTGGGGAGTTTTACATAACATAAAATCCCAACTCCTGATCTACTCATTGAGTTTAGTATTTGCAGTAGTACTTGACTAAAACGTGTGTATAGAACAGTATTTTTACTTTAATATTATATACTAGTATTCTTTACTCTGCCAATTTAAGAGGGCTGTTTTGTCCAAGCATTTGCTGAGGAAGACAACTAAATGAGATGCAGCAGCATAACAACTGTCAGAGCGCCAGTCGGGATGGTGCGAGCGCTATGCTGATGATAAATATGATCAGGCTGGGACAAGCAGCTCGCGGACACCTGCTCTGCGGTTGGGGGTTGACAAGGTGCAGACAGGAAGAGGATGAGACATGACTGCTGTTAAAATTGAATACTTGGTGAGAATGCACTTTCATGGTTGCAACAGCGCGCTCAGGTCAGCCCGCACGCGATCCCAGCTAACGTATGCATGACAGTGGTCGCGCTGAGATGTTTGCTAATTTCCCCCCATTTTTGAAATTTCCATTTTATTTGTTCTCATTGATTTTGTGTGAGGATGGGAGCGGCCGGCCATCAGAGCTCAGGAATAAAATGCCGGTACTGACCTGTGCATAGATAATTCGCCATGAAAGACAATCAATAAATAACAAACACCCCCTAATCAGCCGCAGAGCTGACAGAATGACATTCCATTATCCCCATCTGGCCCAGTGCAGTCAGAAGAGCCAAACCTCAGAGGGCCAGGTTTCGCCCAACACACGCTGTCTTACCAAAGCCTGTCCAGACCCTGATGTCACACACACACAGATAAAGAATTGCTTAACAGTGATGTGCCACAGCTTGCACGCAAACAAAACCTTCTTATACAATGCAGATTATTATTATTATTTTAGAGAACCATTATCCTCCTCGAGAGATTTCTATGACAGTCGGATATAAGATATTACTGCATTAAATGAAAATGGTATCTAAAGTTTGGGTAGAGATAGCCCAACTAAAGCAGCGCAAGCTAGGCAGTGCACAGTCATATCCGCATCAGGCACAATGAATTTGCATGGGTCAGTTGTTTTATTACTGAGCATGGACAAAAATCTTGGATTTGTTCCTGGTGCGGAGATGTGATCGCGCTCCAACATTGACGTTTAGATACTAAGATAGTGGGATTTAGGAGGTTAGTTATTTCACGTGACAAAGTCGCCTCAGCCCGTGACCAATGAGTAGACCCCTGACTTTCTGATACATTAAAAAGTACAGTTTCTTCATGCCTGAGATGAATGCAAGGGACCCAATGGGATTTGTCCATTTTTATTTTTCAGACTTTGAAAACAAAAATACTTTTCTCACCAGGAAACTTTCTTTAAATGATTTAAATGTTTTGGGTCGGGTTTTTTTTTTACGTTTTCCTGAAAGCAACCTCTTGTCTTGACAGACCTGAAACTTTGCGCAACATGCAAAGTCATAGATTAGCTTGAAGAAAAACTGTCAATAACTTTGCAAAACATATAAGACAAACTTGGTGGTGTTTCATGATGTGTTTTTTTTTCTAAATATTGCAATCACAATTCATGGAATTTGTGGAATCTTGCAGTGGTGAAGAATCTTTTAAAAAATCCCTGACTTCTTCTGAAAATATCATCCATGCTTTGTTTTTAGTTCTCCTGTTAACAGCACACAAACAAAATAAGTAGGAAACACAAACTCCTGCTATAACGTCACAGACGTAATTACACTTGATGCTGAATTCAGTTGTTCCTGGCAGACACAGAATTGATCATCATCAGCAGATTTACATAAACCTTTTTCATATTTGTCTTTTGCCACCATTATAATCGAGCACCTAATGCTTAGTGTTTCCCAAAGTTTCAAATGTAGGAGAAAATGCAGCCTGGCATTTAACAGAAACTACTGCACCTTTACAAAATTGCTTCAAGTCCCTGCATTCAGACAGAGCAAAGTGTGCCTAGAATAAAGGCCAGCCAGTGTCACCACATGCAATCACTACTTTAGACCAAGATTCCTAACTGACTTGCTCTAGAACTTGGTTTCCTCTTTACCTGTGTGCTCTAATTCTGTCTCACTAGACCTCAACTTGTCTTGACTGGCCTTTCTGGGCATCCAACCCAGGGTCACCGCACAACAGTAACCAAGTGGTGAAGGTGGCTCCAGGCGGGCTCTTATTAATGGTGAAAATTCTACCTCACGTGATAACATCAACATGGACCTCATACTTAACGGCAACACAATAAAAGCCACATTCCGAGGGTGCAAAAACCTCCCCTACACCACAATGAGCAAAGTGGATCGCAGACACGTCCCCACTATGCTACGACTGGCTAACTGACGTCATCACTGTCAAACTGCAAATAAAACATAATTGAACAGTATCACTTGCTGATTTGTGCTGTAATGGCTTAATACAGTAAAAATGTACACTAGAACTAGTAAAACCTCAACATATTCTCCAAAGTTAAACACAAACAGTTAATTTCATGCGTTGCTGTTCTTGGAGTGACAACCTTGGTTATGCTTTACTTCTCATTATGAATTGTGGGACACTTTGAGTGCACTAAATAGGGTTTAAAATGTCACACTACACTGTACATTCAGACAGCACTAGTAAATGGTGAACACCCTGCACTATATAAGGATGAGGGACCGATCTTAGGACACAGCCTTAGGGTTTAACAGTTCCAGACACACCTGACATCTCTGGCAAGTCAGCAGGACAATGCCTCACTCGATTAGACTTCATTCAATTTGGATCTGCCACAACTTTTAATCCTACATCACACTCAGTTGAAATGGGCCAAGTGGTTTTTGAGTAAACTGATAAATAGTTGCCAAAGCGTAAGGTTGCTACAGCACCATACACTTTTTGTTTGCAATCTCTTTTTTAGCAGTTAGCAATAGTTTTAAGTGTGATCACAATCGTATCCCAGAATTTTGCCGCGGTGGCTCTGAATGTGCTGTTGATGTAACTTTCAGCCGAACTATCCACCACTTAACATCATGCAGTTGCTTAACTAACTCACTGGCCAGCACATTACTTCCTGCGCTGAACTGATCGTCGGCATTGGGTGCAGGTTGTAAGTTAGGGACTGTGACTGTCTAATATGAGCATAATTTTGTGGATACTGAGCTATGTTGAGCCGATTCACCTTTACTTCAAACAAAATTGTAACGTGTAACTCGCTGTCATCATGACCCAAACCACTTCCCACGTAACACACATCACATATGGCTGTGTCACGAAAATGAGAGGTTGTCTCCGGCGTGTGATTTATCCTTCTATGGTGCTTGGTTTGAAGTGGCGTGCGAGTTTTATGATCTTACATGCTAAGTTGTGTCGGATGGTTTCCAGAGTAAATCATGCACATGTCAAATCATGTGTGTGTGGGCCACTGGATATATTGTGAGAAATAAGAATATTTGAAATAATAAAAATCACACAAAAGCTGAAACTTTACAAAGTATAATGAAATAGAAGTAGGATTTGCTTTTTATTACTTTGGTTTTTCACTTTTACTGGATTAATGGCATTTCTTCATGGTTGTGAGACGGGATGTTGCGTACAGGGGACTGAAAAGACTTCCTCAGTCTCCCTTGCGAGCGAGGCTTTAAAGGCAGCAAATCTCTCCCTGTCCAAGCGGTTTACGATGCTTCCTGACTGGGAGCTAACAATGCCAGGGGTGGATGTATACAAATATTGTCCTGGATGTGTCCGTCTGCAGGGATTTGACGAGGTAGCACTGCAGTAATCTCTCACTGGCGTGAATCGCTCCCATTGAAAACATGAAAAGCGCTATGACAGACAAGGAACAAATAACATTCTAAACAAAGCCTCTTAACATGCAGCTGAAAACATCCACTACAACACTTTGAGGTGATTATGCCTGATGAAAGGATGAGTAGCAATATTGCATTGTGTGTCAACACTCCGCAGGTTATGTGTAATCCTGTTGTGTGTGTGTGTGTGTGTGTGTGTGCATTCTCAGCGGAGGCTCCTGTTTCAAAGAGCCACCTCATCGTTCAAGCTCCTCACGACGAGCGGCTAGTTTTCATAAAGCGCCAGAAATGAGCGCGGGATCATGTTGCCTCTGCGCTCGTCAAAAACCATTAAGTAGGTTTCCCCTCATTTTTTTCTTTTTAAAGACAGGACGGATATGGCGAGCTGCGAGTCATGTCTCCGTCTCATGCTCCATTTTTAGAAATCAAACATCCTTAATTAATCTAATGGAGCTAATGTGGCGATATTTCCCATGTCGTTTTGCCTGGAATACCTCTGCAGCCTGAAACGCACCTCGCCGAGGCCGACTGAACTTTAAGGAGTTCAGGTTTAATTATTCAAATGGTTCAATACAGAGCACTCCGGGGTTTTTTGGGGGGTTCTTTTCTGCTCAGTGCTGCCATCACTCTCTTCTTCTAAACTGCATGTCACACATTTTCTCTGAGCACTCAGGGCCAAAATGAGTTCCAGTCATGGATCATGGCAAGTAATGAAATAATCCCAAAATGACACGGTGAAATTGCTGGATGAGAGAGGGTCCCGCTTGTCAGGCAGCAGATTCCGTTCCCCCATCTATCTCTGACCTGCCGAAGTCACACGCTATCAAGGACAAGTGCCACCGCTCTATATATTTGTTTGAGATGTGCCGACTGGTGACAGGGGGTGAAATCAGCCGTGCGGGAGTTATCGGATGTTCCAGTTTGTGCCCCCGTGACACCGACATGAGACACCTCCTGCTTCTCCCACCTCTCATCTCTGCGGGCGGCGGATTGGTTAAAGGTGCGGAGTTGAAAGCGCAAACAAGAAGGCGGCGGCCACTCACCGACTTAACCTCTGTCATCGGAGGGCTCCGGTGTCAGCGCGCCAGTCAAATCATGATGAATGGGGCCTATCCCGGCCACTGGAGGCGCGCCTCATTGGGCCCAATTTCATCAGCACCAGTAACTGTTCATATAGAAAGATTAATAGAGCGTCCGACCACGGACGGATGGAGGAAACACAGTCGCATACAAATAGGCTCCCGCTGGATGGGCGTGGGGGGGTTATCATGGTGGAAGACAGGTGGAAGCACCTCTGATGCCTAATTGATAGCTCTCCACAGTGACACGTTCAGCAGTGAGACTTTGTTGTCTTAATTGTGTTAGACTTTGTCGCTCTCTCTCCTTTATCGGCGCCGTAATCGTACAGCGCCCGGGCCCGGACGCCTGGCTCGCCGCCCAGGTGCATTTAAAAGCTGACATATTTTCCAGTGAGACATCAAAGTCGTGTGCTGAGCTTGCCCTGAGAGCACGGTGGTCCCTGTAAGCGGTGCACTGGTATATAAAAAATGTATTTATATCCCAAAGGGAGGTTGAACGATTCAAAGCGGCTGCCGGCTCACAGTGTCGGTGCTGTAAAGGTTAAACCGCTGCCTTCCCTCCAGCTATTATCCTGCCACCACCGTGTCAAAACGCTTATGTTTATGCTGTTACAACAACTCTTTATGTTTCCGGGTGTAATCCTGTTAATGGTGTAAGCTGTTTTGTGTACTATTGTTTTCTGAGTAACACACACACACACACACACACACCACTCTCCTCTGTCTCTCCCTGTTGGTTCACTCTGGTCCAGCAGAACAACACAAAGTCTGTAAATACAATTGCCACCTGGTTAAGAGACTCCACTTTTCAATTGGGGTGGTACATTTCTTGTTTCCTTCCTTTCCATAACGAGATTAGAAAGAAGTTGGTTGCTTGTAACTTCTGCCAGTTAAGCACACGCAGCAGAACCCCAGAGGGGAGCTCCACTCTCAATCTGCAATACGGCACCAGGGGTTTCATCAAGACGACGTCGCAATGAAAGCTGGGGGTTTTTAATATTCCAACTAACTCGGAACAAACATCAAACCTCTGTTGCCTGACTTTTGTCCAGAACTCTCCACTTTCAAAAGAAAATATTACAGAGGATGGATGTCTAGAATCCGTCCACGGGTAATCACAGTTACGTCCAGAAGTACAGTATATACAGCCATTTTATACAGACTACCTCCTTTTTTAGGAGGTCAAAAGTATTTGGACAGACTAACATAATTGCCAATTAGCTGTAGTTTTTGTTTTAGTTTTACTTGGATCAAAATGCTTTGCAGTCAGTGGCTGCCTGAAGTCTAAAGCAATTCTGAGCTTCCTCCCTGGTGATGCTTTGCTAGGCCTTCACTCCAACCACCTTCGGTTGCTTCCTGTCTGTGGCACTTTCTGCCCTCAGTAATTGAAAAGATGCTCTATAGGGTTGAGATCAGGTGACTGACACGGCCACTGAACAATATTCCATTTCATTGCTTTATATTTGCTTTCACATATGTTTAGGATTTAGTGAAACCTCTTAAATTAAAGCTGAAAGTCTGTACTTCGATTACATCTTGATTGTTTTCAGATCCATTGTGGTGGTAAATAGAGGCAAAGTGATAAAAACTGGGTCATCGTCCTAACCGTATATCCAAAGAGTTATTAGTCACTTCATTGCTCAGTGTGCAGCTGTAATGAACTGACCAAAATAAAGGTAAGTGCAGGAAAATAATGTGATTATGACACACTTCAGCCTTCAGACTTTCAACAATAAGTGTTTAGCGTGAAATGTCCATGGCACACTGCTCCATCCCATTAGTTTTTATCATACCAAGAGTAAAAACAAATGTCAATTCATTGTTCATCTTCAAGTACATTTTTGTTTTCATGACTGAGGTCCGATAAGTTCCCTCTGAGCCACAGAGTTGATGATAGCTGCTGTAGCTAAACCCTTTTCATGCCAACATCAAGCGTTTGCAAGTGAACGTCAGCGACATTCTCATCGTAGCCCAGCTTCTTGGTGATCTCAAGCCATATGTTGTCCTTGATTTGATTACTCACGTACTTTTTGTACATCATTGGATATTGTGGCACCAATTTGATGAGATTTTCCCTCGTATTGACCTGGAAGTGACATCAGCTGAAAGGATTACATTGGTCCCACTTTAAAAAAGTCCACTTGGGTTATGGATCGTCTGTATATACGGTGCACATATGGTAATAAAGAACCCATTAAATCAGTTTTTGCAAAACTCCATGGGGATTTTTATGATGAAAATCGGTGCTTGTTGTGGAAAAGCTTGTAATCAGTTCAAAGAAAGGACGTCTCTGGTGCCCTATGAGTGAAAACACAAAAAGATGAAACTTAAATGGGAGAAGCAGAGCTCACCCTCTGGTTCTCAGTTAACGCATGCATGCTATAGTCACAGCGGTTAATGCTTTGCTATTATTGTTCAATAACATGACTTCCACTCTCCCCTCTCTCGCTCTCTCTCTCTCTCTCTCTCTAGCCTACTCTTGACCACTCCGGCATCAGGCTTGCTTTAATGAATTCAATAAATAAAGTGCCGCACGGACCCGTCCATTTTGTGCATTCATTTCAGAACAAAAAATTTAATCAGTTCCGCCGTATGTACTAATGCAGCGGCCCCCAATCAATTTGAACTTCTTATGACAATTAGCGTAGCTTTAGCGGCTGCCCTGAAACATGCTGACCCATCAATTACTGTCCCCATTTAACTGGCTGGCACTAATGGCAGCTCACCCCTGACTCGCTCTCTCTCTACCTAACTTCACTGCACGTGTGCAAATGCTCAATCAAACACATGGCATTAGAGGGTGTGGAGTGCAGACAAGGATCAATTCATATCAATTATACATGCCTAGCAAGATGTGTTAGTTCACATGCTTTATTAAATCTCATGTGAGACAGGGGAGGAGAGGGGATCACTTCAGCAATACTTATCTTTTGTGTATTGTCTCAAAGCTGGGCCTGGAAGTTTATTTTATTCTTTATTCTCTATGTACTGCATGCCTTAGCTGCTGGACAGGAAAGCTGAACACTTCATTTCCTCCTTTTTCTCTCTGTCTTTGTAACAGTATCAGTCAGCGAAAAAATAAAGTCATGTTAATTAGGTTGTCCATTTTTTATCCATTCTTGTGCAATTACTTATAAATCCACAGCTGTGTTTCTGAATACCCCCCGCCGACCCCCATCCTTCGGCAGCAACCCTGGGGCCCTGGTCCCATGTCAGAGGCAGCGTGTCGGTACCAAAGTTCACCCCAGAGCATGTCTGCCTGCATAATTAGAGAAGTGAATCCAGCCTTTCTGTTCACTGAAACAAGTGTAGTTCCCCCCCGCCCCCCGACTTGCAGCCTGCCTGCTGTACAAGGCTTAATGCAAGCGTGTCATGACTCTCACAAAGGTGAGAGGGAGATGGTAATTAAAAATTGAAGTGGACAAGGGGTGGCTGGATATACCACTTTTAGCAGCAGGCAATGGGGGTGGAAAAAAGGAAAAGGCCTGCAGGTGGCAAACCAAATGAGGCCGCCTCTGTGCTGCAGACGCCTGCGTCTGATTGACATGTTTCACAGAAAGTGTCAAAGCCAGATGTCGAATATTTACATCTCTGTCTCAGAAATGTACAGTCTTTCTAAATTGGAGCAGACAGCAATGTCAAATTTAACATTTGATAGGTCATTTAGATACGTTTCAGCTCGAATGTGTATTGTCGGATGTGAAGGTGACGTAAATACAATGAATGCAGCAGCTGGATAAGTTTCAGATGCATCACCTTCCAGACACCCAAAGTAAATAATGCAATGCTCAGCTAAGAGCAAAGCACTAGGATAAGACATCAATTAATGTTATGATAGTAATAATGCAACTTTTAAACCTCCCTTTTGGCCAATGAAGCAAGCTGGGAATTCAACAATGACATATGAATAACTTAAACTGACTTGGCACTTAGTACATAGTGCACATCTAATCCTATGGGGAAGTAGAGCTGTGCCTGCCCAGTCAGAAGCAGAGCTCAGCTATCGGTCAAAATGTTTCACCCTGTTTTAATAGGATGAAAAAATCTGAAGTGATCAGAAAATACACTTGAACATATACCAGCCTGATAAGAAACTACCCAAAATGACATCCTTGGTAAAAAAAAAAAAAAAAAAAAAAAAATTGATCTGAGTTTTTTAGTTTGGCTAATGGAACAGGAGAGGCTTATAAACTGTAAAAGAGCCAGCCACCAGGGGGCGATCAAGATGCCTTGGCTGCACTTTTGAGGAAAGATGCTGTCCGTCTTTACACAGTCTGGTATAAAGACACAAGAAGAAGAACAAAACTAACATTCTTTTCTTCACTTTGCTTTGATTTCCATCAACTTGTGAGGACGATTTCTTCTCCTACTGTTAATTGTTTCAACATAATAATCAGCTAGTTGCTAATTTAATCAGTTTGCCCCTGGTGGAAGAGCTCGATGCTGTAGCTGAAAAGAGCGCCACAAAAGTTTTGAGACTGAACCACCAGTGTTACCTTGCAGAACAAAACACTGAAACAATGAGCTGAGTACAATAGCTGGTTTGGTGAGTCGGGAATAGTCCGATATTATACATTGCATTAATTGCTGTTTTTCCAGAGAGGATGATCTGTGTGTGTGTGTGTGTGTGTGGTTCTCACTAAAAGGTATACTTTGCTTGAATTAAAACACTCACATAAAGTAAAAAAAACTAAAGACAACAATGTTTGGTTGAAATGTAAAGTTTCTGCGTGTTTTATGTTTGTCTTGAGAAATACTTGTCTGTCAGCTTTTTCAACTACTTTTTTCTCCTCACAAAGCCGGACATCTGAAAGACAGAACTCCAACGAGACGTTGTTTCTCTCTTTTTTTCCTTTTGCCCGGGTGCTTCTCTTGTGTCCATGTGGGAGAAAGAGTAAGGAAGGCTGCAACCTGGAAGTCTGTGCCAGCACACTGGAGTCTATTAAAGTGATCGCCGCAAGTGGTCCTAAATCATTCAAATGATGTAAACACTTTGTTGTTATTTGCTCCCACCTTTTGGCCACCAGTGCACTCTTTTAAAGAATTACCTGAACCATTTACATAGCAGCGGGTCAGAGTTGGACTATTGGATTTCGTGTGGCCCAAATATAATTTAGGTCTCCAAAGCGGGGAAAAAGCTGCACAGCGTTTTGGGAGTGATAACAACCTCTTGCATTTACATATACATTTACTTTGTCTCTTGTCACAATCTTTTAACCTCTCTGTCCCTGTTCCCGCCGTAAATGAACCTGTCTGAGATTCCTTTCCCTCCTTCCCCGCGCTCTCTCCCCTCTCGTTCTCCTCCTCCTCCTCCTCCTCTTCTTCTCGTCCTCCTTCTAAATTGCAACCCTATATTTCTGCACCTCTGATGCAATTATGCCACCTCGGTTGCCTTGACGTGGAAGCAGGAGGAGGGGAACGAAAAGAAAAAGGAAAAAAAGAACCGCACACAAAGCCTGCCTTTTGTGTATCAAGAAAATAAAGGCTTGAAATTGCCTCGGACCAGTGCTCTGTCTGCCGCCTTCTCTCCCCGTCGCACACACACAAACACGCTCTCATTGCCCGTCTCGGCCACATGCACGCCGCAGCGGCAGACAGCGAGGCCCAGCTGAGATGGGACAGGATAAAAGTCGACAGTTTCTATTATCAATAACAAGATAAAATACAGAGGTCTTTTATCTCTTAAAATGTAAATTTATACCGGGCTCCATACCTCCATGCTGTAAATATCTAACATCTCTTAAGACCACAGTACTAGACTCAATTGATTTTCCTCCCCTCCTCCTGCTTGCAGCCATCTGCAAAATCTCCCAGTCTGGCATAATATCAATGATGAAATTAAAAATCCCCCATTTGTCTAAACCATGAGGGAGATCACCCCGGTTCAAGCCGTTTACTCTTTAAATTGTATGATTGATTTCCTTTAAGGTTATTTGTTTATTTCATTGTTCATATCTCCTCTATCTAAATCATTTCTCGAGTTTATTCCATTGATTTCTCGGGGACACTGGCCTTTCCCCGTTTCTTTCTGTAACCTTGCCTTAACCATATCAGTTTCCTTCAGAGTCCATTTGCATGAAATAAGCTGGGAAAAAAAAAAGCATTGATTTCCTCCTTTACACTTTGGTGCCCAGTCCCTGGTTATTTGTGATGAATGCACTCAATGTTTGAAGGTACCAAGTCTCGAACAAAATCAGCTCACCGTGTTGAGGGAATTTGAGTACATTGCTGCGATTTCAACAACCCAACAATGCAAAACGTTAACGTGTTTGGTTGTTTTATGACGATAAGCTCATTTAACGTAATTAAATGGTGTAGCGACAGTACACATGGTGGAAAATGAGATAAAGATAACAATAATAGTGTTATATGCTTGTGTTGTGCTGTGTGAAATCTTATTAAACAATCTGTGCCTACAGTGTATAACATAAATCCACATTTACACGTTATTGATAGGATTTTATTCGGCTGTTTGTTGCCTCGAGGTTCTGTGATTGGTTCCATTTATTTGTCTGTTAGCAGGATTACTAAAAAAGTAACGGCCCGGCTTCGTATGGTCACATTGACAAAGACGGGTCCTGGAGATGGAAAGAGGTGATCACATTTTTTAAGTGATCTTGATGAAGATTCAGAAATTTGAAGGATTCTTGATATTGTGAGATATGGTGAAATTGCCATTTTGAGATATAGTATATAAAGGCTACGTCACAGTCTTACAGAATGCCAAAAGTTGAGTGGATCTGGACTTTTTAGGGTATGGAAATCCTGATGAGCCAGAAAAAAAAAGGGGTGTAGGAATTATACTGTTGGAGGTTTTGTTTCTCCGAGCACTCTTGTTTGTTTATTCAGTTGTTAACAGCAATAAAACTTGGTGGGAGACTTGGCCAAAAAGACCCCATTAAATCCCGGTGCATTTCAAAAGGTGGTACTTAACCTTAACCCTAAACCATTTTTAAATTGAATTCTTTTTATGTGAATACTTTGGAATACTTGATAATACTTATGTGAATACTTTTTATTTCATCACTCAGACACTAAATGAGTGAAGCAGCGATCGAGGTGAAAAAAACAACTAAATCATCTGACTGACGACACTACATCATTGATCCATTAAATTAAACCAACACTGTGAAGAAAACAACTGTGCTCGATCTGTTAGTCACTCTGCCTCCTGTCATTTACTTATTAACAACCAAACAAACACATTCATTAATCATATACCTCCAACAGGCAAGCTTTTTATTTTGACCCGTCCATTGGTTGTTTGGTTATTTAACAGGATTACACAAAAACAGATTAATGCTTCTATGTGGTTAATGGCTTTCTGTTGTAATAAAACTACAGAAAGTCTGAATGTCACTGGTTGGGCGACGTTTGATCAGAAAAACTTGGTTTAACCAGCTCCTCCTCATCCCAAACATGTCAGATAGGAACAATTCATTAGGGCCACATGCGTCTCAACCAGACACAAAGCTTCAAACTTCTGCATCAGCCAGAGACGGTCTAATGTACCGGCGACATAAAGCTGCCCGCATCCGTATAGAACGAGCTCAACAGATGACGGTGAAGGAAGTAGTAGACACAATGTGTCCAGGAGACTAGAGTTCACATCCAGTTTGAAACCAAATGTCACTGGTTCTTTTCTAGAAGTTAACTTAACCCTAACCTCCCCCTAAGCCTAATCCTAACCCTGAATTTAGCCAGAACAGAAGCTTTACTGTTTGGCGTTTTTGAATAATGGACAGTGGAGGCGCAGAGCTCTGATGAGCGCCGATGAGCCTTCTCTAGTGGTCTTACAAGAACAATTAGTTTACTATTACGAAAAGTAAGAATCTTAGAATATTAGATTTCTGTTGTTCTTTGGCCCCGTTTGCTGCAATTCTACTGACGCCAAATAACAAACTCTTAAGAACTTTCTTTTACCCTCAACTTCACCGAAAAATACCAAACCTCACACACGAACCACACTCACGGATACGACACACCGCTTCCAGCGCACTCAATACCAATCACTTGGATTTATGCAATAACACACAAAGCCACACAATATCAAGTGAGACTCCCCCATATAACCAGTGACCCAGGAAAGATCAAAGCCACCCAGTTTATGTCCCTTTGATTTTTTTTTTTTCCCTTGTCGTTGATCATCTTGCAGCTTTTAGATAATGCTAATAGATCACAGGCCAACGGGACGGAGCAGCATAATGGAGCTTTCACTGCAGTCTGATTAACTTGGCTGTAGGGTTCCACCTCACCCCTTTCGGCATGATGGCCCTAATTAATAATGATTGCTCCCCAAAATGTGCAAATGGAACGATAAACGAAGGGCCGACTAATTAACTGCAACCATTTCTACTAATCATTAGTTAACATCCCGTTTTGTCATCATTACACTGATGCGTGTGTGCAAGGGCAGATAAAGCAGGTCAGCCCTTTTTCCTGCCCCCATAAACCCTGACAGCCATATTTTATTCCCCTCTAAAGGGCTACTAAGTAATTAAAGCGAAGGCTGAAGTTTGGAAAGTTCTAACACCTAAATATTCGGCCATAGGACAGACATTTGCCATTATTTAAAAAAGAAAAGTCTGAAATGATTACGTCCAGCCGGGTGAGTCACTTTCCTTCAGCAGCAGTAAAGGGGGAGATAAAGCAACAAGATACAGCAAAACTACGTTGAGACAGGCTGTCAGCACTCAGCATCCTCTCTATTGCAGATGGTTCCAAGTCATTTATTTCCATGACTTTTTGCCAGCAAGGAAATCAGCGTCAGTGAAATGCTGCTGCTTTTTCTTTATGGCCGTGTGATGCAGCCCTTTCCGGGGATGCTGAGACGCACTGTTCATACTCGGGCCTCTGAATTTATGTGCTGTTTCCAGATGCTGAAGAATCGACAGCACTCAATGATGAAGAGGCGGCGTCAGCCCCGCTGCCAATCAAAAAGTTAATAGTCTGTCCATCGAGGAAGGGAAATGACCCCCTGGGCTAGCACATCTCTCACGCAAACAACAAATCAAATCTAACTGCTTTTGACTTTGTCTGTGTGCATACAGACGGCAGCATTAGCTCCTCATGTCCCTGTCAAGTCCAATTCTCAGTCCACGCCTTTCTTTACCTGCAGACAATTTCTTCGGAGAACTTTTAAACTTAAAACCGGGGCCAGTTCACATTTTGTTGTCGGAGGGAAAAGTCGTGTTTTTTTCTCACCCCCCGGCTCTTTGCATTGTTTTCTCCACCTGTACCTCTCTGCATGCCCTCATGTGTGCATTTCTCAGCTGAACGCTTTAGGCAGTCTTTGTCAACGCTAAATTGGAGTGTAATCCTGTTATGACCTCGCTGAGGTTATATGTGCGACTGGGGTCATTAAAATTACCTGCAAATATTCCAAAGGAGCCATTATTTATTGGTGCATGAAAGGCACAGAGGAAGAGCCGCTCTCTTATTGCTAATAATCAAAAACGCTTTAGAGAACACTATGTATGGTAATGAAAAAACTGTCGATAGCCCTTTTAAATGGCCTGATTTGCTAAAACTTTTATGAAGACAGTAAATTTCATGTCTTATTTTCTTGATCCTTCCAAAGAGGGAACATGGGGAAATCAATAGCTCTCCAACCCGGCACTGAATTTTTGTCAACCTTTAATTATTATCTGGCTTGTGGCGATGATCAGCGAGTAATTGCAACTACTGAGCTTCTGATGCCAGCGACAGGTCCAATAGGGAATGTCTACATGCAAAGCTCTTACCTGGCTTAGTAAAATCTATATGAGAAGGTCACAATCCCTGCAGAGATTTAGCCCGAATGTGACGCTTTAGGTGGAACGCGTTTCACGTGTGCATCATTTTGTCGAATTGCATGTGATAATCACCGACGATAGACGACGACTTCACCTCACTATTGCTGTTTTTTTTGTTTTTTTTTTAAATTTATTTTAGCATCTCAGCTTGTGTTGCAGCCGCTGCTTTTTATGCTCAAATGGTGCATTTTTGCATCATGGATCAAATCCAATGTGTCCATTGTTAATGGCTTTTGTGGTCATTGAATTTGATGCAGCTCATTTACAAGCAAACAAAAGAGTAGTGTGCAAAAACCCCAACAGCCCCATCCAGCGCTATTGATATTTCACTGGCTGCATCATAAAGCTCAATAATCCCCTTTCACAGGAAGCTAAGTGGTGGAATTCATTTCAGTGGCCCCAACCTAATCATAAACAAGAAGCGTTTTGATGTTTATGCATTTTAAAAGGGTCTCCTGATTGCCAGAATGCAATAATGACTGCTGAACATGAAATTTGAGCTCAGACAGATGGTGTACCCTAAATGTACGAGTGTGTTCATGCTCCAGTGATCTGTGCTTTGATTACAACGGCCCTCGGCTGCAGTGGTTCTAGTGTTTCATGGCGACATATAGGGAAATATCTTTACTTATCTTTTACATTGCATGTTGGACTAGAAAGAAAAAGCTATACGATCAAATTATAAAATAACATGCATGAAGGTTAAACATAACCTCTACTTCAACCAACTATTAAAATAATCCGACTGTAGAACATGCGCAGGATACATATAGAAAAAAGTGCTTTCTCGGAGCAAGTTTGCCATTATCTGCATCTGTTCAACCCTTTGAATGATCTGTACCCATTTAAGCTCAAACCTGACATGGGTGTGGGTAACTGGAGCTTGTTATTATGTCCCAATCAAGGAGAGTATTCCATGAGATCTGGAGCTCATTATGTTTTTGGGTTGTCAGCAATTTCTGACATCAGGACTGGCCACCAGGTGGCGTTTTATATTTTATATACACACACACACACACACACACACACACACACACACACACACACACACACACACACACACACACACACACACACTCACGTGAATATGACTCTACGCTCTTAGAGCGATTATCTGTGTACAAATACTTCTTTCAGCCTTGTACTTTCTTAATGAAGCTACTTCCACGAGTTGATTTTTTTACTACAAGCCATGAACGTAAACGTTCATGAAAACTGTAACAACGAGGGAAAATGTGCATCATCACGGGGCGATGAGCTGACTTTGGGGTTTCCTGTCCGTCACTGACGGCCATGACATTGACACAAGGTGGAGGGATGGAGGGATGACAAATAATAAGGGGAATTAGAAATTGATGATTCTCCCAGTATGTAAATGGCAATTAAAGGACGGGCACTGCTGCAGGCACTGCGGCCCAAACCTCCTCCATTTGTTTGAATAGGGACTCTCTGTCTCACACACACACACACACACACACACACAAACACGCTTGGGACGCGTGTTGAGGCTGTGACACACATCTGTATGGGCACAAAAGAAATAAATCCAGCGTGCCCTGGACCAGATCAAATCAATGTGCCATAATGGCAGGGCTGATCATTATGTGCTGCTTTTGTTTGTTTAAATGAAGAGTGAGTGTGTCTGCCATATCGAGTTGGATTAGGCTGGAAAACTGTTGCCCGCAGCCTCAAACGCTGGACGAGAGCCGCCGCATGAGGACCTACAGTAAAACAAAATGATGGCCTGTTTAGAAATCAATGTCAGTGCTTCATTAGTAAGGTCAACAATTTACATATATCGTGGAATCGCTGCAGCAGGAAAGATTTAAAGCGCCGTGGATCCTACATTCAATCCTGTATGGGCCGTTAACTTTGGAGGGAACTTGTCATCGGAAATCTGCAGCATCTGGCTTTTTTTTTTTTTTTTTTTTTTTTTCCCCCCCCCGAAAAACTCCAAAAAGAAAAATACAGCTGAAAGGCTCCTGTGTCCTGTAGCGTGATGGTGAACGTTTGGCTTCAGACACTGATGGAGGGTCTCCGTCACAGTGAGGGTCAGCGCTGACTGTAAACTGTCACCGACCAACCAATCCCGATTCTGCTGTTCTGGTTAAAAAGGAGCTGATGAGAGTCTTGGTCAATATATTTGAGGCTGACCGATACTGAGCGAATGAACGCAGGCTGAAGCGGTGTTGGCGTTATGAAACGATGGGAACGTTTTTGGATGTACAGTATATTACAGTGTAAACACTGCACCAGAGACGCACCAGTTACAGTCACATCAGCTCTTTCCATCAACAGAGAAATACATGGGAAACTCATTTATTAGGAAAATATTCACATGCAGATCGACTATTTTAGACAATGGAAAATACTTGTTTCCTCCCACTGTTATATTGACTTGAACATTAGAAAAAAACATCATCCTGGGCCCATTTTGGTAGATGAAGAAATATTCAGTCAACACACTGATGATATTATACACGTGAGAAACATTTGAACGTCGGCTGGTTAAAGGGACAGTTCACACAAAAATGCTCATTCGGTGTCGATAACGATTGACCGGTGAAGTTGTTTAGTTAACGAAATATTTCTGCAGTTTCAAAGCAAAACAATGAATAAAAACAAAAGCTCATAGGCAACAATCCAGACGCACCAGGTTCCCAATGTGATTTCAGAAGACCTTTTTACAACCAATAAGGTCCAAGTCTTCAGTATAAGTGTCCACACCACGTCTGAAATAATATCCGTTAATAAACTTGGACGATCTACAGAGTTAAGTTGTATATATCTACGGTTGAATAAAAAGGTGTTTTTTTTCTGGTTCAATATCATTAATCCCATTTGTTTTATGGCTCAAATCCTTGAAGGCTTTCACCGTGTTAAACCACAATCTGTCCCAAACCTTCTCCAGTGGCTCATTATGACCATAAAAAAACAGTTTAACAAAGAATATTTGGACCAAATGCCAAAATTATCCTCACCTTTTACCCAGATGTGTCCTGTTATTCCGACTATGTGCATCACATATTTCATGACGTGAACAACTTTTCCATCCATGTTCAAAACAAAGGCATTTTTCTTTCTTTTGGAACCAAAAAAAACAAAATAAAGAGAGGCCCTCCACATGCCCAGCTTGATGCCGTTTTTCATATTTTGAGCATCAACCTATTATGAAACATGTGGACGCTCTTGTATTCATCTCCTGACTGAAGTAAAAACTCCTCCGATCATCCGTCACGGTACCCAACCACCCACGTCATTAAAATGACAGCGCGTTGATTAATCCATCATGCCGATTAATTGAAATGATGTATGATAGTCATTTGTTTTCTTTGATGCCTGAGCTATAAGCGCTGTGTAACTGTATGACTAATTGGCATGAGAACACTTCTGAAATAATTGGCTGTAATTAATCTGTCAGCGCTGACGAACAATGACTGTGTCTGACAGTTATGACAAATCGCAGCATTGATATAATTATGTAATGATCAGGTGTAACGAACCCCTGCGTACCGAGCGCGGTGTAAATCCGGTTTGTTCCGGTTGATTGGTTTCCCCCTCTGCTGCTTTCACGTTTTCTTTACCTTTTTTTTTTTTAATCCTCCTCCACTGTGAGTATGGGATGAGCAACCGAAATGATGCTATCCGACTCACTTCTTGTTCTCTTTCAATGGTCTCCATGGCAACCGAGTCAAGCGAATGAGGTCATGGGTCAAACTGACCAATAGTGAGTAAATTACATTTCTCTGAATGATTCCCCCAGAGCTGCTATTGAAATGGAGCCGCAGCCCCTCTGATGGATACATCTTGTCATTCACAGTTTAGAAGGCAAGAGGGGAAAGTACAAACATGACACCGGGGGGTGGGGGGACGTCGCCTTGCTCAAACACACCAGAGGCCACCAGATGAAAAAGCAAACCTTTGGATGACACATTCTTAATTCTGAAAATAAAAATTGCAAAGTGAATCGAAGGAGCTGAGGCGGTGGTGATAAAATCCACATCAGGAGTGCGAGGGAACAACAACACAAAGTTCCCTTCAGTAGAACCTCAGGCCTAAAGGTCATTGGTTTGTCTGAACCAAAGCTCGCTCAATCCCTCAGCCGGGGTTCAAGTGCTGACGTTCGCCTTCCTCTTCTTCCCGCAGTCCTCAGAGACCAGCCCAGCGCTCGGGTGTCAGCCGAACAACAGAGCAAAGAAGGAGATAAACACACAAACCATTGTGATTTATTGCTCATTGTGTACCACGGTGTCGAGAAGAGGCGGAGAAAAAACAAAAAACTGAACGAAATCCACCGCAAATCGAATTGTTTCTGTTTGAACCGGGCTTGTTTTGAGGAAGAAAAAACAAATACATAAAAAATTCTGCGACAGGGGCCGTGTATGACAATGGCACAATAATCTAGTGCGACCTGTCTGAGAGCCCGATAAGCCTTCACAAAGGTGGCGGATCGATACTAACTATTCATTTCTGAAATTATCTCCACATTGATCCCGGGACAAGTGCCAGTGAGGCAGGGGCACACTGGCCTTAATGCAATAATTATATATAAAGGTTTACAAGCTCATCCTCCTGACCAATAAAGCCTGTCAGCAGCACCGGGCACGGTGAAACCCCATAATCCATCAGCACATTGGCCCCTGACCTCTGGGCTTGGAGGCTTTTCTGTGAGCCTCTATAAAAGTTGCTTAGGAGAGGACACCATCGCTGGATGTACCTCGCAGGTCCGTGTGGCTGATGTTATGATGTGGCGTCAGCTGTCCTTTACCTTTCCATCAACAGTTTGTTGGTTTCGCTGCTGCTCTTTATGTGAATTTTAGTAGCCACAAGCTGCAAAATGTCCCCGCATGAAGCACGAAATTTTGATTACTGTATATATGACGTGCGAACTGGCGTGACTCTTCAGGGACACTCTTCTCTCGGCCCAAACCCGCTCTGCCGTTCTGATAAGACAGAGGTATTTCTACATGGAAATCTTGCCCGGTGAAAGCTTGAAGATTGCTTGCAGTAATCTGTGGAATTATCAAAATGAAATGAATATTCAAGCCACCTGTCATGGCTCAAGATTAGACACTGGCATATAAAATAATAAGACCCACCATCTGGCTGCATCTCAGCGCATTTATGCACAATCATGGATACGTATATAACAATTAAGAAAATGTCAAACTACAGTAAATCTTTAATCCTGGATCATACGCCGTTTAAGATGCACATAGATGAAACAAATGAATGTATTGTTTGAACAAGCAATGTGTGATTATATGCAGGTGCAGGATATTTTTTTTTTTTTAAAGAGTACAACTCTGGAGACTTTTCAGATGGCAGCCAGGCTGGAGGACCTACAGTGTGTCTCTGGTTATCTTAATAGGCTAATTGATCTGCTATTGAAGAGGCGCGTTCCTCTGAGCATCACCGAGACAGCCCGGCTCCAATCAGACAGGCACGTGTTATCAAACTGGGAAGTCAATTAAGAGAGATGGGAAGGCAGAGAGAGAGAGAGAGGGACGGAGGGAGGGGACAGAGGGACTGGCTCCAAGTTGTCAGCAGACTGGTTCTCGGTGAGGGTACCTGGGCTCAGTCCCGACTACAGACATTCAGGAGTCGGTGTTCCAGTGTTGACTCATGGGATATCCAGCACGGATATGTAACCTTGCAGCCCGCTAGCTGCTCAAAGTCACAGTCTGCAGTAGACGGATGTCCACATGTCGTCCATGCTCACTTCATGGCAGAGTTGATGGTATAGCTTTCGGGAATATCACATTTGCACCCATCAATAAGAACAATGTCATCAGTCACTCGTTGTGGAAAATATAAAATAACTACAATGTTTTGCATTTTACAGCCGACAACATGTATTTCTACTTCATATTTGATTTAGAGCGCAGTGTTCTGCAGAGACAGAGAAATGATGCTGGGAGCTCAGAATGATAGCTTTGGATGGTCTGAACTACGTCAGGTTTCTATCTGTATGGTATCTAAGCTCTGTGATTTCCCTGAAACGAATCGGAATGGTGAAAGAAAAATGAAAACAGTTTGATTGTAGTGATGCAGAATAGCTGTATCAACGGATTACCAACTTAGTGGGACATGAGGCGATGCAGCACATTTTTAATGCAAGTCGGTTCAAAATCTTAACTGTGATACTGACTATGTAAACATAAGTTTCCTTTTAGTTCTAAAATGTGTGTAATGAGAGTGTTTTCTTTTGTTTGTTTGTTTGTTTTAGAAGAAAACAGTTTCAGTTTTGGAAAGTTTCCCTTTCACATGCTTGAAAAGCATGAGTTTTTGGAGATACTTTCATTTTGTCACTTTTGCTGACTGCATTCGCCTTTACATACACATGTCAAATATTTTTAATACCCAACTCAGTCTGATGTTGATAAGATATTGACAAGATGTTATCAGAATACTGTGTGTACATCGGCACAAAAAGTGTTTTTGTTGCCAAAATCTGACCACAGAACCTGGATCCCAGTGCTGGATGCCCACCATCCATCCTGACCTCCTTCCAATGACTCCGGGACAGGAAGATTATAGATTTAGTGCTTAATTTGGTCAAAGAGGAAAAGTGCAGATATGAAAGACAGTTGTGCTGAAAGTCAGGA
>KV751343.1:480232-496957 GCA_001698575.1 Mola mola
AAATAATTTCACAGCACATCTGCTCCACAAAGCCCCGGCCCTCCAATGCTAAGTATGAGAAAATGTAGTCGTTCAGCTCCGCTAGCTTTCTAATTAGATTAGCATGCTTATTTGAAGGCGGGAATCTTTAGTCTAGTCAAAGGAATTAGTGTTCCCCATTACAGATACCTAATATTTATAATAATGAAATGACTTAGCCAATTAGGGAGGTTTAAAAATGCATTACTTTACCTTATTATATTAGCCAGATGGTTCACTGAATGGCCCACGTTGCGCCGTGCATCTGGATGAGGACCACGGTGGCCGACTCTACATAACACGGTGTGGTAATAACGGCCGCGGGAGGGCAGTTCGGGCCTCACCTTTCTCGTCTCGCCGCCTTCCCGCGGAAGCAGCTTTAGCCTGAAGAGCAATCAAAAGTTTAATGAAAAGAGCCCGGGCTTTCTCCCTCCTCCTTTGTTGAAAAGATAAACGGCCGAGAAATAAATCAATCTGGAAATTGAAAACTTGCGCGGCCGGATAAGAGAGCGACAGCGGCGTAAACAGTTATGATTTTGATGGCTATCGTCACGCGGGGGTCAGCCGCGGCCGCGGCGCCAGGGGAGTGAAACCTCTCCGGGAGCAAAGGACTTTGACTCTCCTGCCCTCTTTCATCTTTTTCCTATCATTTTTTTGTTTTGTTTTGTTTCGTTTTGTTGTTTACTGGTGGACAGCTGTAAATGATAAGAGATTGAGGGCCGTTATCTGAAATGGGGATCAGCAATCCCTCTGGTGCGTGGCTATGAGAAACAGAGCCTGCTGAGTGTCGAGGAAGAGCGCGGGGAGGAGGAGGAGGAGGCTTGAAGGATCTGAGGAGCAACTTCTCCACTGCTGAGGACCTGATGTTGGACACCTGCTGGCATCTGACTACAGATCAGGCCTCAATCACAGAGAATAACATCTGTATTGGACCATTGCCCATTTTTTTCAAATTTATACCCAGACCTGCAGGGTGAGGGTCAGCCGTCACTTCCTCATGATCCGGATCTTGATGTGGATTCTAGATCTGAATCGATTTTCAAGCCAGGATGTTTCTCAAAAACTGGACAGATTTTATAGGGAATTCTCTGCGTACGTATTAGCCCAAGAAACAAAAGCTTATATTTTGGGAGCAATCCCAATCGGATCCAGATCCGGAATTTGGAGTTTCAAACATGTGTGTACCTCAAAAAACTGATTTTTGACCCGACAAACAAACAAACAAACATACAAACGAGAAAACAAACCAAAAAAATACGATTTTTGGAAGGATCCATCTCGGTTATTCCCATAATTCAAACTTTGATGTTAAGATTTTGAGAGAGATCCGGATCTGGATACCGAATGTTGGCCGTGTTTCTAACATGAACCTAAAAACAAATCAAAAACAAATGGACGGATTTTCATAAATTTCTGTGTGTGTGTGTGTGTGTGTGTGTGTGTGTGTGTGCGTGTGTGTAGGAGTGTCAGTAGTATAACTGTATGCACATTGAGGTTATTTAGTAGCTGATACTTGTATCATATTTCATACTCAGCGTTGCGCTGAACACACACGTGCCTCACCATGTAATGACTTCACAAGAAAAGCTTACTTCATCAAACTCCGACCAGTATATTTTATTTGTTTTGTTTTGGAGATATGAACTCCACTAAGTGCTTCCCTACTTGTTTAATAATTTATCCCTTTTTTTCAGCTCACCCTGGCCGCTCCAGACTGTTCATGTTACTCCCTGCAACATTTAAAGCTGATCCCCGGACCCCTAAATAACAGGGAGTTCTTGTCCCGACACACTCCGACAGTGTTTCCTGTGACTGTTTCACAATAAAAGTCACCGGCTGTTTTGCCAGATTTCAGCTCAGGTGCAACAGGGAAACAATGCAGCTCATATCAGGGATACAACAAACACATTTAAATTAAAATCTTTAACGGTACTAATAAAGTTGTTGAAATACAAAAATTGTTCAGTGTCATTGAAAGAAAGAGCGGACGGTTGTACTTTGAAGCAAATGTTAAAAACTGAACCCTAACTGTAACCGCACCATAACAACTGCTTATTCTTTAAAACTGCCCAGTATTCTTCATAATACCAGAGCTGTAATCTGCAGATACAATTCAAGGATGGATGTAAATGAAGATTGTTATGGAGCAGAATCTGTGGTTTTGCATAATGTTTTTATGGGTTCGATCAGCACGCTTATTTTAATGAATTTATCCAACATCCTGTGCATGGACGGTGTTTTGTACTTTGTACTTGTACTTTCCCACTCTTCACTCCAGACCTTGTCAAGGTTAAACTCCAGCCGTTGACACATTGTTTTCCATTGCAATTCCCCGCTTCTCTTCTATCTTGCTCCGGTCTCTTACAGATTAAGGCAGTTGTATTATAAGACACAGAATTAAGTCTGCAGTGTCCTAAATATATAGCCCAATTCACTGCTCTTAATTTTGCAATTCCATCACCCTGGTGCGGCAAAGCCCCGCGTCTCCATCAAAACCATTAAGGGCATTGAAGCCTGGAGTATCATCAACAATGACAGGTAAATATTTAGGCTGTCTCACTGGAGCAAATAAGCCACCCAAGGTCAAATGGCCGCGTTAGTCCATTCCAGCTTAGCTACATTAGTGTTTAGGTCTCAGCACAAACTATAGGCACAAATCCAACGCACAGTAGAGGACAGCTTTTGCATCAGCTTGAAAACGTCGACTCTACAAGGGCCGAACTGCACGATGAGTGAGAGATAATGTGGCATTTAGAATAATAAGATAAAGAAAATATCTAGAGATGTACCTCCTCTCACCATCGCCTTATATCATTTCCCCACATCACAAACAGCCTCTGCGTCAGGGGAGCAAACAAAAAAAAGGTCAAGTTAGCCTATTTGCCGCTCAAAGAATCGTCACATCTTCAGCGACCGACTTCGAAATGTGGCATTTATCATACAATCTGTCATACTGAGGCAAGACTTGGCCAGAGAGAGAGAGAGAGAAAAAAAAATCATAATTGGAGTTTTTATCTTTTCCATTATTGCCTTCCACATGCTCTGTCAACAGAATCAAAATGCCTTTTTGAGCGGCGTGAAGGGAAAGCAGCTGTGGGCCGGGGCAAGGTGGCCTCGGAGACAGACCGCGCTGGATAAGAAGTAAGTGAGTTCTTTGCCTCTGTGTCAACAAGAGACTTTATGGCGTTGAAGTAATAAATCATAAAAAAAAAAAACTACTCTCTTCCTAAACATTTATAGATAAGGGAGTTAGGAATCAAATCAATTTAAGTTTCTGTACACAACGTCCCGGTGTGGCCCGCAAACACATCGAGTATCTCAACGTGAAAGTATTGTAAATGGATTCATGTTGCTCCCAACGCTGCTAAACTACAGACAGAGATCAAACAGGTCAGCATGACAAAATAATGATGATAAGGAATTCAATATTACCTCCCGTCAGCAGGAGAACTTTGTATCGGGTTGTTAGAAAATAAGACAAAGCATTTCAAGCATTTCAGGACCATTCGAACCTAACTATTTCATTTATGAGAGCAATCAGTTGTAAAGATGTGGCACAAAAGCTCAGAAAATCAACACAAAAATATTACTTTAATGACCCAGACAAAATGAGTTTTGGTATCTCTGACACACACATTATTATTGCCACAAATAGTACGACTATAGTACTTTGTCAGTATAGAGCACTGAGTTACCCTCGAGACATTCTTTCCCAAAGAATAAAAAGGCGTTTATACGAAAACTCTGCTGCGCTCATTGTCTCCATCTGCCTGACTTATTTTTTTACCCCTAAAGGAATATATAAGATTCACAAACTGTCTCTTAAATGCTGCAGTTGGTGCTTATTAACATGATACAGTAATTAAGTTTATATGAGGAAAAATACAGGAGAAACATGAAAATACTACAAGGAAGTGCATCAAAACAGTAGAAACTGTGGGCAAAGTAAGCTGTCAGTGGACGGAAATATATATGGAAGAATGTAAGTATTTGTGCAAACTTGATAGGAGTAAACTAAACTAAAGTGGTTAAACCAAACTCCAAGCTCCACTCAAATGTTGGTTAGACATAATCCAACCCAGGCAAACTGTAGTTGGGGTTTAATGGTTCACAGAAGAGATTAAAAAAAGGGACACAAAGAGGTGGAATAGCAACAAATGTGCTTATAAACTCCAAAACTAGGTGCTCCAACTTCAGCTTCCAAGCTACAATCAAATGATTAGATGCTGCAGTATCTGCACGGCGGCGCCACATTGCTACAGGCCCATGTGCCATAAAGCAACGCTCCTCTGCGCTGTGAGGTTGTTATTTGAATGCAGAAAACACCGGTTATTTAATCTGGATATTAAACCTCAAGTCTGCATTACAGGGTAGTTTCCTGCTGCCTTAAAGGTTGAGGAAGAAGTTATCAAGTACAGCTTAAAAGCAGGTTAAAAATCAAATATAGGATATCTGCATCTTGCCTACGGTGCTGTTTATCCATCTGAAGCCTGCAATGATTCTAGAGTCTACATGAGTCTAGACGGTAGACTCATTCTAACGATAAAAAACACTTCCTCCCTCCCAAAACTTTACTCTGCTCCCGTTCCAAACGGTGACAGATACCCCAAAATAACTGACTGCCTCACAAAAGGTCTTCCTAAAATCATCTGGTTGGTAGCTTCCACCAAACTGTCCAACAACATTGTTTTCTTTTCATCCTTGATTGGTCGGGCCGATCATCTCAGGTTTACTAATTCGAATCCCGCAGCGTTGTCGGAATTTAGACTGAAATTAATATTTCAGACTTGCTGCTTTACTTGTCCGGCGCTGCCGGCGACAGGCCATTCATCACCGAGCTAAGTGTCAGCATTAAATTATCCCGGCTATTATGACAGCAACATTACTCATCAGGATTAGGGCTAGCCAAACAGAGGCTCGGCAGCCATCTCCTGCTCCCCATCGATCGCCGTTCCCTCCATTACCAACACGGAGGCTATCTGCATGACACCCGCACACCGCGCATGTTGATGATGCTCTTGTCTGCTAGCGGGGTGCTTGTGCCGTGAGCTGGAGAGAGGGAGAGAGAAGGAGGGAGGACAGGAGAAAAGAGGAGATAAAGAGAGACTGTACGCAGAGACTCTCCAGAGAGTGAAGGCATAATGAAGTGCTGGATGGGTTTAATACCGGCAGCAGAAGGGGGCCACTGCCGTAGTCAAGTGCTGTTAATATCTCCTCCCTTCCTTAAGCAAATCAAGTTATCTGGCACTGCCTGTGTTTCGATAAGGAGGTCCGGTGAGAACGGCTTGATTCAGATGTTTAAAGTGAATATCCAGATAGCTCAAACACACAAAGTCTGTATGATCTGAATCTGCTTGTACGCCTGCTTGTTTTTCCACTCGTCGGCGGGGGCACTCTGACTGAGGAGAAGAGATAAAACCGCAGTGGCGTCTGCATAAATCCCTCGTTTCTATGCCCCTGCCTGCGACGCCTCAAACGTGCCACAAGACGTTACTTAAATAATGCCTGAAGGTGCAACCAGAACCACTGACGGTGTCCCCGTCCGTTCAATTTGAAACGCATCAGATCCTCTCTAATTCCACATTTCAGGCTTTTAAATTGCTCTGTGCTCTGAAACGTATCGAAAGGCTTCAACTTTGTTTCAAGGCTTTTTCTCTTTTCTTTTTATTTTCTATTAATGTCAACTTTGTGTTACTCTGAGAGAATGTGATAAGAGAGGGAATGAGGCCATTTACTTTTTGTTGTCAATGTCCTCGGCGCCGCCACACCGGAGCGTCCGTGGAGATAACGCGGCACAGGCCAATTTTAGGGAGCGAAGGCCGACCTCTTCAGGGACTTCCACGTGGCACGTGTCTCTCAAACAGAGGAATCTCTCCGGACATTGTTCTTTAGGCGGAACAACTGTGGACCTCATGGACAGTACAACAACCTGGTCCATTCTAGGAACAGCAGACCTGATCTGACTTAATGACTCGAACTTTGTGACTCAAATCTATCGTAACAGAGATACTGCAACCGGTTCTTGATGCAGGTCGTCACATACTCTACCGTTGTTTTGTCACATGCTCTCCACGTCTCTACCAGTCACGCAGGTTTGGACAACATGACAAGCCTTTGAATGGGTGTCTAAGGCTTCCGTGTGTCTAAGGCTGCCCTGGCTGGCACACAACGGCTCGCACCTTCTGCTTTTTAGCCTGACGCACGCCAAGCAGTAGGGTTCACTTCAGATCGGTAGGGTTCCCGTTCTCAGAAGTCTTGGATGGTACCCTTAAATAAAGAACTGCACCGTTCCAGTTACATCACCCTTCAGTTCATCTTAACCAGTAGCATAAAAGGGGGGCCAAACCACCTGCAGACCGATGACCAGTTGTCAGATTTGTCATTACCGTGCGACACGGGGAAACGGGACTCCATGTTTAAGAATCCCATATTAATGACAAGAACGAAATATTTGCAACACGAAAGTCCTCTGTTGTTTCCTTTGTTTACTGTGTTGCAATCTCTTTGTTGAATTTGTTGGAGGGGATACACTGCTGTGTTGGTACGCTGTCACAGTACTTACATAGCTAGCGCAGCGATGGCAGTCTGGTGCAAACCCCGCCCCCCCAGGTAATGGTATGTTGGCCAGTTTGAGGTGTAACATACCAAACAGAACTAGGACGCACTGTGGAAGTGGGGCTTCCACGTGAATCTGTCGCTGTACAGTCAAGATTCAACCCACTTAGTTTGGTGTCTAACTCTGCCTCTTCCCGTCTTCTTCCGCAACCAACTGACAATACGATTTCCACCTTCCTATCAGCCAAACAAGCAAATGTTTTCACTTCCACATGCACATTTTTCAATCAGATGCAAACTGGTGCAGAATGTTGATATGTACTTGTTGGCAGTCTGCTAACGTCTTTATGGGGTGTTCCAGTGCATCTTTCTGGTCCTGAGAGCCGTAGGGCGAGGCGACACAAGGCGAGGTGTCTCTGATTGTCTCGACATCACATGGTCAGGTTCAGGAGATGATGCTTGGTTTTACGAAGGACGTGAACCCCAGACTCCTGGGCGGAAGTAGGGTTGGTAAGAACCTAAAGTGTCTTGATGGTCTTGGAATAAGTTTCAAACATCTAACGTCTTAAATATTTAAGTGTAATACTCTGTGTGTGTGTGTGTGTGTGTAAGTATAGAGGAAATATAAATGGGAACCGTGCAAGTTGAAATCTATGATTTTTTTTATGATTGTAGAAAACAAAGAATAGGTAAACCAAGCCTAGATTCATCTTAGGCATGTAAAAACTCAACCTCAACTCAGTACTTCAAAAATAGTACTTACGTACCTGTAGCTTAAATTTACACTTATAGAGTACAGTTTTCCAGTAAATGTATTTCCCTTCACTCCCAACTTTAACCAAAAAATAATACAATACCGAGAGTTGTTTTTTTTTTTTCATACAACTTATAAATCCATTGTAAGAGAATGAGGCTTCACCAGCAGCATTTAGGACCAGTGGTTTAAAAGGCAGGTACTGGGTACAAACAGGGGTCTTTGAGCAGGTGGCAGGACGTCTCACCTAGAGGAGCAACCAAATATTTTATCATGTTTTTTCTTTGTATGGAAGAAATCAGGTTGGCCTGACTTAGACTGATCCTACATTGATCATTAACTATGAAAAGGAGTCTTTTCTTTTTTCCTTTCTTCTCTTTTTTAGTCTTTTTTTTAATCAAACCTAAAGACAAAAATTACTCACTGTTTATTTCCTAAAGGTGGCATCTATTGTGGGGGTCAAATCAATAACATGAAAAAGTTTTGGACTCCTTGTTTAAATTCAGTCATTTATTTCAGAGGCTTTTATATATCGATTTAACAAAGAGCAGCGTGACTGATGAATGATGATCCAGCATTTGCAGCCTGTGTGAGTGACACAGAGAAAAGATGTTATGTATCAGTGACATAAAAGTTCTGTGACGGTGTAACTCGAGCTCGGATGAGTCAATATATAGATCCAAATGGTCGTCAGCTCACAGCGGATCACAGCTGAACCCTTGCACTAAGCTGTTCGGAAGAGATTAAAACACAGAGAGCATCAGGAACTATCTTTATGTCATGGCATCAGATGAATTATTCATTTAAAATCACAGGTGACGCCATTTTTTGACATTGATTTCCTGCCGGTTTAGGGTTCATTCTGAGACGCTCATCCTGCGACCCGAAAGAGCCGCACAAACAGAATGACGAATGTGATCAGAGACGCATTGGAATGCAGAGAGCCCTCAGTCTTTGCTTCAATACCTTTAGCTCATCTTATCACTCTATTACTAATCTCCCCGCTTGGACCGACGTCATTTTTCTCCCATGTAGCGATCAAATTCCCCTCCCCCCACGTGTATCGACCACCCTCCTCGCAGGGATCAATGCCGGGCCGATGGAGGCTGGAACAAAAACTGTAATTACTCAGAAAGCTGCAAATTCCTGGGCGATAACAGCTTATTTCATTCAGTGTTGCAAGTAAGGAAAATGCACACGCAGCCGCACACACGCACGCTTCAGAAAGTGGTGAGTGATAATCACACAGAGCTTATTTTTATTGATTATTTATCTAAACCTCAACGCAAACTTCTATTCGTTTTCACCCGAAACCGCAAAATAAAATTATTGATAGCCAGATAGATAGACACGTGTAAAAGTACCTGTAGTACTTGAAATGATGCATGAGTGAAAATTGTGCTCTTCTGTTCACGACAAGATAAAAAAAATATGTGTTTTGAAGCTCAGCTGGAAAAGATGAATTATTTTCCACCAGGAGGAATAAGGTGAGCAATAAAACCTCTCATGGCACAAAAGGTTGAGAAAGGATAACAAACAAGTGGGCGAGATTTGCTGCCTTTCAGCAACCCTCTTAAGTGGTAATGGGATAACCCCGGACACGTCAAGAGCCTATCAAACTGCCCCTCACATTCGACCCCTGGGTGAGACAGGAAGGGCCTGCTTTGTTTGTAGCAATTGGGTGCTGTGTGCAGGGCCGTAATGAAGTGACCTGAAATAATGGAAAGCCCTGGGCCCCGCGCCGACGATTTTTGCTGGGATAAGAGCAGGGATCCTGATTCGGAGTCACAGTTCATTTCATTTTTCGCCTCTGATGAGATCTCCTCCGTTATCTGATAAAATTGAACAGCCATTACCGGCGGGGGCTCGGGCCGGCCAAGCAGTAAAGCGCCGCCGACTGCTCCTAACAGAAATCCTATACGCTCCGCTCCGTCAGCAGTTTTGAATTCATCGTTTGCTGGGGGTTCAGCCCGATGATAGGAATAATCTTGGCTCAAGCGAGATTGACACTTCATTTCAGAAATCAATATTTACAATTTACTTCTTTCAAAGTTCATTCTGGGAGAAGACTCCATATTATCCTTCCTAAATAAGCTGATCATATCTCTCTCTGGTCCTGGAATAGGCTTTCCCAAATGTGAATATTTCTGCTCGAGGAAAAAAAAAAAAAATCAATGTCACCATTGTGGGCTTTAATCTGCCCTTTTATGACAGTAAGTCTTTCTTTTTATAGGATGTGGGCAGCTGACACCATTTCCTCCCAGAACAAAGCCCTTCGCCCCGTGTGGACGCTGGTAGATACATAGAGCCTTAATGTGGCTGGACATGCCACCGACGGGTCATTAATCAGACACTGTGACAGCCACTTCTTCCCAATCCAACCCCGACTTCAGCCCCCAGACAAGCCCACTCAACTCCTCACCCACAGGAGGCCACGCGGGGAGCAGCGGCACCGAGGGAGAGGAGGACTGAACGGGCGTGGGGAAGACAGGATAGAAAGAGATGAAGAGGGATTTTACAAAGCCAAGGTACTAAGAGACTCGGGCATTATGGGTAAAAAAAAATGTCAGAGTCAGTGAGAGTAGAGCTGCGTTACATGGGGAGATTATTTTCCATTATCGGCGAAGGATCACATACTGATGTACGCAGCACAATGCGTCGGAACCAAGAACAACACGGGGCTGTTGCAGGTTGGCACAATTGATCAGCGATAGCTTCGACCAAATTAGTGCACACACCAATATTCAGCAACATATTTATAAAGTCTAGTTAAATGTACTGTGGCACCGCCTCACACAATAAATTAAGCATGTGGAGCAGCTCTAGACCAAACTCCATTTCACTCTCATTTGTTGGTTTACAGGATCATTTTAAAAACTGATGGCTGAGTTTTTCAGAGGAGTTTGGAAATGGGCAAAATTGTTAAGATTTAGGTGATGAATCGGATCCCCGTCTGGATCTGGGAACTTTTCTACAGGATTTTTTTGGGAATAATTCCATCATTTTGGTTTGTAATTCCCCAAATAATGCAAAGAATGTTCACTCTGGACTAAGGTCAATTAATTCAGAAGAACATAGAAGCAGGCAAGAAAACTGAGGCTCTCTTATAGCTGTACGTCGGCTCTCCGTGAGCCTATCATGTAGCCTACGTGACCTGGTGTGTCCACGTCACTCTGATTACCATTCACTTTAAACGAAGGTGGGACTGCTTCCCTCTCCATGTGTTTGTTCCTGTCCTGGTAAACAATGGCGACTGAAACACAACTCATCTTGTTGCTACTGATAAATATTGATCAGCTGTTATTTTTGTTGAAAACATCCCAACCACAGAGGTTCTCTCACCTTTTCGTACATTCAGCAGCTTCTAGATCGATGATTGTGGACATTTCTTTCCAACAATTCGAAGCCAATGAGAAGTCGTAAAAAAAATGCACATATCTGCAAACTTGTCCAGCAACAATGTCCTCCCTTTGCAAATCAAACAGACATGTGTAGGAGGAAATACAAACCAGGCAAAATGTACTTGAAACTTATACTTGAGTGAAAGTTAAGATATCTCACTTGAAAGTGAGTAAAAGTTGAAGTCGCCTTTAAAACAATCAAGTCAAAGTCTTAATATGGTTCATATAAATGTTGTTTATCATTACAGTATCAGAATCTGCTTCAGTGAAGCAACAAAAGAAGTACAAGTTAATAAAACTAACAGATTCTTAACAATTTTTAATAACTTTATGTGCCATAATAGTGTTAGTGCTCATAGTAACACTGTTTGTTCCAAACTATAGATCTAAATGTGTATGTTTGTATTTGTTGGTCCAAAATGTGGAAAAGAACCAGATGCAGCGGAACTACTTGTACTCTTGAAACACGACATGTTATCGCAACTTTAAGAAGGTTAAATCTGAGCAGATTTAATATCCAGTGTGGATAGATTGTAGATCTACAGTATGACTAGTTTGACTTTCTCCTATTTTTCCATAACAACCAGTTGCAGGAGCCCAGTAAGACCTGCTGGATATGCACGTTGACGTTTGACCGGCTAACTTAATACTAACGATTAGAAACTGTATTCAGATTTTACATTACTATGTGTAACTAGTTGTTCGATGTTAATCAGTGGAGTAAAAGTGTCACATTTATGAGAAAAATTAGTCACATAAAAGTACACATTTAGATTTTAAAAGAGCATTATACGTAAAAGTACGTCATTTACTGCTGTACTGTCCACAGCATCCATCACAGTAGCTGGGTTTCCATTAAAATGTACTGGAAAATAAAAAAGGAAATTTGAAAAAAAAAAAAAAATGCTCATTTACGTGTTTCTATCCACTAATGTTACGGGAGTGTTTGGAGTCAGTTAATGGAGAGAGCCAGCAGGTGGCAAACTTTCTTTACCACAGAAGAAGAAGAAGAAGAAGAAGAAGAAGGTGCAGCCTGAGCCAATTAACTGATGATGCAACAGAGAGGAAGAGGAAAGGAGACACAACACATGGACGCTGAAAATACCACAAAAGGTCAGGTTAAGAGTTATGTTGCTTTTTATCTGCCGCTGTCACTTCTCTCCTCCAGCGGAAGATGGAAACATCACGTCATCCTTTATCGCTTAATACGTTTGAATTGCACTTATTCCTATTTTCCATTTAATGATTCACCAACTTTTCCACCTACTTCCATTGTAAAAACTTAGGCCAGATTTTTTTTTTTTTTTTTCTGTTTTGATGTTCAAATTGAAAATTTGCAGTAAAACATTTGTTTAAGAAAATTTTACAAAAGTTAAAGGGAAGACAATTCAATTCATCCTCTCCTATGAATATTGTTCATGGTAGGATGCATGAAAAATCTGATTCAACGAACCGTACGCAAATAAAGCAATCTGTAGTTTTTTTTATTTGATCATTCGCAAAGGTGAGAGAGTCTGTACCAAACTTTTTGGCAGTCCACCTGTTCAGGATTTAAAGCCAAATACACCAAAGTGATGGAGGCGCTAAATACAGAGTCAGGGGAAGGATATTGAAGTATGGAAGTGCAGGAGCTGAAACAGGAGCACTACCCTGGATCAGCAAGGCGCCCTCAGTCTGGAGCAATCCACAAGATAAAGACAAAGATGAAGCTGAGGGAAGCCGTGTAATAAAACCTTCCTTTCTGAATATACTTCAACATGTCCGAGGCACGTCGACCTCCAGCTTAGCCATTGAATCTGCCGCTTTTCGGAGCCCATTCGAAGACAACGACGCGTGATCAAAACCTTTTCTTTAAAATTTTGTTTCCTCTCTGCGTTTGTTTGTTTTCCGAGCCCGTGTGTCTCTGAGCCATGGAAAAGCGATAAGAACACACATTAACACCGATCATCACAAGTAAGGCCTCAGAGGTACAACTTGATGCAGTTAATGGAGAAATAACCAATCCCAACTTTAGCTTCACCGAAAACCTTAACATGATTTGCAGCTAAGTTGGGGCCCAGTGAGCATGTGTGTTATCCGATTTTCATTGTTCTTTGGGATTGAAGTGATGTTCCAAATCATCTTACAGGCACAGCTAATGTGGTTTCAATTGATCACAGGTTTGAAGGAGAACCATTTTCTCATTGTCTGTCAGGTGCCTGAGGATAGCTCGGACAAAATGTATATGTCCCCCGAAAAAACTGAATATGTGTGCATGGAAAAATATACCTTTTTTTTTCCTGACTGCACCCAGACGATAAGCACGTTTCTCCTCTTCTGGAGCCATGTGTATTCCATTAACACCCCACTTCAGCATGAGCCCCGGTGGATAACATAAAATACTGCGCTTTTCCGTATTGACTGAGTAAAATGAAATAATCTATGATGCATGAACACGCTCTAAATGAAATAATAATGTCCTTAGCGGTGAAAAACGGATTGATGGTACAGTAATTGAGCAGATTTATTGCCACCCGTCGGAGAACGAGGCGGCGAGGGAGGCAGCGGTAGTCCGCTGGAAACTGCCCTGCTATTTTATTTAATCTCATATTGGAGGAGTTATTGGCTGGTAATCTATTGTTAAACATCATTTAGGGTGATAGATCGAGAGTGTCAGGCTTTTCCCCACATAATCAATTCATATCTCATTAGCACGTATTATTTATGATTCCCATAATGCCCCTGCAGGGACGGGGCTGGGGGAGAGCCGGCCCCACTGGAAGCCTCAGCTGTGGCTAAAATGAAGTGAGGCCTACTGTAGCTTATGACCTAATAACTGCATATATACAGATGCTTTTGTTTGCACTATTGATTTGTTCCTGGCCGTTCCAGAAAGGGAGCAGGAAAGATTAGGGGTAATAACGCCCCTCTCCCCCTTTAGCACTACCAGGAAAGAGGACACCAAGAGAGGAGGAAAATAGAACACCTCTGCAAGGTGTGCAGTCTTATTCCCACATGACCTGAACATGCAGCAAAATGTGTTGTGCTTGTTTCAGGTTGTAAATGTAGGGAATGAACTCATTACTATAACTACGTGTAAATATACGCATTGTTACACTTTGTGCAAAATGAGGTTCAAAGTAAATAACTTCACGCAAAAGCTAATTTGCTTGCGAGAAAAAAAAAAAAACACATGAAAATGTGATTTGTTCCTCTGTGCTGCAGAGCTCCACTGTTTCCAGAGACTACCAAAAATACATCAGTGAACCCCACTATTGTACAGATTTATTTTTTTCCCAGTATATATTTACGATACATAGACACGTATATGTCAACAAGTTCGCTAAAAATGGTAAAACAGCCACAGATATCTGTGTTATTTTGTCTCCTTTGTGAAACTTTTGCTAAAAACTAGGGCGTTTCTGTGTGGAGTTTGCATATTCTCTCTGGGTACTCCGACTTCCTCCCACTGTCCAAAAACATGCAAACTGGAGCTTAGTAGGTTAACTGGTCACTCTAAATTGCCCGTAGGTGTGAATGTGAGTGTGGATGGTTGTTTGTCTCTATATGTCAGCCCTGCGATGAACTGGCGACTTGTCCAGGGTGTACCCGTCTTCGCCCCAAGATGCTGAGATAGGCACTCCAGGCCCCCCGCCCCCCGCAACCCCGAAAGGGATAAGCAGTAGAAAATGGATGGATGGATGGATGGATGGATAGTGTCCAGTATTTTTCTAGGCCAGGGTCTCCTGGTGGGCTGTGTAGGTACTGCATGTGGGCTGCAGGAGGTGTTTGAGTTTAAAATTACTTGGCAACATGTGCAGTTACATATCTGTCAAAAAGTGATCAAAACTGATTAAACAGTGTGGCTAAGCTCGGTCACTATTCATTAATCTAAACTATACTTAGCCAGTGTTGTGTGGAAGTTTGTTGTCCATCGGTGGGTGTGCCACCACTGACCTTAAACTACTGTGACTGCTGCAGTCCGTTTTGTACCAGTGGACTCATTAAATATTCAGGCAAACATTCCAGCTGTGACGGGCTGTAATAACAGCATCATGGTGTTGAAAGATATGCAAGTTAACAGCCTGCTTGATTTTTGGATTATTGATATGCACAATATTGCCATCAGCCGGTGGTCACGTTGAATTGTTCCGTTTCTGGAATAAATTTTTCAGAGAAATAACTTGACCTTAGTTGCGTATTTTGATCAGAGCGGAGATTTAACGGTTGGGTGGGCCCTGGAAGAATTTCTGATTTTTAAAGGGGCCGCGTCATTCTTGAGCTTGGGATCTTTTGCGTTAGCAGGACCACATGAGATTAAGTGCCAAAGACAGAGTAGAAAAGTCAGAAAGTATTAAGATAGAGGCGCTGACCCACTTTGTTTTGAAGTGTTTGGCTTAAGATGAATATATGAACATGTGATTTATTCAATTGTCATTGTGCATTTGAAAAATGTGTCTCATTTTACTTGATAATCATAGACACAGTGTTCTAAAACAAAATGGTTCACCTCAAAGTGCACTATCTGATCTGCATGGCTGCTCAGTGATCAGTAAAGAGGATCTCACCACTCTTTCATGTTACTGCCATCAGGCAGATTCTACAAAGTCCCTCTGGCCTGCAAAAACATCTGCAAGATTACGTCATTAATTCCATCTTCAATAACCGTTGTGAACAAACAGAAATGCAGCGCTCTAACCCGTTAAAGTACCTCTCATGTGTCAGTACCACATGCTTTCTTTTCAAGCATTTTTAAATGTGAATTGTGTATTTTGATCCGTGTTTAAAAAAGATTTTCAGACACTGATGGGACAGATAATAAAGATCGTCCATCTTACTCAAAAGAAAACGTGCTGTTTACGCAAAGATTTTTACTCAGTTGTCATCATATAAAATAAAATCAGACCCAAAGTGATACGATACAAGAAAACTATTCTTTAATACCTCTTTAGCTGCATCTGCAGCTGCTGCATCATGACAATACTGCAGCCAGGGAGAGACGCTAAAGACACCAAGATGATCAGAAAACAAATTAGCATTTGTAAAAATGAAAATGGGTGAGTGTTGTCCTGACAGAAGGATGTTTCCCCAGCAGGCTGGCGAAGTGTGTGATCAGTGATCAATAACCTGGACGGGGGCACGCGGGGCTGCAGGAGCTCTGCTTCTGTTCACTGAGGCAGCACGGAATAGGAAAAGTGTCATATGGTGATCTTTATCCAGTAATCGTCCTGACACGCAGTCAAGTGATATATATGTCCGCTGGCTGGCTTCCGGGGCGAGCGGACTGCCCACCTCCCTGCTCAGCCCTTAGAAAAAAAAAACAACCACCCAGCAGAAAGAGAAGAGAGCCTCACCTGGACGTTGTGGCATCGAAACAGCGTGAGAGCGGTGATAAGTTTCAGAGTTTCAGCCGGCACTCGTCACTTGGCTGCTGACAAAGACCTGGTTCATACCAAAACACTCCTTTACTCACGTCGCCGTATGCTTTTTGTTGAAATTACTGTTTATGGTGCAGTCCAACCCAGCAAAGGTTTCTTTATTGTCATAAAGAGCATAAAAACAACACCTTAGAGCTGTAATATCAACACAAATAAACATAAAATAATAAGAAAATCAATCTCCTTTTAAGACGGTTGTCTGTATTGTTGTGTTCATGACATTTTTGCATTGTTTGTGTTATTTTCTGCCTGTCGGCTCGTCCCTGTAGGGGACAAACACACACAGCTGTGTGGTGGGAAAAAAACGGACCATGGAGACTCGTGACGAGTGTTTCAGTTCCAGTACTGAGTAACGTCCTGCAGTGACTAACTCACGCCTGAAAACATCTGGAGCCCACTGGTGTCAGGCACAAACGACCAGACTAAACTACACGGAAGTATGACAGCGTTCAGAGATTCTAAACTCCACCTGAGCTGAGCTTCTTGAGAGCTTGACTTGATTATTCATAATAATCGTTATGTTGCCCTGAGCAGAACTTTTAAGTGGAGGTAGAAAAGGAAACAAGAAGTAAAAGTTGAT
>KV751343.1:496977-512090 GCA_001698575.1 Mola mola
CATATCAGTGAAAACTCAGGCGTCGGGTGTCTCTATGATCGGAGGAGGACCCAGGATACCAGGTGGTGGGTAAAAACAAGAGGGGAAAGTGGATGACATGATGGAAACAGACACCTGATGCTGCAGACTCTTTGCCAGGTCTGAGCGTTATTATTTAAAGAAAGCTAGGAAAAACAAAACAATTCAGAGACTTGTTTTAATCCCCAGATCCAACCGCAGTCATCGGGGCTGGCACTCAAGTCAGGGTGGCCATAGCAAAGGCTTTTCAAAATAATGCGAAGGGACACGTGTGGCTGACAGCTGAGTGCCCTGAAAATAAACAAATGGCTGCCCACACAACGTGTTTGACAAAACACAAATCCAACATATTCTGGAGATGAGTGCAACAAAATCCATTTTAGTGATGAACACATACAAATTAAGAACCTGAACACGCAGACTTGAAAGCGACACTTCAGAGGAAATTCATCCATCGTTAGGAACAAAATCATTATTTTCATCTTTTTCCCGCTGTGAGGAAGGTAAGAGAGGGCCGCTGTCACAATTAAACAATCGGCCCGCACAACTTTGATGAATTCTTGTAATTTGTTGTTCTTTTTGGAGGGAAAAAGGTGGGAGAACTAAAACCGTAGGGCTGGGCATTATATTTGATACGTATAATCAACGCGATATGAGAATTTCTATCATTATATAGCCTACAAAAAGCGAAAAAGAAAAAAGAAATAAGATTAAGACACTGTCTTTTCCTGCTTTTAAATGAACTAATTTTACTCATCTTCTGATAGTCTTCACCCCCTTCAGTCATTAAATCAACATCACTGATGGATTGTTTTCATAAATATGCTTATTACACTATCAAAATAGGGTCAGATATGTCCGGATATTTGCTTTTGAAGTCTCAGTCCAAGCATTTATGAAGACCAATATACACGATATATCGAGACTTAGCCTGAGACATTTAAGAAAGAAAAGAAAGCATTCAAACAATAGATAAAGAGATCATAAAATGACATGAAAGCATTTAAAGGTTAAAAAAAATGAGCACACAGTGAAAGATCTGAGTTACAGACGAGGTGGCTTAAAGCGCCTTTTCTTATGCAAAGGTGACATCTACTGGACAGCAGCTGAACACCTGGAAAGAGCCAAAAACATGTCAGCGTATACAGCAAACACAATGCAGGGGAATTATTTATGAAACTCTTTGATAGAATCTGCATTTACTGAGAATGATTCACCACTAATTGTTGGTAAAGACCTTTGACAAAGCATTGCATTTTAATTAAGCAGTATTAAATGTATATGTGTGCACAGAGAGCGCTCACTGGAGGGGGCGTCTGCTAAGTTATTCATAAAGCCCCATTACTGCTTATGCATTTTTAATTGGCCAGATATTGCCTCTGTGTCATGACATCCAGGTTGCAATGAATATTTACTGCCCACTTATTAATGGCAGGGACCGTTGATAATAACCTGAAAGGACGACACATTAAATGCCACCATTTCTTTCTCATAATGAAGGATGAGTTCTGAAAGAACAATTGTTGACCTTTGTTCAAATCATGAAACGTTTTGCGTTATCACCACTCAGACTGCAGTTTGTGCGCTTCTGCTCTGAGGTCTCACTCCGTTAAGAGCTTTTTCCTCACCAGATGTGCCACCTTTGAACGTCACAGATGTTCATCACCCTAAAAAAACGCCCCTTCAGCAGCTGGACGGTGGACTCAGCCGAGCGATGACTACTGCCTGTTGGTTTAATCTTGAACTCCCAGTCTATATCCACAATATTTAAACATTTCAAAGATCTCCCCTGCTCTCTACTGTTTAGCATTTCTTTAGTTAAGATTAGAGAGTTATGGACGTATGAGTGAGGTTTTCACTAAACGAATAAAAACAGCGTCGAAAGAAAAGAAAATCTGCACGTGTGAAATTCCTGTGGGGAAGTCTTGACATCAAGCATTTTATTTCATTTTTGAGTTGTGAGATCGATGCCCTCCATCCTACAAGACACCTGTGTCTCATCTCCCTCTTATCCGTCAGGATCGAAGCGTGCAGACTCTTGAATTACCCGTCCATACAATGTCATCTGTTTGTCCCCCAAGTTGCTGTAACCCCACCTTGAAATCAGAGCCACCTAAAATGAATAAATGAAACCCTGATCAAAAATGCTGCTGTCCTCTGGATGAGCGTCAGGGGGGGAGAGAAGGATGATCCGCCCTGATTTGATGTTGTTTCCAAACCACATGATGCATTCGGACTATTAAAATTTCAGCGAGTCACTGGCTGATGGCCCTGTGAGCCGGTGCCACCGGGCCGGGTCCTGGGGTTTTGGATTTCTTGCGGTTCCGCCGACACTCTGAGGGGGCAGGTTATTTATTTTGGCCTGCTGCCATGTCTGAGGGCACCACGTTTGTCTGAGTGTGTGTCTGGAGTCACAGAGCAAGGTCAGAGGCGCTGCTGCTCACAGAATCTGGTGCTTTCTCCTGAAAAGAAAGTATTTCTCATCTCTTTACTCACTCATTATCCACGGAATCATGTGGTTCTTTCCCTCGGAACGCTGTCCTGTTCCCGGTTTGTGGCCTTTCATGCGTGATTACCGAGCTCATCCCCTGTGGTTTCATGTCTAGTTTGTAGTTTTATTTTGAAGGTTCCTTTCCCCCTTGTGTTTTGTCTCCGTGACGATCCTCACGTGTTTCACCTGCATCGTTTTGCTTGGCCCCGCCCCCGGCTTGTTGCACCTGTGTCCTGTTGTCCTGTCCTTCCTGGGTTCTCGGTGTGTCCAGAATCGCTCCCAGGATGGCGTTTCCCTCATGGAGCACCACACCAGCACCTTTGGTCTCTATTTAACCGTTGTTCTGCTGCTGTTAACGACATCATCACTGACACACACTTCAAATGTACCTGATCAACATCTGTTGGCCCTTCAGAAATAATAAACAGAGGCGTGAGTTTAATTATAACACATACATGTAATAATCCATTTTATACCGACTTCATGTTCATTTGTAGGTCACGTCACACTGCAGCGCATCAGGGTTAGTGACTCTCTCTTTCACAGTGCATTGTGGGACACCAGCGCTCAGTGTAATGTACAGGAGATACTATTTCACTCTTCACATTCTCCGATCACTACAGAATGTCAAACCCCGCACAGAGTGCACGATACCGGGAGTGGTGACAATTCTATCACTACCATTATTATGGATATTTATTTGTTGTTGTTGTTGTTGTTGTTTGTTTTTGTTATCTAAAGAGTACTTTTTGGATCCCCTTTGAGGATTTTATTTTGCTCTTTTTCTGTTTATGGCCGATGCTGCTTCACACATTGATGAAGCGGAAATATGAATCCAGTGAACAGTTAAACACTAATATCACTATCAGTGATTTTACCTTTAATATCTTTGATATTTACATAGAGTGCCTAATATTGTTGTTTTTTATTGGATTTTATTGCTGCTTGTATGACTCCTTCCACCCTGGATGTACTTTTAAGGACTAGTATGTAGGGCTTAGGGTGAATTTAGCTGTTGGATGGGAAATAAAGTTCATGATTATGTGTTCATTAGTGTAAAATAACTTGTAGCTAAGAATTTTGTTACTTTACATTATTAAAAAAACATGCTAAATTACTGAATCTGTTTTTTTTTTTTATCTTTTAATGTTTTGGATTGTAATTGTCTACTTTTAATCATTAAATTACATGATTAAACATTTCGATTCCCAAGTCAGGGCCTTTCTGTGCAGGATTTGCATGTTGTCCTGGTGTCTGTGTGGCTTCTCTCCAGGATCTCCAGCTTCCTCCCACGGTCCAAACCTTAAAAGTTAATTGGTTACTCTGAATTGCGTGTAGGTTTGAGTGTGAGTGTGAATGATTGTTCCACCTGCGATGATCCGGTGGGTAACCAGTGACAACAGGATAGGCTCAGGTCGTCCCCCTGCCACCATGTCCAGGATGGATTGACGGATAAAAAAACAAAGAAACAAACCAAACATGCCCTCGATGTCATGTTTCATTGCTTTCACAGAAGCCCACCTTGTGGTCATTTCACAGATAAAACATAACGGTTCTGTGACTAAAGGTTGCATGTGTACTGATCCATTCTGTGTTACTCTTTAGATCCGAAGACTGAAGTTTGAAGTTTTCCTTCAAATTGCCCAAAAAGCATACTCACATGCAAACGTCGACGTGTGTAGAAGCGTGTGCTCCGAGAGGAATGTGTGCCCCCACTTGTGGAATATTTTGCAGCCAGCGTGGCATGGCGCTGCGGCGATAAAAGAAAATTAAAGTGAATGTGATTAAGATGAAGTCATCAAGTATAATCTGCTGCTGCAGAGCAACACTGTGGGGCTTTCTGACGGGGGGGACACTTCTGCGTTTGGGTGAAAGGCACGGGCAGACGTGCGAGTGCAGCCGTCCATGACACCTCTTTACCCGGAGGGCTCGGCCCACAATGAGAGTGTCAGCCGTGATGATGTCATCAAACAGGCCCTGCATGTTGTTGCCGGCCTGAGAACGGTGCTCGGCTATGGAGAATTGTTGATTTAGAAGGCAGTGAAGCGTGGCAACTCTACTGCGGGCAGTGCATAATTCCCGGCGACATGGGGAAAGGACAAGTCTTTGAAAGAGCAAGTGTATGGCTTCACCATAAATAATGAAACACAAATGGCATTCTATACCTCCTGGCTGGCCACGCAGGGCTATTTTTGTTTTTCACTCCGTTGGCTTGTTTCTTCATTGAATTTTAATCTCGGAAGAATAAAGACCACTCTTCAAAAACAAGTCAACGGGAAATAACTAAATAAGCACTCCTCGAGAATTAAAAACAGTGTGAGAACTTTCTAAGTTTTGCGTTCGTCCCTGACAGAGTGGAAGCTCTGAGAGTACTGAGGTTTTCCCCTGGTGAAAGTGAATAAAATGAAACAATTTATAGACATTGTGTTTGTCCTTAGCAAATACTAATTAAAAAAAAACTGTCACGCTGAAGACATTCAGTCAAAGGAAGGAGCTGATTAATCATGAAAACACCAACTGACTGATTAGAAAGATAAATGCATTGAATAGAATCAAAGACAACAGACGGATAATCATCTTGAAAAACACAGAATATTGCATTGTGTATGCTATATTCATGAGGTAGTTTTTCACAGCATTTTGAGCCTTCTGCTCATGCGCAAGACGTCAGCGCTCCATCAAGTCACAATGCTGCCATCCTGTGGTGGACCGAGAGCATTACTTGAATTCGTTTGCACCCATGTAAAGTTTAATTGTTACTGTATTTCGTTGTTTTTTCATTATCTGTCTTATTTAGGATCTTTTGTGCTTGAATATGTATTTGTTTATCATAAATATATGCTACATTCACTGTGACGGAGAGCCAAGCTTCTTTTTTGTCACAGCTGGCTTCACAAAACCTGAAGCTCCAGTTAGAGATAGTGAGCGTCACAAAAGGAGTTGTCAACTTTTTGGACATACGGCGGCCAAGAGAGGTCAAAGCACTGCAACTTAAGAAAACACACGAAAATAGATGAAAAACTAGCCAAAAAAAAAAACACGTCATCATTTTGCCAATAAATGTGCTGCAAACACAACACAGCCGAGCAAAGAAACGCTGCAGCAGAGATAACCATGAATATGGATGATCTTTTGTGATCGTAGTCTGATGTCACCTGGTTTTGTATTATTTGATATTGCCCTGCCGATGCAAATGACAATACTAAAATAATCAAAGACCTCCTGAAATGGAAATCACATGTTCATGTCTTTGAGCTTCACCCAGAGAAGCTGAAGGGAAATTTTACTGCGCCGACGTTCAGTGCAAAAAGGGTTCACTAACAAAATGACTTTGGTCATAATTAGTTAGCTCATGCACATAAATAAAGATACATGGTGCGTCTCCCTCCCACTGTACAAAGACTAGGTCAAAATATCCAGGAAGCATGTGCTGCCAGCTTGAGCTTGACACATTTAAAACCTCTGCAGTCGAGATCTGGAGGTGGAGCCAAAGTAACAAGTCCCCGCCCACAAACCTCCCTGAATATCTGCAAGCAGAGCTCAGCTGTCAATCATGATGGTTTTGCCCTCCTTTTAATAGCAACAAACAACACCAACAATTATAATACATTTTATTTGTATAGCACTTTGCAAAATGCTGAAAGACACTTTACACTTTAATACCAATATAAATATGACGACAAACATTATATTCAAAGAATGAAAAAGCAGCGGCATTAAAGTAATACTGAAAGGATGCTCTGTTTTTTTGTTTTTTTCATGATACATGGGAGAGGGCTCTGTTATTCCTGGTCTGGTAATTAATCCCAAGTGAGTGAGGTGAGGCAGCAGGAAGGAGTGTGGTGGTGCTGCAGGTTGGTGAGGTACGGAGGTCTATGAATGTGGGGAGGACTTTATCCGTTCTGGTTGTGGAGGACAGAGGCGATGTGTTCACAGGGCCGGGAGTGTGTGAGGAGGCAAAAACGTCTGGATGCACTGAAGCTTATTCAGGACTTCGAATGATGAGCCATATAAATGCTGTTGCTGTTGTTGTTCACCAAATCACTAATGAAAAACCCAAACTCATCAGAAAAACTTAGACTTCAACATACATCAGTGCAAGAAAAAAAATACCTCAAATGAAACAAGATGTAAGGTGTACTTTAAAGAGTAATTTGTAAGGAAAATTTCTTGAATTGATTGTCAGTCACTTGAAAATGCGATTTTTTTGGATTGTGCTATGTTTGTTGTGTGTGTGTGTGTGTGTGTGTGTTTGTTTAATTTGTCCTGGCAAATTATTATTTCATTCTCAGATTTAAAGACAGGAGACCTGCTTTAATAAACTCATCACTTAAAGCCTTTTTTGTGTTAACTAATTCTGCAGCGATCCCTGCAGGCAGCTGACAGTTACCTCAGACGTGAGTATCAGTCCCCCTCCTACTTCTCTGGGAGATGTTAATGTCCTGAATTACCCCTTTGACTCAGCACTATATATTGTTTGCCTGTGGCATGTTGCTAAATCAGAACGCCTCCTGTTTTACCCACAGCATTAGATGAATTTAACCTGCAGAGGTCAGTAAAACACTGTGGGTAAACTCTCCAGAGCCTCAGCGCTCAGAGGACCCACTGACCTGATGAAAGGAAACTCATGGATATTCACAAATTTCTTCAGAGAATAAAATCCCTCATTTAAGACAAAATGCATTGTGCAAAATGAGGCACTTCTTTTCTCCTAATGCCTGATCCTAAAGCCCATATTATTGTATTTATGATGATGATGATGTGCCGCAGCAGATGTGTAAAATGTTTGCACGTGCCAATACGCTGGTATGCAAAAATTTATCTGCACGCTGATGAAACAAAATTAGCCCTTTAAAGAGCAAACTTCCATCCATTGGCTGGTTGCATGTGGCCTATAATGACGCATTCTGGACATTACTGACGCTTCCGAGAAGTGCAAGTCATGTGTTTGGAACCTGTAATGTTCCTTGTTGTGGACGGTAATGCTTTTTCATAGTCCCGTGTTGTTGTCCTCATATTGTTGCTTTATGTTTTGCTCTTTATCTTACGTATTTTTAGGAGGCTGACTTGAAATGAATTGTGCTGATATTACCAGCTGTCATTCCATATTATTTTTGCACCATACAGGACCTTTAAACTCGCCTTTATCAAGTTTAAGTCTCTCCAGAGAGACCATTGACTCGTTCAGAACGGAGATGTCCCCGTATCGCCCATCCGGTGCAGTTTAGTAATGTGACTTTCTGTCTGTGCATCATTGGAAGGGAACATTTATATGATGTCAGCAGGGTTGATGACAAAGCGTCTCTTCTGCCTTATGTTTGACTCCAGGCTTTCCCATTTGAGTACTACCTGTTAAAAGCCAAGAGATGCATTGGCTGCATTGAACTATCTTCAAAAAAATTAATAAATGAATCAAACAACAACACAAAGATACTAGTGCCTATAGCACTAACCTACCATTAGCTCAGTTCTGTAACTAGAGAAGCTGCTGCTTTCGTGCTGCAGAGTCAGACAAGTGCACTGCATGCTGACAAAGAGACAGTCAGACAACCTGATTAGACCTAATTTGACTCTGAACCAGATGTTGATCAAGTAAAGCTCCCCCCTGTCTCCATGACAACAAGCCGTGGCAAGCAGGACGACGGGCTTTCAATTAAGGTCGGGCTAATTCTACCTAATGGCTTTAATAGAGCCGAGACGACGCATCGACTTCACAGCGACCTCCTAAAAATGTTTTCCTCATCCACGGAGCAGCTTCTGTACAAACCTGCTTATTTTCACCATCACTGCAACATGTGAACGGACAGAAGGACATGCATGTAGTGTTCTCATGGACGGGCTCAGCGGGCCAGACAAACAGAGATGCCACACAAGTTTTAAAGTCTTTAAACTTAATTTTATTGTACGTAAAGCAAAAGTAACAATGAGTCCGTATGTCAGCGGTGGGTGAACCAGCATAACCAGGTGGAGAACATCAGCATTAGCAGCTTCACCCATCTCCACCTGCTTAAAGCCTGAAAGAAACACCAAACAGCAGGGGGTCGTCACACAACACAGGACGTTAGCCTCTCATCCGTGAATAGATCAACACAGGGAAGTAGTTCCTATACAAACCTGCTCACAGGGTCTCCATTTTACATACAAATGTGTTTTCAAGCCTTTTTGTCTGCTCTTGGCAGCTGAAGTAACACGGCGCTCTCCACAGATGGGAGACCCACTCCCAAGTAACTATTCACCGATTCTAATGACGTTGCATGTGTGTGTACTCTACGGTTTTTGATTTAGGGGGATCACACGCTAACTCTAACATAGTAATGAAGATGATGATATCACGTGTTTGCAAATAGGTAATCCTAAATTCTACGCACTGCGCCTTTAACTCACGGTGCGATACTTGTACGGTTGTATGTCATGGCTAATGTGCAGAGAACAAAATGCAGAAAAGTAATAAATAAAAACAAGTGTAATGTGAAAGGTTTCGTGTATGTAAAATATACATATACTGTATGTTACGACCCCCTTACTACCAATTTAATATGGGTCTGTGGTTTATCTTGTTAAATTGAGTCATCTTTTCCGAAATGGGATTTCAATTTCTCTTCTTGGCAAAAGACTTAAAACTATGTAGCTCTACAAATAAGAGAAAAACGTGCTTTTAATCAAATGTCATTTTGAAAGTATCATCTGTGACGCGCGGGTCCCACTTCTGCTTGTCTTGTACTCAAGAACAAAGAAAGTTCTCACTATGGGCTTTAAAAAGAACACATGAGAGGGTGGAAATGTAAACGCGTAAATAGCAACAAACCAACAAAAGGGAAAAAAAAAAAAGAGACAACAGCTTATGTAACCACATAAGTGCTGAAAAATGTTCACCTTCAAGAGCACAGCAGGGGCAGATGGAATAGTCCTTTCTACAGGGGTTCCATCAAGAAACCAAGTCGACCAAACACCTGATACGGTGTCGGAGAAAAGATTTCTTTTCAGGACCACAGATTTTGCACACGCTTTCATGAGTGGGTGAGTATTTCATTCAGGACCCGGTGTGCAAACAGACTGATGAGTCGCACCGAAGACTCTAAAGCAAACGTGCAGATGTCCCAGCAGCCGTGAAGGGCTCATTCTGAATTCTGCTGGTACACCCTATCATAACTAAAAATGAGACATGGCTGAAATCCTGTTTTGCAGAGGGTAGGCACAGCTGCAGCTCTCCTCCCAGTGCATGACGAACTCTTTTACTCTGAGACGCTAAAATGTTCCAATAGAACCCAACAACTTGTCTGCTTTCTCTTGGGTGACCGTTAAAAAGGAGGGTGACTTTGACCTACAAAACTCGTCACGTTGGACGTCAAATACCATTCAAAGAAAGAGAACGTAAGGACCGATGAAGAACCCAAGGTTCCTGTGCTGTCTGTTCAAATCTTTGATTCAATTAGATTATTGTGAAATGATTTTTATCTGCGTATTGGACAGACAGTATGGTCTATGGGTGACCCCTCTAAGCTCTCCAGTTAACTGAGGCTTCCGAAGGGACAAAGTGTTGATCAGGGATGCAGGATTATCAAAACATCAGAAAATACCTTAAGTTCCCAAATCATCTTAGGGGAGAAAATGTAAAATGTTCAAGTGGAAAGGTGCTAGAACTTTTTGAGTTATAGGTCTGGACAGAAGAGACCGACAGCGGACAGTGGGGGACGTGATTGACCACCCTTTATCAGGCACACTCCAATTTAATGGGTTCTTCTGTGGCCCATTCCTCATCTTTCCACAAAGATTTGTTGAAATCCATCCAGCAGTGCTACATTACATTACAGTGCGTATCAGGCCACTTCTGCACATCTGAATTCCATTCGTGGTCCTTAATAGCAGGTGTCTCATAATTAAAAATCCAGCTGAAACTGACGTTGGAATGATCTAACTGCCGCGTCGTGACGTATTTCTTACTGAAACGGGAAAAAAAACGATCACAAGATAGAAGGCACAAACATAATGTTGGGATGAGTGTGGATAGCTGGTAACCACAGCAACGGTCGCAGCTCCACGAAGCTCTGCTGAACTCCCCTAAACGTTGAAGATTGATTGACAGCTGAATGACATGACATTATTGGCTGAGATTGGCTCGTACATGGTGATGCGTTTGAAATTGACATGTGGTTTTACTGGAAGAAAATAATATCAGATTTTCTTCAAAATATCCTCATTGTCCCAGATTTATTGAGCTGCCATGAATGTCTTGTTTCCTACAGTGAAATGTATTTCTGGTAAGTGCCGTATTTCTTTCAAATGTGGCAGGTCGAAAAGTAGCCTTTTTTTTCCTGATATATTCCAAACATGTTTCTTTTCGCTAAATCTGTCTTTGAATTGCAAATGCAGGCCAGTTTAACTCAATAACCTGATGTTTATGCAGACAGTTAACTATTCTTGCTAATGTTTTGGGCGAGACATTATTAGGGATGGGTGGATAAATAGTGCTGGATAGATACTCAGAGCTCCATTGGCATCAAGCCCTTTTCATGCCAAATGGCATTTAGTTATTGAGTCAATGCAAACTCAAAATAACGTGAAATCTATGCTGATTTCACTGGTTCATAAGAATGAATGTGACCCTGCTAATAACGTGGTGACTTAATGACTGCAAACAATCAACCTGTCGATGTAGCATAGAACTTGTTTTGCAAGGATAATGGAACATAAAGCATCATTGCTTTAATATTAGATAATAATATGTTAAATATTTTTTCCATTTATTTTTCTAAAACATTAAAACAGAAGATATCCAATGAATGCGTTTTCTAGACACCGCATTTTTAGTATGTGTAACGTCGCATGCTTTTGTCAAAATTGCCCTGTTTTCCCAGATATTTGTACTGTATGTGTTCTGACATTATATAGTATCATGTGACAGCTTGAGGTATTGGCAAAAGTGGTACTCATCCCATTTTTTTTTATTCTGTCCCGGCTTGCATGAAGCATGAAATGTGACTCACACTGTGCCTGTGAGTTACTGTCCGCAGCCACCGTTGTTGTGTCCTTGTTAAAGCACACACGATTCACTGTCTTCCTCTCCGAGTAGTGATATGATGACTGGCCTCAGGGGCTCGGTGATTGCTGCTTGTTAGGGAAGCCTTCACTTCGCTCTTGTACTCTCCTTGTCATCTCTGTGCTCTTTTCCTGAGAAGGTATTTTGAAAATGAATGCAGCCAGACTTGAATGTGGAAGACAGGATTTTAAGTAGGTGTATTAATTTGGGCTCCTGTCACCTCCAGCGGGCTTCAACAGCTAAAGTCACCTTACCAGGAGCCTGGATCTCAGGCGGAGACGTCTGCATGATTGACCCCTCAAATGGACCAGCGAGGTGATTTCTGTGCTTGTCACATCCTGCTATGTTAATATATCGCCTCAGCAGTCATTTGTTCATGTGTGACAGAGCCCTTACACAGGGGGTGTGTTTACCATAGGACCATAGGTAAAATAAGGTAAAACAATGACAATACAATAGACTTCAAACAAGTGGAAAACATACTCATGAGACTTTCATATATGCCTGGACATTACGGGCAGCAACATACTCATTTGGAAAGTAAAGGTCTTCTTACTGTAACTACAAACATCTCAGAGGGACATCATATATGCCTCTGGGCACATCTGCAGCTCTGCTGTATCAACTTAGATTCATGGGACTGTAAAAATTCAGCGTGGGGGAAAAGGGAAAGATGCCTGTGCAGTCATTCCCTGTGCTGCCGTGAAATGGTTCAATTTTCAGCCACAAAAATCATCCGCTGATTCGATCAAGGTCATCCCCGAAATGATGTCCCTTTTTCTCGTCTTATGTAATTCAGATCACATCTCCCCCGCCGTGCCAGCAGATTGCAATTAATGCTCTGCAGAATCTACGCCTTCATTTCTCCACCCCAGGAACAAATTGGACAACATACGTTTAAACCAAACATGTACCTTTTTTGAATGCCATTAAAAATCTTTATTCATTCGCTTTATTGTATTGTGGCTTCCAAATATATTAAAGTAAGTTTAGGTACAATATTTTTACTTTCATTAAGCCTGGCCAAATGTGTTCTTCTCTACCACTCTCGGTTTCTCCCTCCTCTATCTACACACAACTTGTCTGTGTATTTCAGGCATCAGAAAGTTATACAAACAAACTTGAGCCTATTGGCCCTCTTTTTTTTTTCTTCTCTTCCACTACTCTTTGGACTTTTCCCTTTTGCTGTTTGTCCGTCAGGCCCCCTCCTGTCTTTTAAACTTTTATTTGGAACTTGAGCAGCGTGGCTGAAGCAGCATGAAGACGTGACAGTTGTCCTACGTCACATGATCGAATGAGTGGCAGCTCTCTCGCGGCCACGTGGTCAGCGCGCCGTCCAATCACGTCGCTCGGACTGTGTGACGCAGGAGATTCAAAGTTGGCAGCAACGTCTTTGCGGTTCAAGCGTCTGAACGCCTCTAAAAGTTAAATGTCCATGTTTTCTTACGCGTGAAGCGGGTTTTCGTGGGCAGAATGGACGGAGAAGTGATCGGACCAGGCCCATACAGGGCGACCAAGCTGGTGAGAGGCGCGTCGGTAACGTTAACGAGGCAGCTTTTGGCTAACGTTCACCGTCACTGTTTACTATTAGCGTCCAGTGACTAATTCTGTAAAGTTTATGGCGTTAATTATTAATGTGCATGCACGTAATTAGTCGAAAGCTTTACAGGTTCGAATTTAGTCGCAAATTATCGCATTAAGTCAATAAGCCACATGAGCTTTTCTTACTAGTGTGGCAATAGACTCGTTGAACGGCACTAACGTTCCTGACTCGGATGCCATGGAAACCATGCTAACAGACAAAGACAGACAAACTTCAACAACAGTCTCTTTTACCTTTACAACCGTTTTATTTTATTCTCTAAGGCCTTCATGTTAACTGCTAATACCTACATATGTGCGTCCCGTAAATTGTAAAATAATTCTGTACACTAGTTACTAATGTTCATGATATGATATGTTCTGATACAAATACTTGATACTTAATACCTTTAAAAAAAAATAGGTATTGATTAGTTTTTATAACAGCTGTTAACTACCACCCATGTGTACAAATAATGGATTCTATCCTGTTGTGAGGTTGAACAAATGCATATAGAGAATGAATTTTCAAATAACACTTACTGGATTATTTGGAGAGTTGTCTAAATAATACGAAATATTTTTTATTTTTGCTCAAATTTAAAAAAAAACTCACAGTGAAATTAAACACATATATAAACAATATAAATACAGTACACAAAGCCAGAAGGCAATCATTAAAATCCTCTTCGGGGAGGTTGAGTCATAGGAGGTCACTGCTGAAACAGTTGGCTGTGCACAGAATGAAGAACCAGAAAAACATCTGACCCTTTAATTCATATTAAAAGATTCCCAAGTATGTTGTGAATGTATGAATGAAAAGTCTTTTCAGAAGTTGGACATTTGTCTTGTAAACTCTTTATTATTGATCCTAGGAAATAGTCAAATAACTTGAAACTTATGATTTTCGTAAGCTATGAGCCATAATTGAGATTAAAATCGAAAATGTCTGAAATATTTCACTTTACACGCAATAAATATAGAATATATGGACATTAACTTTTTGAATTAAATAAGGGAAAAAATGTACCTGTATGCAATAGCTCATTTTCTATACCAGGACAACCTGTTTTGTGTTTGATGAAATCACTCATTGACTTTTCTCCTAATGAGCTGTAGGACAGCTTCTACTTGTCTAAAGTTTGTTTTAGGATCCACATCAGCCGGGGAGAGAAGCTTGTTGTTTTATACAGTTTGATACTTCAGTACCATGAAAGTGACACGAGATCTGATTTTCGACCTAAGACTGCACAGATACTGACAAGATTGCAAATTTACTCTACCACACTGTTTGAAGCTTTTTTGATTTTGTTTTTAATTGATTAATGTCCAACATAACTGGTCATCATGTCTCTCTGTTGTGCAGTGGAATGAAACCATTAAACTGTTCCGTGGAGGCATGCCACTGAGAAGACACTGGGCAAACTTCCGCTACTACGATTGGAGTTTTACAGGATCTGAGGCTGTTGATTACCTACACGAGCTTCTGAGGCGGAACCACAACTTTGGGCCGGAGGTGACTCGCTACCAGACCCTGCAGCTGCTCAGGAAGTTCCTCAAGGCACATGTCATCGAAGACATCAAGGGACATCATGGGACGGAGGACTTTCAAGACAGTGGCCATCTGTATAGGTATTACTTCTGTTTTCATGAGCTGTTATTCATTAATACACACTTGGTCTGTGCTCTGAGCACATTTCAACATACTCAGGAGAACTTTACATTGTCTGGCTTCCCTAAGCACATTCACAGTCACACTAAGTGGTCACATAATAATGGTTGTCAACTTGGTAATTTAGGTTTATCCAATCTAGTCATTTTTTCACATTAAAGAAGCAGTGTTTGCATCATTTCACCCATTTCAAACATGGCGGGTCTGCTGCAGCAGGTTTGAATATTTGACAAATAGAAATAATTTCAAACAAATTATCCAGAGTAAATTAGCTTCACTGACTGTATGAATGTCAACAGGCCTATAATATTACT
>KV751343.1:520258-545888 GCA_001698575.1 Mola mola
ACTTGGACTCTGTGATTAACTGACTGGAATTTGGTGGTCAAAGTCACTGTAACTCAGAACTCATGTTAACTATGACATTATATTTCACGTAAATGTCGTAACAGGATAAAATGATGAAACTGTACCATGTTCTTTCTGAAACTCCACAGGTCGCCTTCAAAAGGCACAATAACATGTCTGTCTCTCAGGGACACTAATCATGGCTGCCCTCTCGAAGCAGGTCTCAATGTGTTGATCTCCTGTGCTGTCGAGGTCAACATATATGAAAAACATCCACATTTTACAATTTACAACTTCATGTTCACACTAACAGACATACTGTAGTGCAGTATTCCACCAAAATTATTCACTGGAATCATAAAAAATAAAAAAACATGCTTTCTTACATTTTTCTCATTATCCTCACTCATGTGAGTCTGGGCAAACATGGATTTAACTACAACTGTCAATCAATAACAAGACTGTAAATGTACTTAGATACAGTAAGTTAGAAAGGTTTAATAAGCCCGGATATGAGCTGCCTGACGTTCCCATTTCTGTAAACTTTAATGAAATGCATTTCAGAAGTATTAAACTGTTAGGTGTTACCGTTTATAGGAAAGGTTGAACAACATATCACACTCTTGACTTTTACACTGACATGTAGATGTATATTTTTGTACCCCGACAGAAGCAGTTCTTCAGAGATTATATAATTTCATGATTTTGCCTCTTGCAATGCAAACATGCATCTTATTTTCATGACTTTTTTAAATGTAAAATGTTATCACAAAGTTAAATCTAGGTACCTCGGAGCCTAGTCTAAGCAGTCAACATATCATGCATTTTTTACGAAAAGGAGTGTGTGAGTTGTAACTAAAGGCGCCGTGTGAGTTGATTCAGCTGGTAATTACATTTTTTTTAATCATGTACTCATCTTGGAAAAAGGAAAAAAATTCAACAATCTTCTCAATGTTACTGTCACTTCTCTTTGTCTCTAAACCCTCCTTCACTTTACTTCATGTCTTCCACTGTACATAAGAATTGTTCTCTCGATTGGTGCATATTTCAATGTCTCGCACTCTTCTTTTACTGTTTTCATTGTCACATTCTGGTACCTGCTGTTCTGTCATGTCAGTTTGTTTTTCATTTCACTTGAGAACCAGAACAGTTCATTCTTGTAATGATTGAGTGCGGATGTTTCTAAATGATCTTGAACACATGTAATGATGCTGGAATTGCTGTTACTCTTGAATTGCTGCTCTGTGCTGGAAAAAAAGTCAACAGGATCAAAATGATGCTGATATTTCTATAAAAGATCTCAAATGCAAACATGGCTGTTTTTATTTGTCATCTTTCCTGGTGTTAAAGATCATGATCATGAACATAAGAAAACGGGTTTAAAAGCACTTTCTACTGTTCACTAGTTGATAAAGTGACGACACTCAAGAGTTTTACATATGACCTTGTCTGGCATATTTCCATCTGTTTTTGTTGTGTGCAAACATGAAAGAATACTTGAATCTCTGTGGTGACTGTGAGATAATTAGCTGTAATCTGAAGAGGCTTCTGTGTTTTCTCAACACTGATACTTCCCATGCCATTCTAGAATTATTATACTGTGAAAACACTTCAAATTCTTTTCATGGCACAAGGTTAAGTTCCATTACAACACATTTTATTTTAATACTTTTCATAACACCCAAAGACAGATACCAGAGTCACAATTATTAAAGGAAAACATACAAACAATGAAGAGAACAATGTGTTTTCCTCTGCACAAACTTGAGCACAGTGGAGCTTTCCACTAACTGGTCTAAATTCTAACATCAGCGAGCTAATTGAATAATACTGAGGGCAGCTGCACATGACAGGTCACCAAACGTATTAGAGCTGTAGTCTCAGAATCATGAATCAGCTCGATTTACAAAGAATCTCTGTGGTGATAGAGGAAGAGTCAGGGGATTCATCAGACAACCCATATCTACCAAATTTCACAGCATCCAACTGTCAGTTTGTATATCAGCATGAACAACAAGGCCAGTATGGCTCCATCTGTCAGCCCACCAACCACACTTAGCAGGTTACCTGTGATCCAATCAGCAGAGAGCTCAATTGGGATGACTTATTCACTTAAAGTCTGACAATGGTCTTGTTTTTCAGCTCATGATCATTAGAGGGATTTTGGAATTTGCCCAAATGGTCACTTTCAGGATGAAATTGGAGGTTTGGCGCACGCTTGTGCAGTGAGTGACCAGCAGCAAGTCATGCTGGTCAGTGCAGGTGTGTATAATATCTCAGTCCTCCTTTGAGGATGATCTGGGTCCGGAACAATGGATCCAATCAGTCTGCACTGTCATCATGATTTTCTTCATTAAATGGCCCATGTTTTACACTACTTATATAATATAAATCAAATTACCTCAAAATGTTTGATGGCTCTGCAGTCTCTGATTGCCTTTTTTTTGTTTTGTTTATTATTGTCTTGATAAATAAATTGAGAATCACAGCTTTTGTTTCTCCAAGGACTCCAAGCTTCTTACCCCATTAACTTTTTAAATTAGCTTTTGTCTGTTGTCGTTTGTGGGGTTTTTTTTCTATTACATTTTTATTGTCCTGCTGCAAAACCAATTACTCTTCGGGATAAATAAAATTGAAGTTGAAGATAACGATGCAAACGTGTGTGTGTGTTTAATTACAGGAGTTGAGTCAGGGAGGCTTCTAACGTCATCATCACCATCATCATTCTGCTCTTCTTCAAATACCTGGGCTGTGTACAAAATCACTCCCTCCTCCCTCTAAAGTGCACACAGTGTTGTATTGGGTCGGATATGAAACCCCTACATGGTGCACGCACAGTATCCCACAATGCACTGTGGAAAGTAGTGAACAACGATCACTAACCCAGCACATATAGACCATCATGCATTGCGTCGGAGGAAAAAAGCTGATATTCAAGAGGACTGAGATCAGTGCAACAACTAAATCTGATTATTCTAATTGCAAAGTTCCATATTCATAAATGTAAATGATGAAAACCACAGAAGAAGCTGTAGTCAGTCATCAGGACTTGATGTAGAAATGATGTTTGTTTATGTTGTGTGTTGTGATTTCAAACATTAATGCGTCATTTTCATCTTTTTACTTACAAGTTGACGACATCTTGCAGGTGTGTCGGAGCAGCAGGTCTTTGCCTGTTGATCGTTTTTATTCTCCTAATCCCCTCTTTGAATTATTGTCATAATAAAAGACATAAAGATCATCACCAGGTGGCCTTTTCACACAGATCTCAGAGCAGGACGGCTAACGAAGAGCTAGAAGTCAGCAGAGTCGCTTGGGACGAGACAAATCCACAGTTTGTGGCTCAAAAATAACATTTCGTGTTCTGCTGTTGGGTTCATTACAGAACAGTCGACGATGGCGGGCAACATTGTGTGTTTGATACAGATTTGAAAGAGAATCGCGAGGAGGAGGATGAACCAGGTGCTTCTTTTGTTGCAAATCCATCTCCCCTCTGCTGTAAATGTCATAATAGATTTTTTTATTCAGAGACACAGGAGGTGAAGACCAGTCAGGGACCTTCTGGCCAAATTCAAACATGCCGCCTGTGAAGAATCTGTGAAAATAATGGGCTGTTTTCACGGAGGGCAGCGACACTGAGCTTCAGGTATCGTCAGCGTGTAAATATTCCTGCCTGGACGTCTACAGACAGTACAGCAGGAGTTCACGCTGAGTGATCAGCTGATCTCAGCAGAAGAGCGTAGGAGAGAGAATTAACTGCATCATCGGGGACCTCTCTGCTCTCTGTATCCTGGAGGGCAAACCCAGCATGAATACAAAGCAGCTGATTTGCCTTCATGCATCAGGACTGTGCAGCGTCCATCACAGTCTAATTCCTGGATCATTGGACGCGTCTGATCTTCAAGTGCTGCTGCATATTTAGCCAAATGAGTAGCCTGTCAGGAAACGTTACAAACTAGACTGTGAATTTTAACGTACATTTCACATGATTTTTTTTCTTTTCCTGTGTCCATTCTTCTTCTGGCATTATGTGGTGGGAATGAGTCAGCTCAGATGGGCTTCTACTCTGCGCCTGAAAAATGATAAAACCCAGGGAGGAGGAAAATCCCTCTCTTACTGCATTCAGACGGACCCGGCTCTGGCTCTGGTTTTGGTTCCATTTGGTGTTTGGTGCTCAAGCAGAACCAAAGTTGCTCGGCCCTCTCTTGTCATCGGAGGAGGTAGCTCAGGGTACAAGGCAGGCGGAAGTGAACGCAACAGGGGCAAAATGGCGGATCGCTTAGATTATCTGCAAGCTTTTTGTCCAGCACGGACCAACTGTTGACGGTGACGAGGCGGAGAAGAAGATTACATATGAGGCGAATCGTAAGAGAAGGTAAAAGAATATGTCACGTTCTACATTTTTTTCTCAGAGGTAGCTAAAGCTTTCACTGGAGCTGGATACAAGACTGTGGCCCATCCTCTCTCCTCCGGGAGACTGCTACACATCACCAGGCTACACATAATCCTGGATTTACATGAATGTCACGTACTCTTTGACTTCATATATTTTAACGTGTGTTACTCAATACTTTCTCACTATTACGTTGTTTTCTTCTGTACATGTGACATCTACTGTACGTCTGTCCTTCTGAGGAAGAGGGATCCCTCCTCTGTGGTTCTGACTGAGGATCTGTTTTTCCCTGTTCAGGGTTTGTTTTCTCACACGGTTCGGGGGTTTAAGGGCGGAGGGTGTCACATCTGTAGAGTTTGTAAAAACCCCCTTGGGACAAACTGTAATTTGTGATTTGGGGCTGTACAAACACAATTTGATTGATTGATGTGAAGGTAACATTCGAGTCAGTTATTAAGCAGAATATGCCTCCTATGACGGGGACGGCACGGTGGTGGTGCAGGGTTTTACCACCGTGTCCTCACAGATTACAACTAGTCTGCGTGTGTTTCCTCTGGGTTTCCTCTGGGTTTCCTCTGGGTTCCTCCCACAGCCCAAACACATGCAACGACTAATATTACTCTGCCGGTTGGGGTGAATGTGAGTGTGCATGGTTTTCTGCCCCTATATATCAGCTCTGCTGGGAGAGGCTCCCACAACCCTGCATAGGGTAAGTGATAGGAAATGGAACGATGGATGGACAATTGTGACGTCACAGTTCACAATAAAAAAAACCCATCTGTCATCCTTTCAGGGCTCAAACCAATTTCTTTTTGGTCTGAACATGCCAGCTCCTTCAAAAATCGGTTTCCGGGGCCTTGTTGGTCCGAAAGGCCGTTCTGTGTGTACGATTTTCCCTCCGTGAAAGGCAGTGGTGTATGAAAGGTTTAAAAAGATGAAGAAATAAATATTTGTTCAAGACTGATTTGCTGACTTATTAACTGCACCACCGATGCTCTTAATAAATATGTTAATTATGATCTTCTGCATGCTGTGCACTAACTGTGTCTCCGATAATCATGCAACACTCGTAATTACACAAACACAAGGCACAAACATTCCCAGCCTGAAGCTCACCTGCTCCGCTGCGAGGCACTAAAACTTACTTCCAGACCGCCGTTGCAGCCTGAGTCACCAACAGAGAACGAAATTTTTTAATTTTTGTCCTTGCTCAATCATAAAAGTCTTAACACATAATCATGGATTCAGGATGAATGATGTATTTACTTCCAGGATCAATCAGTGAGTTGACAGGATGGAGCACCAGCTGGATCCAGGATCTTTACCATTGCAAGATAGGAACAATTTCAACGTTTTTTTATTGTCCACAAATACCACAGGCTTTTGCAAAAAAGAGGACAATATGCTGTATGTTTTGCAGGGTTGTTAACATGTGGGTCAGACTTTCAGCCTCAGTGGTGCTCTGCATTCTTTGGGTTCCTTCTAGCAACTTTTTTTTGGAAAGACATCAGCAACATTATCATTAATATTATTATTATTATTAGTGCAAAAAATAACACAAAATTCAAATTTGGTTATTTTGAATCGTATCTGTGTTAAACACAGCTTGCCAGACTGGAAAAACATCAAGAGAAAAGCCCAGTGTGACACATTTGGAGTGTGGAGGTTCTAGGAACTGAATGTTGGCTCGTCCATTATAATGAAAATTTCCAAATGTTAAATGCAGAAATATAAACACACTTGACAGCGGGTGACCTTTTTAGATGTTTCTTCAGTCTGCAGCGCTGCTCAGTTAGACCAACTTGAAGTCATTTTCACTCCATCAGAATCCATTCGATAAAATCCAATTTAGAGGACATGAGGCTGTGCGGTCTGACCACGGTGTGTTCATGGCACTAATGTCTGACGGGGATCCGTGGGGTGATGTGTTGAGCACTGCTTTGCTTTAATGTGATACTGCAGGATTAATCAGCGGTTATTTTTCGTTTTAAAAATTTGTGACAGTGTGAAGTGGTTCAAAGCTGATTTTAAGGGCAACTTTACTTTTAGGTGGCATATCTTCTTTAAGAAAACAGGATTATTGGTGATTGTCTGCCAAGCCCTTATGACTTTCACCTCGATGTATTTATTTTCTCTAATTCTTTGCAATTTGACATTCAGAAACATTCCTCTCAAACTGCTGCAGCATTTTCCCCACCTTTAATTCAGAAAGAGTCAGCCTCTCAGGGATGCTCAGATTCTTAGTTCTGACATTTGATATATTGTCTTTGTGCTATTTTTAATCAAACATGGGATTTCAGTTTGCATTCTGAGGCTATTTACATTTTATATCTACATGATGTGTCCCAACATCGTGCATAAAGTTCTCTAAAAGAAGGCTTACAAGTCTGCATCGCTCCCACCATAGCTGCAATCTTTATCAATCTGAAGTAGTTGTATCTTGATTCCTCATAACTTCTCAAACACTTGGTGTCAAAAGATCAGAAATTTGAACAAAAGGACATCGGTTCGATTCTTTCTGGATGCTGTTGTTGGATCGTGATATAACTGACTGACAGAAGTGTGACAAGCTGATGACGATGAGGCGTTTGCACTAATCCTCCTCATCTTTAGGATATCTGCACGTTCAGACAGAAAACACACGTCTATCTAAGTGATGAGACCATAACATGAGGTGTAAAGATGTTCCTCCCGCTGCGCTGCGTTTCCATCAGAACCCAGGCTGGGGTCCGCCGGTCTGGCAAACTGAAACGATGGCGATGAATAGCAATCAGTGGGCCAGACAGCAAGTGTCTGACCATAAATACAGTATCAACTGAACCTGCCGGAGGTGTGCCTTGAATTAACTCTATTGAATTTCTCCACTGTCGACAAGCACGCATCCCAGTTTGCCTACAAACGTTTTCCTGGCCAGTGTTTCAGAGGATTGAATTTTACATTAAATTAGTGAATTTATTGGTTTCCCACATGCACACGACTGGACCTCATTTGGATGGAAGTAAGTGTGTGTGTGTGTAGGTCGGCTATTGGTTACTCATATTGGCCAAAACAACTCAGTACCAGCATCTCCATGTGAGTGAACTTCTATTACTATTTGTACCCTGATTTAGAATAATTTAAACCATTTTTGGCGTCATGCAACATGATTTGACCACTACTGCTGCTACAAACCATCTACTGTACAACCCAACGAAGCTATTGAATCGTCAGCGGCTGACACTTGGAGCACGAGCCTTCGGAAAGGCTTATAGCGTCAGCCAATATTACACATCAATCAGCGCATCTTCTGGGTCACTTCTGTGTCCGACAAAACGTCAGTGACTGATGAGCTGCAGTTAATGCAACTGGCTGCTGCCCCCTCAGACGACTGGCTTGGGTCAAAGTGAGAGCGTTGACATTGTTACTGCTAACATCACTTTTTAGACAACAACCAGTGATGAGGTCGTGTTCGCCCGTGTTCTGATACTTGGGTCTTTGTCAGGTCAGGATGCTTGAACAACCAACTAACTGAAAGTCATCAGTAAAGCAGCGGAGCTTCACAGCTTCATCAGCTTGCAAGGCTAAAAAACAAATTGACTCGAGGTCATCAGGACGGACGACCTCATTTAAAACATACACTATTGTCACGAGCAAACTCAATCATGCTCTTGTACGCTACAATGAGTACCTCTGCAATGACAGTCAAGCCGTTTCCTTGCAGAATAAGTAAAAACAGCCATATTTCCGTTTTCCTCTGGCCTGGATTTTCCATGGAAAAACATTCTCATGTCTTATTTTCATTTCAGCTGAGCACCTGTGGATGCACCTGCTGTCTCTGCTTAAAAAAGCACCTGACGTTCCTCTGTGTTAATGCACTTGCAATGAAAAAATGCCTCCTGTTGCTCAACATTTACAGCACAGGACGGTACAGGCCGTTTCCTCGGATCTCCCAGGGATCATTGAGTTGATTTCACTCTGCTATAAGCAACCCAGTAAAACAAGCTGGCGGGAACTTACACCACTGTTTCTTTTGGCCACAGTCACAAAGTCTTTTTTTGAAGATATTCGTGAGAGACGAATTTGAAATAATGCAGAGCACATTGTTTTGTTTTTTTTGTTTAATGGAATAAACAGATTTCATACAGGAGTTGCCACAAAGTTTAATATAATTGCATTAATATACAACACAGGATGAGAAAAGCTCGGATATGGATCAAGCGCTTCACAGAGCCGTCGCCGTCTCTCGCGTGTTGCATCTCAAGCACAGTAAATATAAACAGACAAGAAAATCTCTTCCCTGTTCTGTTCGAGTATTTGGTTTTTTTGTTGTTTTTTTTAAAAAAGCACGGCTGAATACATTAAACACACCAGGACAATGACAGCAAAACACACACCACACAGGAAGGCCCTTGAGAAGCAGGAAGAGCATCTTCATTAGATCTGAAATAAAATAGCTCGCTATTATGATTGATTTTGAGCGAGCGTGGGTTGGAATTGTGGCCTCACTATCTCAGGACACAGTTGCCATTGGTTTTAAGCACTTGTCATCCCTGCTCCTACAGCGGCAGCAGAGGACCAGCGCTCGGTGCAGAGAGAACCACAGCCCTTAGTCAAACCCTGTTTTCTCACGTTTTGTCTCTTTTCTCAGTACCCAACTGTGGAACACCAATAAGATACTGGCACCCTCTCTTTGTATTCTTAATTACTTTGGTCAACATGGGTTGTTTAGCGAAATAGCTTTATCAATATGAACTTTCTTGACATTTTGTGAGTTTATTGTATTAGGTTGATGAAGCTGAAAAAGCGTCTCGTAGCAGAAACCACAGGGGGGAAAAAAATTGTTTTATATAGTACAATTAACACCGGATGTTCCAGGGCTACTTGGTTAGAATACAAACTTCAGTAAGTATCTCCAAAAAGAGACATTTTGGCATAACTGTATTTCTTTACATTCTTTGGATTGTTTTTTTTTCCAAGGACCTTAAAACTGTTAAAGATACTTTGCTAACTACTAACCAGCATTTTATTATAATTTTAAATCATTAATATCATAATATTTTGGTCCCCAGAAATAAACGATGTAATACTCTGCAATTACCATCTTCAATTGCAGTTTCCCCCAATTTTTTTGTTTTTAATTGACAACCACTACATAATTATGGTTTACTCATATTGATACGGTGCAAGTTAGACTGGAATTTGTGAGCCACACTTTCATTAAACACGGCATTTTCCAAAACATATCATTTTGTTCACGTGCTCTTTATATCAAGATGAGTTCCACGTCTCATCATCTGCCACAGAAAGCTCATTCACACGTCCACCAGAATCTCACCTAACAATAGTCTCCTCCTATATGAGAGCGGATGTGAGTCACCACCTAAACTCCGCTGCTCTGCTGGAAACCACCCTCGACTCTCACAGAGGGAAAATAAAAGTCCGCTGGTTACACGGATGAGTTCCTCCTGCCGGGATGAAGTTGGTGTTAATCAGTCCCATCAGTAGGATCGCTCCCCTGGACTGGACCTGAGATCCTCGTCCGATACAAAGGAAGAGACACGTTCCTTCCCTTTCCACGATGTATATCACATACAGCACTGTCAGTCAACGTTAAAGGTCTTATATGGTTCGTTGAATTTATATATACAGTATATATTTACTGGGGTAAAGCTGCTGTGTTGAGGCTTGGCACATTACATGAAGCACACAAATTTCAACGTCTCTATTTCCACAGAATCTCTTATTCGATCATTTCACTTGAAAAGCGTTAATAATGAAAAACAGCCAACCATGTGAGGTTTTCACAGGCGTGTGTGAATATCGGCCTCAGCGTGTGATTTTTAATTACACTCAGCAAATTCTTATTTTTTTAAAAATGTAATCAGCTACATTCAGTTTACATTCTTTAATCAACACAGCTCTGACATTTCATTTAACGACTCAGAAACACACACACTTGTTTCTCCATGGAGACCAGCTGAGTCTGCAGCATCAGGCTAACCGAACAGACATCTCCGACACCACCGTGATCCAGATATCAGTGAGACAGCAAACAGAGCATTACTGAGTCTTATTACCTTTAGAGTCTGAATATCCTCATGTCCCCTCAGGACATATGCCCCATACATTTAAGTAATATTGTAGTGAGAGGCTGATCTTCCTGAGTTCGAGACACTGATGACCTCCTGCAGGCGGCCTTTTCGTCTCCCGTTCAGGTGTAAGGAACACAGCGCTCATGTGGAACATTACAGCTACTGCAGTATCAAAGCAAACCACAAATACCAAAAAAAATCTCACATTCTCAAGTCTGCATCTCTCAAACTGTGACTGCACATTAAGCCTCGTGACAGTCACCATTATTCACGTCCACGCCCTGTCGCTCAAACATTGGTGCAGTTAGTGGAGGGCGGCGTGTCGGCTTTGCTGCGGATCTCCTTGATGTTGTTGAGCGGAGAGTCACCGGTTCCGATCTGGCACCTGAACACCTGCTTGTAGGCCTTCCTGAAGTTCTCCGACAGGAAGGCGTAGATGACCGGGTTGACGGAAGAGTTGCTGTAGGCCAGGCAGTGGGCGGCGATCCGCAGCACGAAGGAGGCCTGGTTGAGCGGGAAGGTCCCGAACTCCACCCACAGGTGAACGAGGTGGTGCGGGAGCCAGGAGAGGCAGAAGACCACCACCACCACCAGGACCGTCTGAGCAGTCTGGAGGCCACAAGTCAGGAACACGAGAGCAGTGGTCAGTGAGCGGCCTCAGCCACAACATTAAAACCAGAAGAACTCCCACCTGGAGGCCTACTGAGCAGTTAGCATACTACATTACTTGTTCCAACACGTCGCTGAAGTTACATCAAACCTGTGTGATGATAGTGAAATAGTGAAATATTCCGCTATGAAATCCTTTATGGCTGTGCTGTTATATCAAGTTTTACTGAACAAACGTGCATTTTCTGTGTACTTGTTGACACAGCTTATTTTATAATAACACAGCCAATGACGGCTGAAGATGGTATTTGGTTTAGCAGAACCAAAAGATGTTCAAATAGCTTTGAATTGAAAGTCTCAAACACTCAAGTGGAAAGAAAACTATTAATATTATTATGTTCACAACAGAGGATTAGGGCCACGTTGGAAAAAAGAACAAAAACAACATTGGAGATTTGAAGAATAAAGTTGTACATTTAAGAGGGAAAAAAAGTCATGATATTATGAGAAAAGAAGTTTTTGTGGGTTATATTAGAGGACAGATTTCTGATCCCCTGAGCCATCATGAGGACGGTGGAGAACTTTGTGAAGTTGAGCTTCAGTCCAGGTTTCACAAACAGGGAAAACCTTCATCTTTTGGCTCATCAGCACCACATCATCGTCAGTATCAGAACCACACCGACTTGGAGGAAATCGCCTCATTTTGGACACTGTACAGGGACCAGTTGGTTTCTCGTAAACTGCAAATTTTTCTTGTACAACTTTTTTTGTCCCTAAGATAACATCATTTTTTGTTGTAGATTTACTACTTTTTACTTGCAAACATAAAGAGAAAAGAAGTTCTTCAATGCTCTTCTGATATCTGTCCTCCCAAGTAACAGACTAAAATTACAACTTTTTTTCTCATAATATTACTTTTACTTTTTTTTTTTTTTTCTTTCGGAAATTCACAACTTTATACTCCACACTTTAAAACTCAGACACTACTAAGTGTCTGAGTTTTTCCCCTGGGGCTTTAATACTCCATCGTATTAGCAGGTTCGTGTTTGCCAGCCGGCTAGAGTCACTGTAAGGTTCACTCTCACTTCTCACATCAGTTTTTTTTACAGCAGAGCGTTGATATTTTAAACTTTGAACCGCTTTTCATCAACAAATGTCAAACAAAGCCACCGTACAAAGGGGATCAGCAAGAATTTTTGCCTTGAGGGTTCATGAAGGCCAAACGAACACAAGAAGAGAGTAAAGATATTCACCAGGAGGCCATGAACACAACTCCAAATCAATGCAGCTGTTTGGTGAATAAGTTTACACAACTGACGGTGAAATAATCATGAACTACTACATGAATATGAACATGATTAACTCAAAGCTCAAACAGCAAATCTCGTTCGACCCCTCGACGTTAACAGAAGTGACAAACAAATAAAAACACTCAAAGTGGACATTGTACATTTTTTCCCCAAACATGATTTCTTTCATCCTAGTTGGTTTTCATCAAGTTGATGCATGTTCAAGTGTGAATTATTGCATTTGTTCATTCCAGATTAGTTATTTCTCGCAATAAAAACAGCGGGTGGAATGTTGGAACTGATTGTGAAGGCTGGAACTGTAACGGCTGCGATTGGGCCACTTGGTCACCATGTATTTCCTCCTACACATTTCTGTTTCTTTTCCTGCTGCTGAGCGACACGCATGGACCAAATCGAGGAGAGGTTGACTGAAGAAGTCCGCGAGTACAGTTAGTGCATTTGTACGACCTTTCAGCACAGCATCGCAAAGAGTTCCAGGCGGCTGCGTGAAGAGGTGGAAGAATCCCTGTTGTAGTGCTTTCAATAAAAGTGTTTCAGTTATCCCACAAGGAAGAAGCTCACTGTATAGAAGTCTGACCTCCTATCGTGTTTTTTTTATTCAGTCATTCATTCAAACCTTTATTTAAGCTTGAACTAAGCCATCGATGTTGCCCTATGATGTCGAAATACAAATCGCATCAACGGAAGATGGCAGCACTGGTTTCTGGGATTTGTGGACCTCAGCAGTTCATATTTTACCTGATGATTGAAAGATTTATAAATATTTGTTGCAGTGCCCCCAACTGACCAAAGAATAAACCGAAAAGAAATACAGTGGCTGTAAGCTGGTTATAGATCATATTGGAGGTAAACACCGCAGACCGAAACATTTTCAATGTGAAGTGTCAATATTGACCTGAGATATCAACGCGGCCCTAATACACAAGCACGCTCACACACACATAGAGACCAGGACGCGGTTCCCACAGTTTTTGTGAAGTGGTGGTGGCCATGTTTGTTTGGATAGCCTCCATAACTCATAAACTGCATCTCGCCCCCCCTGAGAGCTTTTGGTTTGCCTAATATAAACAGCAGCCTCACCACAGGGAGATAGAACTAATAACATCATAAAGGTCAACCTCTCTTCCACTGCCTCCACTTCTCACTGTTTTGTTCTGTTGAAAATTGTCAACTGCTCACTAGAATACGTTGTATTTTTTTCTGTGCTTCCTGTGCCACAGAAAACATCAAAAGGCATGAAAAGTAGGCTTAATGCGCTTGAATTCATACAAAGCGTACAGAAGGGTGGTGAGACCGTGTGAATCAGACATGCAGTCGAAATGAATAAGCAATAAGCGGTTGTCCCTTGTTGGAGTTGAGCTGCGATGGCTCCAGTTTGGTGAAGGTTAATCTTAAATTTGTGAACAACTTTCTGACGTAAGTGTTGTGCCTTCTGTGCAGGATGCAACTGTCACATAACCTTAACCTCGGTAAGTGGACAGCGGAAGATATAAAAGATATTATTAAGGACAATGTAACGTAAAGAAAAACATTCATTAACAACGTGATGCATTCAATTTATTCCGAGGCTGATGCAAATCAAACCTAATGAGCTATTGGTGTGCACAGGCATTAACATGCACACTAACAATGTTCCACTTCCCTCAGATCCCTCGTAATTTGTTTTTGGCCGAGGCTGAAAGCAGCTTCAGTTGACCAGAATGCGCTGCAGCCGTGAGACTGGTTAACTTTGGAGTGAGTCTGTGCTAATATGAACCGCAGTAGCAGTATGTCAATATTAACAGCTGGGTGCTCCGTGATAGCGGCCGGCGGCACTGATGTTCCAGCCGGGTGACACAGCAGAAGAAGAGCGTGCACGCAACAAGATGATGCAAAAGTCTTTCCGTGACATTTTGGGCTGTAATTTTCAATCGACTGAATTATTTTTGTGAAAACAGTTAACTGGCCTCCATCTGATCCAGATATTTTTGCATCATTCCACAAATATTGGCTTCTCCTACCTAAGACTTCGAGGGGACGAAATCCTTTACAAATCTATTTTTACGAAGATCTCTGGGGGAAAACAAAAACCACAAGCCAAAATAAAGCTCTCTCCTCTGGGGGACATCTGGACTCGGACCCTGTGGTGGGCTTGGATTGCACTTTTGGAACATTTAAGCATTACTGCTAAATATAGATACAAGTTATTGTGAAATAATCTTTTAATGATTGTATGATACTGTAAATTCCTTCGGTCAGCATGACTCATTTCACTTTAATAGCTTCTCTCAATTTTAGAATACAGATGCTGTTGAACTATTTCAAGATGACTTTAAGTTCACTTTCATTGTTATAACAATGTGTTTTCCATCAGGATGCTTGACTGATATCCGATTTCTATTCTACCACTAAAACAGTAATTAATGGCCATTTAACCCCATTATTGTTTGCCATGCACAATGATCTCTAACACTACTGTTTCCCAAGAACACGAACCGGCTGCCACAAACTCCTAAAACCAACAATAACCCAGCTTTTCTTTATCCAAACACAACACGAAACCAGAGGGGGGGGAGATTTATCTAAAACAGGCTTGAAACATGTTTTCATAAAGTCCCTCCAGACACATTGAGGGAGGTTTATTCCCCTTTGGTATTACTTTTCGTGAAATGTGCCCTTTTTTTCTCATTTGGCTTTGGGAAGCTGCCAGATTTCCGCTGTGAGGGGTGACAAAACAAATAAATAAAAGTTTGTGTAGATGTCATTCACAACAGCCTGGGAGTAACCTTGCGCCTCCCAGCTGCCTCTGGTCGTATAACTCACAGGCCCGGTGATGAGCTGCTGAGAACCACACAAACTGTTGATTAAACACTTATTTGAACAAATCCCATCTGATTTGCACCAAGGACACTGGAGTTCCATTGCAAATTAATAGTTTGTTTCGCCGCATGTGTTGACTAGCACATCCATTCATGCTCTTCGACAGTGGGAGGTTGTAAACTTGACAGAAGCTCCATAATGAATTGATGTCAGTGCTCTGATTCGGAAAAAAAAGCATTTCTTCTTGAACATAGTTTGGGCTTGCAGGAGCAGTTCAATATTATGGGAGATAAGTGTCCTTGCCTTGTTGCAGAGTTAATTACAAGGCCGATATCTCCCCCATGTCAGTACAGTAAACAATGAGCTACATCCAAGATTTATCTAAAACAGGCTTGAAACATGTTTTCATAAAGTCCCTCCAGACACATTGAGGGAGGTTTATTCCCCTTTGGTATTACTTTTCGTGAAATGTGCCCTTTTTTTCTCATTTGGCTTTGGGAAGCTGCCAGATTTCCGCTGTGAGGGGTGACAAAACAAATAAATAAAAGTTTGTGTAGATGTCATTCACAACAGCCTGGGAGTAACCTTGCGCCTCCCAGCTGCCTCTGGTCGTATAACTCACAGGCCCGGTGATGAGCTGCTGAGAACCACACAAACTGTTGATTAAACACTTATTTGAACAAATCCCATCTGATTTGCACCAAGGACACTGGAGTTCCATTGCAAATTAATAGTTTGTTTCGCCGCATGTGTTGACTAGCACATCCATTCATGCTCTTCGACAGTGGGAGGTTGTAAACTTGACAGAAGCTCCATAATGAATTGATGTCAGTGCTCTGATTCGGAAAAAAAAGCATTTCTTCTTGAACATAGTTTGGGCTTGCAGGAGCAGTTCAATATTATGGGAGATAAGTGTCCTTGCCTTGTTGCAGAGTTAATTACAAGGCCGATATCTCCCCCATGTCAGTACAGTAAACAATGAGCTACATCCAGGAGATGATTAGCATACAGACCGGAAACAAAGGGAAACTCCGGTCAGCCCGGCTCTGCAGAAAGGTTGAAACTATCCCATTTGAAGCTATCAGACCGTGAGCGATGGCATCATCAACACACACATCTCTTCCCTGCCGCAGTTAGGACTTCACACGGTGCAGCTTTTTCCAATTCCCTGCTGCCTTCCACTTTGTGAAAGATTTCTCTGGTATGTCTCGGGTCACGTTCACACCAGCCTTGTTCAGTCCGGCTGAACCCAACCCTGGAGTTGGGCTAGTCTGAACGCAGTCCGAGATCCCCGGTATGAACCAAATAACTGGGCTCCGGTTCACTTGGAGAGATCTCTGGAGCTAATCATCGCTGGTGTTAGAGCTGCCGATCACTGCACACATACTAACTACACTTGATTTCCTGTTTTGGTGGCAGAAGAGAACATTTCTCGACTGTTGGAAAAAGTACACCAGAACACAAATCTTCTGTGAAAGAATGAAGCAGAATGGGTTCAACTGAAGTGTTGAGCAGTGTCGCGGGGAAGTCAAGAAGCTGCGTCAACTGTACATAAAAATAAGCAACGCATTGCAGAAAAAGTGGCAGCTCCTCCGATAGCAAAGACAGATTTATTTCTGCCCTTCTCAGAGTGATGAGCCTTGTCCTCAACATCAGGCGCACCTCTCGTACTGGTGCTCTCTCTCATCCTTCGCGTATGGCTGTCTAATTGGCTTCGCTTCCCTGCACCTTTCTGTTACACCTGTCAGGATCACTGATGTCATTGTCTGCAGCTTCCCCTCTTCTAAACCTTCGGTCATTTCTGCAAACAGATGGTCTGCATCCACATCAAATCCTAGCCACTCAGCACTCTGGGAGCTTTCTGGGGGGTCCAGGATGTGATGCTTGGTTGCAACGCGTGTGCCACTTGAAGGCTCAGGGTACTGTGGTCTGCTTCTGGAACCTCCTCCTCCTCTGTCTCGCCAGAATGAGAGTCTGCACCTTGTATTTCTCCTCGCTGCCATTCTACATGGCTGTTCAGGCCGCGGATGCACTGTTTCTCAACCGTCGAACGTTGTCCTTGGTCAGTTGCCATTTCACAGTCATGAGTCCAGCTCTTCCACACCCTCTCTCAGCCTTCCCTGGGAGTGTGTTTCCATTCATCGATCCAAAGCCTCCCTGCTTGATGTCTTTCCAGTAGTTATATATACACACGTATTAGTACAAGAAAAATACGCAACCCTTGAGTGAACATTGTTATTTAGGGGCTGTCACGTCTCAATTTCTATCACTGCAACAACATTCATTCTGCCAATTATTTTCACACTTAATCGTTTAGTCTATAAACTGTCAAATTATATGTAAACAAGTTCCCATCACATTGTTTAAAAAGCACAAGGTGGCATTTAATAAAAAAAAAAAAATGCAAATACTCAAAGACTTCCCTTGCGTCATCATTAGTGACAAAGAAAAGCAGCACAAAGAAATAAAAGATTGTGCTGGAAAACAATTACATCATTATCATAACACTTGCTGACAATTCAGGAATTTTCTTCCAGTGGAATAATGGTGACTGCTCCTCGTGTCTGGAGGAACAGCAGCCACAGATTTTGGCGCTTGGCACCGTATTCGTGTATTTGTGCATAAAACGGATGATGTGTGGCAGCATTCCACAGTTTCTCATAGCTGAAGCTGCTGATGCTCTGCTAAGATGCTAAGCTAGCATGTGTGCACAAACAGTCTGTTTGGACATTAGTTATAGTTTAACCGTTGCTACCACTGCAAAGTAATTTATGTATCGCACCTTGTCTCGGAATACGCTGTTTGTCATCACAAAGCTGTCAGCGAAACATCCTCCATTAATTAGACCCTCGGAATATTACAGACTGCTGTCAGGCTCTCTGCCCTTGTTCGGAGCTATTTGCAGTAAAGCGTGCATGTAGATATCAAAGCACATCTACACTGTCATCAATAACTCCTCCCCACCAGCAGAACAGAACAGACCGCAGCTGATAACTGTCTGGGAAGCTAAATTACCTCCAACAATCACCAACACCATTTGATGGCACATTATCTTTTGGCCCGTTAAATGTAAGCATCACAGCATCAGCGCTCCATCATTGTGTGCCCTGAAGAAGAACAGGCGGTGAAAATGGCTCAGTGCCTGTTGAATTGGAGGAAACGGTACAGCAGGTGGTCCTGTGCGTCAGTGGAGCCGACCAAGATCACTGCCACCCACTATGCTTTGATTCAAACCACATGTCGGCAGTAGAAAAGAATGAAATGCATCCAGAGAGCTGGAGATGGAAGATATGGGAGATCTTTATATGGGATGGGGGCCCATGGTGGACACAGAGGGAAGGGATAATGTTTTCCGCAGTGGGTGCATTCAGTGATTTGAGCATTATTTACACACATCTGCATATTTCAATTTCACACTTTCCGACCTGGAAACAAGTCGGGTCATTTTGCAGCATTTCACCAGGCTGCGCCGCCCATCCCCCCTTTATCTGCTGCCCAGTGTGTATTCAGTGTTTTACTGATTACAGACCAGTTCTTCTAACATATGGCCTCAAATTCACAGCCACAAAGAAGGTTAATACATACCTTTTTCTTTGATGCCTCCGACTTTTTGGACATATTTCTTAGTTTTTTATGCAAGTGGTTTAAAACCTGCGAGCAAGGAAATATAGAGGAAAGATGGATCTTGAACAGTTCAGTCATTTTTCTTTTTCTTTCTTGTAAGTATAAAGTGGATATCTTTAACTTACCTTTGCATAACAGAATGTAATCAGCAGCAGGGGCAACACATAACCAAAGACAAACGTGCACACCACATAGACTTTCTTCTGGTTTTGATCGGGCCACACTTCCCAGCAAAAGGTGTGATTGTCTGCTGTGTGAAATATGTTCTGGTAATACATGATCGGCGCGGCCATGGCCAGGGACAGTGTCCATATGACCAGCACCCCGACCAGAGCGTGCCTGGCCACCCGGATGGAGGAGGACTTTCTGGAGTGCACGATGGCAATGTACCGGTCCACGGACATGGCAGACAGCGTGAAGATGCTCACCAGCATGGACACGGTGAAGAAATAGTGGATGAATTTGCAGATGAAGGCGCCCAGGACCCACGTCGGCATCATGTAGATGGTGGCCTGGAAAGGGATGCAGAAGAGCAGGTAGGAGAGGTCCGCAATGCTCAGGTTGAGGATGAATATGTTGGTGGTGCTCCGCGGCTTGCCCGGCTTGCTCCGGGCCAGCACGGTGATCACCATGGAGTTGCCCAGCACGCCGAGCGTAAAGATGAGCCCGAACGCCAGCAGCGTGATGAAATTATCCGTGCCGATCCCGAATAAAAGTTTCTCGTCGTCTTCCTCCGCCCTGCTCAGGTTGCACGGCTCCTCCGGGAGCCACACGCTCGCCGACAAGTTCATGTCGTCTTTATTGTGCCTCTGCATGGGCGTGAAAGTTGGCCACGACGACCCACGGCTCCATGGCACCGTGTACAGAGCACCTGTGGCTGGTCCCCTAAACTAGAACATTTTAGCTCATTTTACTGAAGCTTTATCCTCATCCGTCCCCTTGGTGACACATGTTAAATCTCCTACTTCTCTGTGCGGCAGAAACTCATCCTCTCCGCGCGCGCACCTGATGCCGCTGCGCGCCGACGGCGCTGATCCACTCCGTCCGTCTGCGTCTGGATCTCTTCCCCTCACATTATAACAGGGGCTGGGCTGTTCCACACGCGTCAGCACTCAGCAAACCACCTCCCGAGGAATGCTTAAAGAAAAAAATAATATCCATCAGGTTAGGTTTTGATGTACTTTCTGCTCGTTGCAGCGCGCCTCGCGCGCAATTATACGCGTGGACTCTAAAAAATTGCAATGGGCCATCACGCAGCATCCTCCTGATGTATAATTTTAATAACCCTAATGTCTATTTTGCCATGAAGGAAAATGGGCTTCCAAAAGGTCTTTAAATGGGTTCAGTGTTGTTGATCACTTTTTAATTCCTGTCCGAGCTTCTGCATCACACTGTCGATGTCTTAACAGGGAGCTGCTATAAACAAACAAACAAACAAAAAAAATAGTGTGAAATGAGCGTGTCACACTTCATCAACTTGAAAATCACATTGAAATGACAGAATGACATTGGATTCATAGATAACAGTTTATTTCCAACTGGAATCATGAGATTCAAGATGCAAAAAAATCCAGTTTTTGGTACTGATGAACTGATTCCCCTGAAGTCTTGAGAGTCATTTTGAGGTCCAAGTTGAAGAGCCGCTGATGATATTTTCATGTGTGAACTTACTTTCTCTGTGAAGTAAAGCCCACCGAGGCGAGCTTAACGTGCTGTGGGTCACTGAAAGCTCAGTGTTGAAATAACAGGGCAATAATATCTCCACAATCACAAAGATCTCTCTGCCTCCGCCAGCAGGAGCTTCATCAATTAGCCTGACAAGTTGGCTTAACGCCATTATCTCATGTCATTACAGCTGTTCCTCATTATCTGAATCAATTCATCTCTTTGTCTATAAACTGCCAGAAAATATTGAAAAATGGGCACACGTGGCACCGTAGATTCTTGTTGCTCGTGATTATGACAGCTTGTTTTATCCAACCACCGATTCATTTCCTTGCTTAATACAATTTACCGTTACTTTATGACACAATACAATTAGTCTAATTTTGCTCAGGCTTGAATTTGTTCATGGACTTGTCTTCAACGCTGAAACATTTTAATCAGCTCCCAGCTCTTCTGTTATCCCGGTTTCGTCCCAGCTCCCTTATCACACATCCAGATACAGCTTTGGTGTCCCCGGCGGCTAAACCGTCGCTGAGGCACAGCAGGTCATTGGCTGCCAGGTTAAGCCTTAGTTTGTGCGTTGCGGGCCCACGCACAAGTGTTTGCACCCCATCGTCATGTACAAGACGTTGCTTTGGTTACATTTGCACACAAAAAACCTGGCTCGGCTTAGGAAACGACTTCTGGCGGTTGGTTTCAAATGTGTGTGACCCTCCACTCAACCCTCCACCCCACTCACACCTACATCATCTGTTCAGGTTGTCTGAAACTGACCCAAATGGCTTCACATATCTTCTCCATGCACCGCTTTTGTTTCTCTCCTTAACGATCTCTTTTATCTCCACCCACTTCTGAAGGAAACATCTCAATCTTTGGCTGCTGACAGCTCCACTATGTTTGGTAGACTGCGTGTGACAGTCTGAAATGTTGCTAAAAGAGCAGCGAGGGTCAAAAAAACAGTCAGACAGCTAAACAATGAGCCCAAAGTCATTATCAGACTGCAGAGTTATAGGTTCATCACTGCAGCTGGTCAACCGCTAATCATGTTGATTTCACACAGTCATTTCATCGACTGTTCTCAAAGTATTGATTGGAGGTGCTTGAAGTTTCTGGTGAAGGTTGTTTGTGTGTTTATTTTCATCATTTACGCCCTTTTATCCTGAACAATCCAGAACAATAAAACACAGCTCTCCCTGGATACTGGATGACCATTTACCAGAGAAAACATTCCTAACTTTAAGTGTCTCAGAGATTGCAAACCTCCTCCAACGGCGCTAAATTCCTTACAATAGCTGCTCAACAGTAATAAATGCTCACTTGTCAAGGTCTTTTTTCTACCTTCTACCTGTGGCAGTGTGGCATTCGTGTTTGTTTTGGGCATAGCCAAATCTAACTTGTAGGTCAAGGTCATTTGGTGTGAAAAAGAACACATGACACCACCTGATGGTTGACTCATGAACTGAAGAGCCGGCTGGTTTTGGCTATCTGATGGACCCTGGGATGAGTTACAAAATGACACCAGCTAGACCTCTGTATGTCAACTCCATCTGTCCAAAATAAATGTGTTTCACCTTTGACCCTGGAAGCCTGAAAGTTAATCATCTGTAGCCAGTGCCAAATGACACCAGTTGGACCTCTCTATTTCAATTCTATCTGGAATTATGGCCAAAATAATCCTTTGTGACCATGAATGATGTTGTTGCCACCATCATTTAATCAGCTGTGGAGGTTGGGCCAAAACACAATTTTAATGGAAATTTCATTGAAATTGGTCAAGCAAATTTTATATATTCTTGCAAAAAAAACAACTAACCAACCAACTAACAGACACGGGGTGAAAACATAAATGTAATTTCCTCCAACACATCTTAAAATAAAGGTTTCAAACAACAAGTACAAAAGCTTTTTGTGAAACGGAATTTACTGATGTGTTGTGTATCTGTCAGTGATGCCGGTTGAATTGCACTAGTGATTTCCTCTCTGTCAGAAGGCCTGTGTCATTTCGCTGTCAATTGTTTGCTTTCCTACTCCTTTATTGGCATCCTTCGTATTGGTCTGTGTCCCATTACACTCAGCTGTGTAAGAAAAAAAAGCAATGGGTTAAACCTCTGCCAGAGATAAAAAGCGTAGGCGAAAATGGATCGGCGTCATTCAGCGGTTTCAGCTCCCTGCACGTAGCGCCTCCCAGCAAACAGAAACGGTACTGACAAGAGGACAGAGGGAAAGCAGAGTGGAGAGCACAAGCTCCCAAACTGCCATCCATCCGTCTGGACATGATTGGATTACATGTAAATGATCCAAATGATCAGTATCACTGTTTTCCAAAGGTCAGACAACAATCAATACAATGATGCTGAAGCTACAGTGATGCTGAAGTCATCACATGATTTGGCTGTCTTTGTCTGTTTTATCCTGAAGACTTTTCATTGTCACGGCCGAGTATAAAGCGTGGACTGTGTTGGGGGGAGTGTGTGGGGCTTGTGATGGCTTATCAGCAGGTGGTGCAGCCGTTGCAGAGACTGCGCTGACCATGATGCAGGTAGTGAGATTAGTGGCTGTAGTCTAACAAGTCTTTTGATTGTCAGCATAATCGTCGCAGGCAAAAAGAGAACAGAGTCAGAACTTCAGGCAAACCACGAACTGAACTGTGTGAGTTCGGTGTTTCAGCAGAAATGGCATCAAAGTTTTGTCCAGAGAAGTAGAGTTTTTATATTTTGGGGTAAATTTGAGAGAATATCCTGGCCACGCATCTTTTATAGCCAAACTATAACATAAGTCCAACCCCATGTGAGCTAAGTGTGCGTGAGTGATTTGTATTTCTTTCCATGTCTGGCAGCAGTTGCAGCTTCGCTCTGTGTGTGCGATGTTATCTCTTTTCCCCCTTCGGCCCAGTTAAGCAGAAAAAGGAGAAACCAGGAGATGTTTAATATCCATCAACTTTTGTGGAGGTCGTTAATCAAAAGGGCAAACATTTTATCTTTCCGAGCAGACATTTTAAATACCTAAAGTGTCCTTGGGGTCGTTCTTTGTTAAAACCCCATTTTCGTGGAACATTCCCATGGTATTAAAATGTCAGCATTTGTAAAACCAGGGTTGTTGCCCAGTTTAAAAGTCTTACTGTCTGTGGCTGCTGTTACTCAAATAATTTGACTTCTTCTTTTACAGAAGACGAAGACATACTTTATGAATCCTTGTCAGGAAGCTTCCTTTTTTCTACTTATTTACGTTTCTAATTTGTAAAACCTTTTCACTTTCCCTTTGACATAGACAGGAACAGCAGGACAAACACATGTTTTACTACAATTGTAAGGAGCATTTACAGGAGTGAAAGGCTGCCCTTTAAGGTGCCAGGGGGCAATTTTGGGGGGTTTGGTGCCTTGCTCAAAGACATGTCACCGGGCAAAATGGATCCTCTCCGACAGTCCGCACTGGTCAGAGAATCAGGAGTTGCAATCCCGTAGAAATGTTCACATCTCCGTCTCTGAACCATTTTTGTAGGACATTTTACATATAAAGGTGTAACGTGTGACGGTTGGTTTGGGTCTGTTTGACTCAATCTACCGAAGACTTCTACATCTACATCAAGTGTTCCTATACAGGTAAGATCTACATACATTTACAGCACATTAATGATATTAATTCAAAAATAAAATCAATCTGTTATGTGAGTACTAAACAATCTCTTATGGAAAATATGTTCCCAGTAAGTATTTTCACCTGCCCGATCGATAGGCTGCGTAGCCAGCTGGATTACTGACGAGGTGTAGCTTAAAATATCAGAATTATTTTAAATTTCATTGAAAAAGACAATACATCCAAAAATCATAGAATGTTTGACAGTAGCATGATGTTGATAATTAGACTGATTGAGCGTATAATTCCAAGCTAATTACATCCCAGCCAAATACAGATGAGAGCAAGACAACTGGATTTGTTTCCAGCGAGTAATCATCTAAAACACGTCGGAATACATAAAAACATGAAATCGTCAAGATGCGACTGCGTCAGATCCGTAGCTCGCCATCTGTCTAACTGGAGAGTTTTGTTTTCAAAATGGCTTAGATTTTTATTTTAGGAAAATTTAACTCGTGCATCTTGCTAAACAATGAGAGCACATTTCTCTAAACACAGATACATAAGTAATAAGCGGAGTTGGCTGCGATCGGTAATCCCTGGTTTTTTAGGCCCATTACCCCAACTGAGACCTATTTCCATGACAACGACCTGTGGTATCTCTGCCCACATCGGTCCAGGGCTAAAAGTAATGGCTTATTATTATATCAGGGATGATGTTGAGTCATTTTCTCTGCCCTGGGCTGCTCTCCCCCACCCCCCAAATCTGAGGCCACAAAGGAGCTCTGCGTTACGTTATCAGAGGCGATTTAATTACACTCAAAAAAAGCGAAAAGGGAAAAAAAAGAAAAAAAGGAAAAGAAAGAAGAGTGCAGATTCAACATCAATTTAATGTGGAAAAACATGATCAGACATACTAATGTTTGTCTTCTGTGTGAAATTTTGCATGGCCTGTCTTCCCTTCCGCTCGGAGAGGAAGACTCAGGTCTGTCATCATTAAAATCTCCATTAGAACTCGCTGTCCTCAGTTCGTCTGGGCTGAAATCTCTCGCTGCTTGTTTCCACCTGTCTCTTTCTTGTTATCTGCAGACTACTATTATTTATTTGCGTATCAGACTGACTTATGTATTTTATATCCTTTGCATGCTAAACAGTCTTTAGTAAAGCATCAAATGTTGTCTCCAGTCACTTTTCTCTTTTTCCACATTTATATTCATTATTTGATTCGCTCATGTCTTCTATTCTGAGCCGGTGTTGAATGTTTTTGCGTGGAACCTGCCAACGTCAGACGTCTCGAATGTCGTTTCTTTCAACTTTACTCTCTCTCCTCTTTCTTATTACTTGTGCTGTGTGAGAGATGACTTTAAATTCTATTGTTTTTTTAACTCAGTTTTTAGGTTTAGACGCCGTAACATCTGCCCAGGCACTACAGATGACAAGTCCCGGTGCGTTAACAGCAATGTGCACTGTCTCTGTTAAATAAACCAATAAACCAATAAAATTTATATGTGTTTGACAAACTGCACCGAACCTGCGTCTCCATATCAAACCTTCCCTGGAGCCTTCAGGTGAATTTTCAGGTCATG
>KV751343.1:549834-569228 GCA_001698575.1 Mola mola
GGGAGCCACTTCGGCTGGTCGAACTCGGAGTGACATTTTCGTGTTCATGGAGCAGCTCGGACGAAGCCCGCCGAACAGTTCGGGCTTAATGAGGTTTAATTAGCACCGCTGGCGCCGTCATGTGCCGTGACAGTGTCGCCCCCCCCTTCCAGAACCAGCTGCTGCTGCCGCCGCCGCCGCCGCCGTACCAGCCACCGTTTACGGATCCCGCAATCTAACGTTTCTTTGCTAAGAAGTAACGCGAGACGCGCTGCTCACACAAAGCCAAAGCTTGTTGTCAGTAAATAGATGTCTGTCTTTAATTCGGCTTTCATATAACATGTGACATGGGCGTCAGTCTTTTAAAATTCACTGTTTTGTGATGGCTCCGCGGTGTTTGTGACGAGGAAACGTGATGTTTGGAGGGCCTGTAAACCAACAGTGATACAAGATTATTAACTGGAGCCAATTAGGATGTGTGTGCCGAATTTATTAAGAGAAAAAATTGAAAACACTCTTGTGTGACCTCTTGTCTTGTGGTCATACTAGAGGGCTGTGTTATTATTGTTATCTCGTCCTCATAAACTCTAAACTAAAATGTGCACTGAAAATAAATGCATTGTTGCATATACTAATTCCTCTTGACCCCATATGGACTCAAACCTCTTGATAAACGATGCAAAAGACATTCACGTCATACAAAAGGTGCAACATTGACCTACAGCAGCATGACCGTCGAGTTAAAGGTTAACAAGATGTCTCAGTCTTTCCAAAAATGTTTTTGGAATAAATGATGAATTTCTTTTTGTTATTTTGCAGACAAAAGGGATCATAGTTCTTTTATTTATAAAATTAAAACATTCCCTTTTCAGTTGTGAGGTAAGGAGGTTATGAACTTTGCTGGCAAGAAAACAATGCAAATTTATACTTTCTTCGTAAATGAGAAAATAAAACGTAGTCTCAAAGCTGGGGTCTGGAATCAAGCATGAGACTGGTGTGGAAGCAACTCTGCCACCCCTTCCTGTTTCTGCATAGCTCCACCCTTTAAAACAGTCCTTTTGACATGTTGGCGACAAGTCCTACCACCGCAGCCAAAACGACTTACCTCCTGCCGAGCGTCCCTTATTGAAATGACTGGAAGTGGCGGGTTACCACAAAATGATGTGTAAAGACCCTAAAGTGAAGTCGCAGTGTACAGCATCAGCACCATCTGCTTAACGTGTGCATCGCGACTCGGTTAACTCAGTTTCCAGCAGTCTCGCACTGCGTCATTACATTCTGACATTAGGTCGCAGCGGCTTGTGGCCGCGTGGTTCAATTTGGGGTCCCACCTTCACAGGTACCTTCCTTTAGTGTGAAGAAAAGAGAGTGTGTCTCAAATGCTTTCACGTTGGCGCTGTGCGGTCTAAAAATAAAGTACACATACATTAGTGGCTGCCTATGTCTGATCTGCATGATTTAACAGCGCCTGCAGCCCTTCATGTCCTCTAGCTGGGCGTCGCTTAGCCAGGTAACCTCTGGCTCTGTTGAATATGAACTGCATGCAGATTTTTTCCTGATTCTGTGAATCAGCTGCAGGGTGCAGCTTGAATATTCTGCTGTCAAGCTTCACATATTGTCAGGAAACGTGATCGGTTAATGAATCATTTTTGATACAGATCTGATCTCTACGGTCAGAAGCCGTGGGGGGAGGTTTAGGATTTTGTGGAACATCCAGGATTACCAACTAGATAGAGGCTTCGTAGTGGGATGCTGGCAGTCAGAGCTCGACCTTCGCATAGCTTCAGGAGGAGCTACTGTTTAAAAAATCCTTTATCCTTTCACAGGATTTGCCTGAGCTCACTCAGGAGAGAAAAATGCCAAGAGGTTTGCTCAACTGTCACGTGTGTCGCTTGCCTCGGCTTACTTTGTCCTAATAAACAAGGCGCGCTTATCTCAGCAGGCCTGAAATGCAGCCGTGTGCCAGTAATTGAAAAATTAGGCAGCCAGTTTTCCATCCTGCTCTGTAAATGAGTGAGTGCCTGGTCTGCGTTTCTCAGGTGGTATGCTGAGGTTAGTCCACTTCCGTGCTCGTATTCTCACAAGCTTCCTCTCTTCTCGCACTTCCCTTCTGGCCCGAGACTGTTTTTTCGGAAGACAGGTTGAGTAACTTCACCTGCTTACAAACTGATAGTGGTGTTTTTGCTAAGGTGTGGTGCTGCCACGCATCTTTGGGTGCTTTACTCACAACATGTGATCCGTTTGCCATCGTTGCTGAATGTTTAATGGGAATATTTGCAACTTCACAATATAGCCACGGGCAGTCTGCAAATCACAGAGCTACAATTTTTAATGTAAAATGCCACAATGGACCATTATTCATGATTGTGCAGCTAGAGATGCTTACAAGTCTTATTCTACAGACATAAGGGAACACATCACATTATCGTTTGTCATTATTTTTATAGTCTTTAAGTGAATTACATACAGTTCCTTTTCTCACTTAAAATCATTCTTCAGAGTATTTGTAAGTATTTGTAATACATTTTTTGCATATTTTCCTTTCTCTGATGTAACGTGTCGACTCCTCACAGTGACATGGTGACTACAGCAGATGGTAAAATTAAATATGTTGCCTCCAGATCCAAGCGGCGAACTCGTAACGGGGATTATTAGATATCACTTTCCAGGTGCTAATGGTTGTGTGTCTTTATCAAGGAGCCAAGATTTTACACCCGATGCCTGATGCTGTATCACTTCTGGGGTTAAAAGTACGTGCCCGTGCATAATAAAGCATAACAAATATATGCTTGGATAAACCAAGCAATAACTACACACAGCGTTGCCCCCCTGAGAGTGTCTTATACTCCTTTGACCCATATGGGTTCTCTGGGGAGGAAAGTCCCACAGAAGAATTTTCATGAATGTAAAAAGTTGTGCAGAATGTGTAGATTTATCTTTACACTCCTACAAAACACCAGAGTTTGTGTGTAAGAAAAGGGTCAACATCTGGAATAACGTTAACAAACCCTGAGCGATTAACCTGTGTCAGAAGAGCAGGACGTTCCGAGAGCTTTGGCCCTGATACGTCAGAGGGGCAGCTGGAGGCCGCAGGCCGATGCTGGGTCTGTGGCAGAGCTGCTGTAGCGCGGTCAGACGGTCACGGCTAACTGGTCACCGAGCTGCCAAAACTCGGTCTTGTCCTCCAGCCTGATCCCACACACAACCGTCCTCACTTATACACAGAGCTGAGCTCCAACCGCACCGCCACTCTGTTCTAGATAGTGGCCATGACGATTATATGGAACTGACAGTGATGAGCAAGACTGCAGCGTTTATTCTTAAACCAGTGGCACTCAGAGAGTGTTAGTCTCTGCTGTGGTACCCATACCCGACGTAAACGGGTCTTCCATGGGCCATTCTCAGTCTTTTCACCAAGTTCTTTTTTTAAAGCCGTCCAGTATTTTTTGCGTAATTCTGCTGACAGGAGTATTTAAGAGTTTGTAATGTGTCAGCCAGCACAGCTTGTCTGGTTGGGTGATCCGTCAAAAACTGCAGATCGAGTGTGAAAACTAACCTCGATACACCTGTGAGCCAGATGTCAGCCCTCATCTCTGTGGTTACACCTCACACACTGTTCTCTGTTTTCTGCTCAGTCTGTAAGCAGTTTACAACCCTGGCAGGGAGAAAAACTCAACATTGAAGAATCTTTTCTTTTAAAAACATCATGTTTTAAAATGAATCAGCTTGTCCAAGTCACTGGGTTTTCAAACAACTCATGGAGCCTTTGTTATCTTAGTTATCCAGCTGGCTACAGCTGATAAAAGCTCCCGGCAATAGTGGTCATTTCGACAGGCAAATTTACTGGCAACACATAAGAAGCAAGGATTCTCAACTTGTAATATTAGAATTTTAACTTTGTCCTCATTTATTTAAATGGGGCCTGGATGGGTTTGCCAATGGGATTAGAGAGGCATTTGAAAGTGGTTCATGTGCTTTTGCTGCAACATTCACAAACACTCACAAAAATGCAAGTGCACCTTACTGGAAGATTACTTTACTACATGAATTCCCAATTTCTATAGGTTTTGCGTTTGGTTCCATTCAGGTGTGACAGAAAATCGCTCTGGTAACTTCACAAAACAAGTTGCAGCCTCATGTATGGTTGTTCTTATACCGATACTGGTACCGGAAATGCCGTCCGATACAACCAACAAGTTTGAAAGTCTAGTCGCTGTTCTGATGACATGTAATGTTTTACTACTGAAATTGGACCCTGCTGTTTGTCAACAGCATCCACTGGCATGCAACAGGTGTAATCACAAGCACTTGTGGAAGTTTACTTTTTCAGTTAGGATTCACTGTCAAACCAGATAAAGAAAAACACATTGCATTCATTTTCTTTCTGTTTATTCGTGATTTAATACTTTATGTTTCCAGAAAATGATTGGATTATTTTTTGGATTCTTCCCTAACAGCAGTCGACCGATTGTAGATTTTTTTTTTTTTTTAGGATAAGATAATAATGATGGGCTAGAGCAAAAAAAAAAGACAATAGTCAGTTAATCAGCCACCTCCGGACTTTGCAAAATGGTATCTGCTGAGGGTAAGCTGCTGCTTCTCTTCTACAAGGAAGATTGTCGTTTAGAAAACATGTTCAGGGTTTCTACAGCACTCGTTGTTCACACATCGACTTTATTATGTCCCGTTGTAAGGTTACGATTTTATCAAACTTGAATTAAACCGTAAGGACACCAAACCTTAATATACCCTTCGAGTTAAGACAAAAGGGATAAACGAGCCAGGCAAGGAGCTTCTACCAGCTCCAACCGCAGCCATACACTGTCAGATTAGCTTGCATCCAACGACACTTACAGCTGTTATCTTGTGTGTGTGTGTGTGTGGAACCTCTGTGCAATACGATGATCTAATTTGGGTCCCTGCGTGACGGGTGGAGGCTGTGCAATCATTGGCTACTATCAGAGCCAAGTTCCATCAGTACAGATTTAAAATGTGTCCTATAGGGGGCGAATAAATCAGCTGGTCTCTAATCCCTAGTTAGTAAAAGTATGTGAAGTGAACATTAGTAATGATTTGCCCATATATGTGTTGTTTCGAGAGAGGAATAGAAACCCTTGAAAGCTGTCAGGCTTGGTGCCAGACTTCCCCCAGCTCACACTCATCACTGTATAAGCAGAAGCTTTGCCTCTGGGACAGATGTTGACCTCTGACCTCACATGGCATGCCAATAGTGAAGGGCTCTGACTGGTTGGATAGTCCTTGTGTAACTCAATGACTATTTCCCAACACATCTCTTGCTCTAGTGTCCCCTTCGCTCTCACACACACATACACACGTTTTTTACTACTTAATTGAATCCCAGTCTAACATGGTTGTAGTTGCTGACGGAGCATTAAATGAAGCCGTTGTCCCGTGCCCACCACAGCAATCTTAAACCGAAACAAAGGAACCAGGGAACGGCAGCGGACACACACACATTCAGCCTTTTACAGCTTAAGTGGTCGACTGTGTGTGTCAGCACGTTGTGTGGCGCAGTGCAACCATCTTATCCAACACATACACACACTGGTTATTGCAGAATGGATGTATTGTTGATCAGTATCAGAGAACCGTAGGACATTCTGATTCAACATAATGATCAGTATCAAGTAAATATTTGTTTGGATGATTCAATTGTGAATCATTCTTTAGAGAGTCTCACTTCCTGTGCATAGTGCAGTGAGTCTTGAGCTGAACTATTTAAAAACATGAAATACTTGAATTAAATAACTAATAAATAATTAACTGTCTATCAGTAGGACTTTTGAAAGTAACTAACTTAAAGGAAAATTCAAATTCTGCAATAAACATCAACAGATTAATCGTTGGGCTGATGAATCGGAACTGAATGAACGTTTTAAACCATCTATATTGATGGAATTTGACTCCCAGTAGTGCACAATTGTTGCAAGTTACATCTTTGTGTTGCGCAGAGATTTCATAAGAAACCGTAGATTTATGGTTTTCCACCACTGGAGTTTCTCATGCAAATTTAGGGGTCATGGTGTTGCTCGGGCTCCTGACCAACTGTTTGTCCTTTTCTGTGGAACCGCGAATAAGGACACTGTTGTTACAAGCTTGAAATACTGGTTTAGTTTGGTTTGAGGGATCCTGGGAACTTGGAATGGGCCGTTTTAGTTGCTAACTGGATTGGACTGTTAGGTTTGCGGGGAAAACAAATGGACTCATTACTAAGTGGATTGAACCGTTGAGACTTGGTTCTAACTTGGTTCCTTTGGCCAGTTAATTATTAATTGGCCAAAACCTATCAACTTTTATTTAATTCAATATTAAAAATCCACTCTTAGTTGATTACATTGTATGTTATAGAGCCGTAAGAGAAGCAGTGTAGACTAGAAACTGTATGAAAAAGGCCTGTAATCTCCAAAAAATAGCTGTAAATCTGTGTGTTGATCACCGGATAGAACGTATAAACTATGTTTTTCTGTTTCATCTCTCGTGTTTTTTCGTAGAGGAACTGACCTCAGACCCTTTTTAATCCCAAAAGAACCAAAAAAAGAAGAAGAAATAAAAAGCAACAAGTTGTTTACTCGACTCTTCCCAGCTCTTCTTTTCTCTGAGTCATGGCTCTTTAAAAGTCAGCCTCATGCCTTCCTCATGAAGAAATATTCCTCAGACTGCGCTGCGTTGTTGTCTCTTGGATTTTTGAAAGCAATAGTGCAGTAATCCTGTTTCTGTACTAACGATGCTGTTTCCGAACCTGATTGCTCCTGACAGTTTCATTGCAGTGGTGGTTGTAAAGTAATCCTTTCTGCTTTTGCCAGCATCATAAAGAGCTTTTCTCATCATTGATTTATGTTGCAGCACGGTAATATCCCTCTCAGCTTCACAGGCCTGCGGTCCGGGACAATAGCAGGATTCTCAGTCAAACATTTGTCATCATTATCTTTTTACTAAAATGTTACCAGAACCATAAATATTAACTAAATAAACCATATAAATATTTGTACGCAGTCTCGCTTTGTTTTTGAACTCGATGTCCCTTTATTCTGATGTAAACGTGATACCTGTAACAAGGAATACAATGATGCACCTTGAGACGGCTGAAAAATCGATAAAATGACGCGGCTCATCAAGCCTGCCGAGACGTTAAATGAGTCGCGATACATGTTTTAAACAACGGATGGCGGTGAAGCTATATATCATGACTGCGCTTTAAGGTCTTTTCACGTCCCCCCTCGCGGTAACTCGCTGCTTACAATCATTTCAATGAGGGAAGTGTGGTAGAGGGAAAGTGGTGGAACACGGCGGTATGACCAGGAAGTTGTTACTAATACGTCAAAGGGCGGAGCTATGGGGTGGAGTTGCTTCCAAATGAGTCTCACGATTGTTTCCCAGAAGGGGACAAACCTCAGTTTTAAGACAGAAGACCAAAAAACTTGTTACATCCCTACCTGACAGAGAAAATAATAGCTCAGGAAATGTCACGACTCCATTATATTCCAATTCTCAAAGACCCCATTCAGCTCAAAAAACTTTTGATTTAAGATCAGTTCTCAGTTCAGTACATCCACAGATTTGGTTCTGTATTGCAGTTTTGAGTTAGTTTTCATTTGACTGCAGAAGGCACCTTAATACGTTGGAAAAAGACACTCAGTCACTAGGACACCAAGACAGCGCTGGACTCAGTTGTGTGTATCAGGAACTGAGAGCTGTCTTTTTATAAGATGCTGTAAGTACACAGACATTTCTAAAAGAAAAATATTGTGGAAAGAGTTATCATATTTGTCCATTCTGACTTTGCTGAAAGTTTCAAACAGCATTACTGTCAGAGTTCGTGTTGCTGGTGTTTTTTATTGTTCCAGATCCAACTCGAGATTACAGCGTACCACCGAAACACTTTACCGTCGCTTTGCAAAGCTCGCGTATTGCGTTAGTCTTATCAACTTCCTTCTTTCCCTTAAGGTGATATATCCAAATGACGTCACTTCCTTGAGGTGGGGCTAAGCTGAAACTGGCACCCTGTCACTGGGGCAAAAAGAAGGAAAATGGTGCTGTCACAACACTAAAAAATGTGACTCGATTCTTAATATTCAAAGATAGAATTTTTTTTGTGCACCCCTAGTAAATAGTGCTGAAATAATGCAGTACACTGCAAACTGAAGACATGGTAATTTGTTAAAATGTTGCCAAGCTGTTATTTTTCTAACTAATGAGCTTCGTCCTTGATCGTGCTGAGGCCGTGTGAAAATGTTGTGATGTGGACGTGAAATGGCCTCAGGTAGTGGCAGCTCAGACACGCAAATTATTGCTCACATGCATGCAGAATCTACTTTGACTCATTACAAATTCTTCCATCCGCCTTAGTATAAGAGCTTCTTTATTTTTAACAGAAATGTTTTAAGAGGCGTAATCAAGAATGCTAATGAGCAGCATGGCTTAAATTTAGGAGCCAATCAAAGTGGCTTTCTTTCTCTCTCTAAATTACTGTGTGAAAAGTGTGAGGAAAAACTAAATGCAGCTCTAAATGTTAGTTTTACATGAAGTAGTACTTCTGAGTTGTAATTGCGGCCCTGCATCAACCCCTCCCTGCGCGCTGCCTCTCACACGATGTTATGCAACGGTGTTCTCTTGCATGTCCTTGCAGGATCTCTGGTTTTGATTGTGTAATACTCCAGAGTTAAAGTGGCTGCAAGGCCCCACATTAAGTTCCACAGAATGCCTGTTACATTTCCAGGCAGCCCAGCGTCCAAATCCCGTATATGTGTTAGAATAAATGCATGACCACTGGCAAATTAACTGTGTCCCTTTAGTTGCATTTTTTTTTTTTTTTTGGTGGATTCTTGTTTATGCTTTCTGTGGCCAAACCAGCAAATATGACCTGATATGGTTCAGCCAATTCTTCCTGCTTCACAAAAAGGCAGATGTGAGCGTTTAATGCCATCACTTCTCTCTAGATTTTTATTTTTAATGATAAGAAATAGTATTTTTAGTTGTTGCTCATTGAGTTTTGAAAACAACAGAGAGTTAAGCTATCAGTGTCAGTAGAAGCCTTATTATCACAATATGGTAAATTCAACAGATTGTCCAATATTTCTCCACCATGTGATGTAGATTAAACGTCATGGAAATGTGAGTGCTTAAATTCCCAAAAAAAACGCCTTACATGCCTTTGCTGTGCTGTGAAGCTGTAGTTGAACATAACATTATCACTTGTAAATGGGTTCACGTAGCACCTCACACAAAGCCTTGCAAACTGGGGTTCAGCTCTAATCCATTAATCTTTTCTACGCTGTGATAATGTTATTTTGAGATATGACTGTTTTGTTTTTCTTTGAGAGACGGTATCGCATGATGTTACGACGAGATGAGTTTTGTGAATGGCCTCATTTCATGGGAGGATTTCTACTCATTTGAAATTTCAGTGCAATCAGTTGCGAATGATTTACCTTCAGTGTGGAGCTTGTTAACCCTTTTAACCTTGTTTTGGTTTTTGTTTTGTTTTATTCACATTTGCTCTGCTATCTTAGTGCCCGTTCAATGGACAATGATCACCTCAAGAAAATCATCTGTGGAGGGAGAGGTTTCATTTGATTAGCCTGAGTTGACTGTTACATAAGGTAAATCCCGTGTTAAATTTAGTGTGTGTGTGTGTGTGGAAACTAGAGTTTGAATAGCTAATGTGGTCATGATATTATTCCTTTTTATTTTTTGTTTAAAGTCTATATCAGTTCCCTTTTACATTTAAAAATACTAACCTGCTGCATTCTCGAATTGATTACGATCAATGATGATGATTATTACATTTTTCAACATTTTGGCTTTTCTATGGAGAATTTGCAGCCTGTGCCAACATTAACGTGGACCATTAACAGACCATCGCCATCGAAGATGTTTTTTAACATTACAAACACACCTGCAGTGGATCTTATAAACATTTTTGACAATGGACACAACCAACTTGTGTCCATATATTGATTTAAAATGAAGGAAGGCCATAAAAAGATGATGAAAGCATGTTTTGCCTTGAAAACTCCCCTAAAAGCCAAAAATACAGGCTATGATTATTCCAAGGTAAAGGAGAATGTGCCTTCAGAGGCAATAAAATGTTCCTTCTTTCAGTACTGGATACTGATTCTTGCAATATTCAGAATTTCTGTTGGATAAGTGCTGACTTTTGCACCTCGTTGGCTTGCGCCTTTCACGTAGATCTGTGAGTGACACCTCTTATTTAAGCTCGGATGGTTCATTCCTTACATTTCCGTGAGAATGAAAATTCTTATTTGTAGGTTGATTATACACTTCGAGATGAACTCTCACAAACGCCTCCTCACCTCAGACATTTCTCACTTCCTCTGCATGAAGAAAGTTGAATCTTGAATCTTGAATCTCTAAACTTTGCCTGAACCGACCAAATCTTACAAACGACTCAAACATCACCACAATCAAATCTGATGTCAAGATAACAAGGCTCGTTAGTGGGGGTAAGAGTAGGGACGGGTACGATTACTCGAGCATTCCTCGTTAATTTGAGATGTTTTGTTTCCAATAGTTGAACTCGGTTAGTGTTGTATGCACCATGGCAGCCATGAGCAGATGAGCAAAATGTCTTTAAACACAGAAAAGACAATGATGACAATGTGCAGTGAAGATTCGTAAGGTTAAACTTGAATAGAATTGTTAGTTTAACCACATGCACTTAAAGCTCCAGGAGAAGCTCGCGGTCTTGTATTACATCAGTTGCTCAAGCTGTTGTGACGATACCAGAATGGAGAAGATTAGCTGTTAATAATGAAACTGCTGACTGACGATATGCTGTCATTGAGTTTTGTGAAAGGAGAAGGCTTCTGCGAGCTGATGGCATTTGTCGAGCCAGAATATAAGCCACCATCATGGTGAGCAACAGCTATGAGAGCGGAAGAGATGTACAGTACAAGTACAGCAGCGCAGAATCGGAGGCCAATTTGTAACATGTCGACAAGGAATCACATGTCACATTCACTGGTCATTTCATTCAGAACGGGGATTAGAAGACGGCTGTCCTACAGACACGCAGCACCGATGAGCGGCACACTGCAGAAAACGTAGAGGACCATCAAGGATTTGGCTGTGTTGGCTTTTTATTCACATAATGTTCTCAAACAGCCAATAGGGCCTGCAAATGAGTAAATAGTTGGCTAGGTCGACCCTTGCTGGTACATCAGAGTGGATGCCACACCAACCAGGCTCCAGAGAGTGGTAGGGAGGCAGGAGGCGGAGCTAGGAGCAGTCATTCGCCGTCGCCAGGGTCAACACAGCTCGTTTCACATATAGAAAAGGTTAGTTTCTCAGACAGAGGGACGGCGACGGCCACCAGCTGTAACATATGCCACTGAATGTTAATGGTCTTTGGAATCATTAGTCTTTGACTGAGCAGTATTGAAATGCTAATGGAGCTCTTCTATCATTGCCTTTTTTCAGTCGTGGCACAGCAGCAGATGACAGTGATGACACTCGGTTGTTGAGCCCTGCAGAAAAAATGTGCGTCGTCAGCTGTGGACTCAAAGATGGTGACACTAATGAAGTAGCTATTACTCACTGACAGGCTGTGTTTTACAGTGCAGTGGTGCTTTCGGGGCGAAACAGACTATCTACAGAAGTCCTGTAGTATAGCAGACTGCGGCAGATGCAGGGAGGGAGCGTGGGCCTGGTCCCCGGACACTTTGGTCAGTTTTAACAAACTGTCCTGTTGGGTTGGTTTTGTTTGGGGCAGCTGTGAAGGTTTTTGGCAACAGATTTTTGATTGTACTATTAAACTCACCTGCTCTTTGTAAACTGCAGAAGCCTATATATATATATAAACTGTAGAGGCCTACTTTTATGCAAAAGACAGAAACGTGTACTCACTTAGCACAGCAGTTCAGACTTGTCAGGATATGTCATGTATACCTTTTGTCGATGCAGTTTACGAGAAAAATGTTGGTGACGTATTGTTTTGTCCGATATTTAGTTGGCTACAAATGGTGTTATTTATACGGTGCCTTTGATGCTTAGTAATTATTCAAGAAGCAGGAAACTAGCATGCGAGGGGCTGCAATCGTCTCCCTTCTCTTTTCTTCATTTTAGCTTGTGTCTAGAACCCTCTGACCTGATTGTGTTAACGAACCTTGTCTGCCGGAAACTCTGAGCTGTCTCTGAGCTGAATTTTAAACACTCTACAGCTTGAGTGACTATTAAAAATTGCCTTTCTGCCATGTTTCTTGAATAAGTGTCACCATTTTTTAATATTAGGGAAAAATATCAAACCGTCGTTATCTCCAACATTCCCTGGTAAGAATTGTTCCAAATTTCAACTCGGGTATCGTTTTAAATTGTTTCACTGTTGGAAAAAGTCGCTAAATTTAATGGCATCTAATATTTTAAAGTGAGACTTTTTCAATACACAGATATTTGAGAAAGCAAACTTTATTTGGATGTGAAGAAGCTCAATGCTCAAAACAGCTGAAATTGAAATGGGTTATAGTACTTGTAACTAGTATGTTGTTTTCATTTTTCTATTCTCTTTTCTCCTGTAAGCTGATATTGGGCCGTAATGACATTTTAGTTTGTTTTATTATTTTAAGGTGAATCCAGAGTCTATCGTGGAACGCCTTATTCACGGTGGTGGAAGTAAGAGCATTGTCTACAATGACAGGTTTTAGCTCCTGTGGCTGCATCACAAACGTTTCCATTTGTTCCATTGTTTACATTCTGATGGAAGATTGCAGGTCAGCTGTTTACATTGGACTTGTCTTAACACGTTCACAAGCGCCGACACATTTAATCAGAGGTTTGACATGCACAGAACTGATGAATATGTCGTCTTCAGCAACAGCTATTTGACCTATTTGGTGAGCGTTTTTTCAGCTTCCTGTCCTGAAGATGGCTATTCAATAAGACGGGAAATGAAAAGGGTTGGATTTACCTTTGTTGTGGGATTTAACCTTGTAGTTAGCGGTCCTCAGAGTTTTCTATTAATTTTTAACTCGTTCGACGCTTCAGTCTATCCCAGTTGATTTAATTTTTGTTGATTAAGTTTCGTTTCGTTTTCTGCCACTATTCAATAAGACGGGAAATGAAAAGGGTTGGATTTACCTTTGTTGTGGGATTTAACCTTGTAGTTAGCGGTCCTCAGAGTTTTCTATTAATTTTTAACTCGTTCGACGCTTCAGTCTATCCCAGTTGATTTAATTTTTGTTGATTAAGTTTCGTTTCGTTTTCTGCCACTTATCCGGGTCCGGGTCGCGGGGGTAACAGCCTGAGCAGGGACATCCAGACGCTCCTCTCCCCCGCCACTTCCACCAACTCCTCCGGGGGGGACACCAAGACGTTCCCAAGCCAGCTGAGAGATATAATCTCTCCAGCTTGTCCTTGGTCTGGCCCGGGGTCTCCTCCCGGATGGGCATGCCCAAAACACCTCCCCAGGGAGACGTCCAGGAGGCATCCTGACCAGATACCCGAACCACCTCAACTGGCTCCTCCGCTGTTTGCCCCTCACCTAGGACCTAAATTGAAAGCTTTGCCTTCTGGCTCAGCTCTCTCTTCACCACAACGGACCGCTTCAGCGTCCGCATCACTGCCGACGCTGCTCCAATCCGTCTGTCAATCTCCCGCTCCATTTTCCCCTCACTCGTGAACAAGACCCCGAGATACTTGAACTCCTCCACTTGGGGAAGCGACTCTCCCCCGACCCAGAGTGGGCAACCCACCCTTTTCCGGCTAAGAAGGTGCTGATTCTCATCCCCGCCGCTTGACACTCAGCTGCAAACCGTCCCAGTGAGAGCTGGAGGTCACTGTTCGATGAGGCCAACAGGACCACGTCATCTGCAAATAGCAGAGACGGAATCCGGAGGCCACCGAACCCGACTCCCTCCGCCGCTTGGCTGCGCCTAGAAATTCTGTCCATAAAAATTATGAACAGAACCGGTGACAAAGGACAGCCTTGGCGGAGACCAACCCTGACTGGGAACGGGTCTGACTTACTGCCGGCAATGCGAACCAAGCTCTGACTCCGACAATACAGAGATTGAATAGCCCGTAACAAAAGGCCATCTACCCCATACTCCCGGAGCACCCCCCACAGGATACCTTGGGGGACACGGTCATAAGCCTTCTCCAGATCCACAAAACACATGTGGACTGGTTGGGCAAACTCCCATGCCCCCTCCAGTACCCTCGTGAGGGTATAGAGCTGGTCCAGTGTTCCACGGCCAGGACGAAAACCACATTGCTCCTCTTGAATCCGAGGTTCAACTAGCAGCCGCACTCTCCTCTCCAGCACCCTGGAGTAGACCTTCCCAGGGAGGCTGAGGAGTGTGATTCCCCGGTAGTTGGAACACACCCTCTGGTCCCCCTTCTTGAAAAGGGGGACAACCACACCTGTCTGCCACTCCAAAGGCACAGTCCCCGATGTCCACGCAATGTTGCAGAGGCGTGTCAACCATGACAGCCCTACAACATCCAGAGCCTTCAGGAGCTCGGGACGGATCTCATCAACCCCCGGGGCGCTGCCGCTGCGGAGTTGTTTGACAGCCCCGGCGACCTCGACCCCAGTGATGGGAGGGCCCAGCCCAAAGTCCTCCGGCTCTGCCTCTTCTTCAGAATGCGTGTTGGTGGGATTGAGGAGATCTTCGAAGTATTCCTTCCACCGCCGAACTATAGACTCAGTTGAGGTCAGCAACTCCCCTCCCACACCGAAGACCGTGTGGACGGGGTTCCGCTTTCCCCTCCTGAGTCGCCGAACAGTTTGCCAGAATTTCTTCGGCGCCGACTGGAAGTCTTGTTCCATGGCCTCACCAAACTCCTCCCACACCCGGGTTTTTGCCTCAGTGACCACCCGAGCCGCAGATCGCTTGGCCTGCCGGTAGCTGTCTGCTGCCTCGGGAGTCCCACAGGCCAACCATGACCTGTAAGTCTCCTTCTTCAGCTTGACGGCCCCTTTCACCTCTGGTGTCCACCAGCGGGTCCTGGGATTACCGCCACGACTAGCACCAGCGACCTTGCTACCACAGCTTCGAGCAGCCGCCTCGACAATGGCAGCGCGGAACATGGCCCACTCAGACTCCATGCTCCCCACTACCTCCGGGATGTGGTTGAAGCTCCTCCGGAGGTGGGAGTTGAAGACCATTTTCACAGGGTCCTCAGCCAGACGTTCCCAGCAGACCCTCACTATTCGCTTGGGCCTACCTGGTCTGTCCGGCTTCTTCCCCCGCCACCTGATCCAACTCACCACCAGGTGGTGATCAGTTGACAGCTCTGCTCCTCTCTTTACCCGAGTGTCCAGCACATACGGTCGCAGATCAGATGATACGACTACAAAGTCAATCATTGACTGTCGACCTAGGGTGTCCTGGTGCCAAGTGCACTTATGGACACTCTTATGGCTGAACATGGTGTTAGTTATGGACAAACTGTGACTAGCACAGAAATCCAATAACTGAACACCACTCGGGTTCAGATCGGGCAGTCCGTTCCTCCCAATCACACCCCTCCAGGTCTCGCTGTCATTGCCCACATGAGCGTTGAAGTCTCCCAGTAGGACGATGGAGTCCCCAGTAGGGGCACTCTCCAGTACCTTTTCCAAGGACTCCAAAAAGGGTGGGTACTCTGAACTGCTATTTGGCGCATAGGCACAAACCACAGTCAGGTCCCGTTCCCCAACCCGAAGGCGCAGGGAAGCAACCCTTTCGTCCACGGGGGTAAACTCCAACACATTGGCTGAGAGCCGGGGAGCTATTAATAAGCCCACGCCTGCTCTCCGCCTCTCACCTGGGACAACTCCAGCATAGAACAGAGTCCAACCCCTCTCAAGAAGACTGGTTCCAGAACCTGAACTGTGCGTTGAGGTTAGGCCGACTATATCTAGCCGGTATCTCTCCACCTCACGCACAAGCTCAGGTTCCTTCCCCACCAGAGAGGTAACATTCGATGTTCCGATAGCCAGCTTCAGCAACCGGGGATCGGACCGCCAAGGCCCCTGCCTTTGACTGCCACCCGATCCACATAGCACCGGACCTCTATGGTTCCTCCTGTGGGTGGTGGGCCCACATGAGGACGGACCAATGTTTCCTTTTCGGGCTGAGCCCGACCGGACCCCATGGAAAAAGGCCCGGCCACCAGGCGCTCGCCTACGGACCCCTTCCCCAGGCCTGGCTCCAGGGCGGGGTCCCGGTATCCCTCCGGGCAGGGTACACAAGTCCTTGTTATTCACCATCATAGAAGTCTCTGAACCGTACTTTGTCTGGCCCCTCACCTAAGACCAATTTGCCTTGGGTGACCCTACCAGGGGCAAACAGCCCCCGACAACATAGCTCCTAGGATCATTAGGGCACCCAAACCCCTCCACCACGGTAAGGTGGCGGTTCCAGGAGGGGTGTTGATTAAGTTATTTCTTATTTTCCGACAGAATCTTAATATATATTTAAACAAATGTATTTAAAACCAACGTTAAATTCTTTTTCATAACGAATAGTTAAATGCCTCAGTGAGAAGTAACAGTTCAGCACTGTTTCTCTTTGTCTTTGATCAGGGGTCACACCTAAAGACTTAACAAACTCTCAGTTCCACATGATTCTTTGCTCACAGTTCATGAATTGTTTTCACGATTATTCGTTAATTTGCCAAATGAAACTCCAGAATAATTCTATATGAAAAAGTGTCCTGAGACGGGTCCAAGAGAATGCTGCACATTTCTTTGTGCAACTGAAATAGCTTTTATGTCAAATGGAAAACTAAAATAACAACGCTAAATTGAATTTTTTAAAGCAAATCCCAAATCATGAAATAAATAAACAAATGAGTAAATTCTCCAGCAGCGTATGTGTCTGAGAGGTTGTTCAGTATAGCTCTCTCCCTCGTTGGTACCATGCTAATGCCTGAAGGCTCAAGGGCTGTTAAAGGGCCATTTCAGACATTTTGTCGGACATCTTTAGTGGAGATGGAGAGAAGAGCCGCGGTGCTCAGCCATATCCAGACCGCAGTTCAAGCTCCTGGCAACAGCGAGGATTATTTTGTGAGCTGGAAGCTCCTGTAGCTTTCATTTTGCTGCGATGCATTTTTGTTTTGTCAGTTATCATAGGTTGTTTTTATTTTACGTGTTTCGGAGGCCAAAATGCTGCCGCACCTTGAACGATGATGGGTCATCCTCAAGTTGGTACTTGTTTACTACCGTCTCTAAACACTCGATCGCTGCTACCTGCACGTAAATACAATGTATATGCGTCAAATAATTTAATATCTTCCTCGAATGGATGAGTGACATTATTTGATTGAATTTGATTCAAATGTTTTCAGTGTATTTCTGTATGCATGTATAACATGTCTGCTCAAATTATTTACAATCACAGCAGCTGACTGAGGATTTTCTGAACATGAGAACTTGTGTCATTTTGAACTGTGAACTCAAATCACTGACCACCAGCAGCATTTTCACAGACTTCCCAGTCTTCATTAAAAGAACTATAACGTTGGTACAAATTGATCTGTTGTGCAAACAATCTGTGGATATAATATGATGTTAATAAACAATAAGCAGATCAACAGGATGTGAGTGTTTCTGTGGCTTCCTGTACAGTCTGAAGGCTGCTTGAAAACAGACATTTTTGAGCCATTTCCTGTTCACACTGGCATGTCTCAAACACTAAACATGATGTCATACAGGCCGAAAGATCACATGTTAACTGAACCGTTTTAGTGACAACAACACTAACCTGGCAAACACACTGCAGATAGTTTCAGTTCAGCTGGAAGATCCCAAAGACCAGATTTATATCATGCAGCTGTGTATTTCCTCAGAAATGAAGACAAAATGCATTTTCCAGAACTGTGATCTTGACCCAGATTGGACTCAAGTTGAACGTCAGTTGCACCGTGTTTTTATAGAATCTGGCGTTTTCACTACTATCATCCAGTGTTGTTTATGAGTTATCCATGAGTTATTTATGGCTGTATGATGTTACAGTTTCACACTGCGACTTAGGAGGTAGCCATAAATAAGGAGGAGTGCACAATCTTCACGTAATATTCTGGTTTTCTGGTTTTCTTGCAGTCTCTGTCGGCAGCATGGGCCAGAATCTAGGCAAGAGGGAGTGGGCCCCAGACACCAAGGTAAGAGTCCTCCCTGCAGGTGTGCTACTCCTCTACTCTGTGCATGTGGAACCACAGCAGTGTGTGTGTGTGTGTGTGTGTGAATAAAGCATGGGTTAGAAAATTCTCATTTAACCTTATCAGCGTGAACGCTGGCCTTTATCAGGCTACACTTTGGACTCGAGTGTTGACGAGCTGCGTGGCTCATTCTCTCTTTATTACGCCAGCCGAGCCCTCAGTCACTGTGCTAACACTTGACAGGATGCAGCTTTGGATGTCTTATAAAAGTCGGAGCGTGTGTAACTCTCAGCACCAAAGTTGAAAATAATAAATAATTCAGAGGAAGTGTGTTTTCTCTGTGGTCTATGCACTGAGTGCTTTTCCTCTGTGTGTATTTCTGAGCCGCCCGCATGTGCGCGTGCATGGTTCTAACTGCTTCCGCTCGTACTTCTGCCACTTGGATAACAAATCTAGGCTATGTGGTAATCTCACTGCCACAGGCAGCCTTTTCTACGTGGCTCGGCGCACTGTGAAACCGTATGTGCGTCGCTACTTCAAAAAAGGGTATTATTACAGAGGAGATCCTGTGTTTTGTCTCAAAGGCCACAGGAGTCGGGGTGTAAAATAAACCCTTTATCATTGTTTAGTGAGATTCTGACCACTGATGTACTTAATTAAGTGGGTTTTAATTTGCCAAGTGCAGATTTATTAAAAACTCCTGCAGCTTATTAATATTTACCTCTGCGTGGATGGAATTTCTAATAATATTTTGCACACTGCGTTTTGAATATTAGACTTCAGCATCCCGCTCTGCCGGGTTACCGTGGCAACACCTTAAGCACCGAGTGTCCGCAGCTGATGCTTGTCACCCTGTAATAACCCCTGAAGACTCGAGCCTTGATTAGAGGACCCAGGAGAGCCTAAACTGATGATTGTGAGCGTTGAGGCTGACGCTGAAGCCTCTCCAGGTGCACGACTCCTCTGACATTAGCCTTGGCTCGCTGATCATCGGACAGATGATGATAATGGACCTTCCCCGGAGCAGCAAATCGTTGTTTTCCTGCAGCAACAGCAATTTTTCACTGTGGAAGTCCATCTAGAAATGTCAGATCATTGCAGTTTATCAAAGTCAGATGTTTGAAATGTTTTAGAGCATCTTGCTTGCTGATGGATTTGCGTTTTCGTTGTAGGGTTTTGTGCATTCATGATGAAAATAATCAGATATTTTACATCAGAGCGTATGGACAAAGTATGGCAAGGATGCAAATATATACGTGTATATATAATTATTACGCATCTCTCTGCTCTGTGCA
>KV751343.1:569286-592580 GCA_001698575.1 Mola mola
TTAAACTGGGACAGTAATGTAATATTGTGACATCATATAATTAACGCAGGCCTATCTCAAGTCCTTTTGTTGCAGCCTACTTACGGCATCGGCACATCACCTGTCCAGAGATGACGAAGGCTCGAGATGGCCCTCGTTTTGTCTGGTGAATGTGTTGTATGTCTGCGTCAGCCACTGCACGTCACAATAAAACTGGGCTCGATATGTGCTGCTGTCAGTGGATTACAAAATTAAACTAGTTAATCACAATAATAGAATATGAGTAGTAATAATTAATCACAATTTTAAAATACTAGTATTTAATTGTGGGGTTTTTTTTGGGGGCGGGGGGGGGGGAAAATAAAACAGGATTAGAACTGGAATAAAGAAATGTGTGAAAAACTGGGGAAAGGAATTGCACCCTGTTAAACCAAAGCATTTTTGTTGAATGCATTTTTGTTGCTCTGAGCTCAGTTTTGTTAGGTGTCTGTGAGCCACAGTGTATTTCAGCATCTGTATTGAGATAAATAGGTTGCTACGTTAAAATTGATTATGTTTTCCCCTTTTTTATGCAAACTTCAAACTCTAGTAGAAACCACTAATGATCATAGTAACCAAGAATGTTTTAATGCAGGCAAGTATTGCAGGACTACTGGAATCATCCTACTGGTGTCATTTTAAACATGAAAGGATTGATTTGTACATTCATGAAGTGCCTCAGAGTAGATTTCAAAATCTTAAAGAGTAATACCCTGAAAGTATCGTAGTATTATCTGTGGACCATATCGCCCAGCCTTAGCTTGAAGCCCCAGAACTGTTGTCTGTGACGATCCATTCAGGGCGCACTCACGCTGGGCCATAATGTTCACAATCGATGAATCCACCAACATGAGCATGCCACATCTGTACAAAATGACTACAGACAAGCCACAAAGTCTGTAAAGTTGCAGTCACATTCTTTCGATGTGATAACGTATGTAGAAGCTTCACCACGCTTAGGCACTGTTGGCACTCTGCACAGTGTGAGGGCAGGCCAGCAGGGGGACTGGAGAGGGAACACAATCATGCTTCTGCAGGATACGAAAACAACTCTTCCAAGTGTGAATCCCCCCTAATGATGGCGCTGGTTTGCTTCGTTGATGTTGCTTTGCCCTGCCTGTGCTCCAACAGTATCATTTGGAGTGACCCCAACTCAGTGCTAGCATTTTTGCTAACATTAGCACAAAAGTGCTTCTTTCAAACATTGCGCTTCAGAGGAAGTGGACACATTCACAGTTCGTCATTGCGATATGTGCATACAACCTTTAATCCAAACCTCCATGTAGAAGCGTTTTAAAACAAAACTTTTTAGCACAGGGGGGGACACACACAAGTACTAAAGCCAGGAAAGCATCGGCACCGATATTATAGGAGGAAGTTGGTGTCAGGTCATAAATCAATGTTAAAAAAAAAAAAAAAAAGAAAAACACATTAAGGGTGTCTGGAATAATTGTAGGTGATAATGTTGACAACACTATTAAGATGTTATCCCCTCTCTGGAGAGACCTGATGTTGACTGCAACTGAATTTTTAACAACTGGCCCAAATGAGATTCGTGATATCAGCCAATCTGAAAAAATTCAATAATTCGCTAAACCCAAATAGTGAACAAGACGGTGTGTTAGGGAAAACGTTGATAATAATAAAAGTCGTCATCAGTGTCACCATACACACCTGCAGTCTGCCGCTGTGCCACCTGCCCCGAAATGGACGGAGCGATCGTGCCGGCGTGCTGAGTACGAGGGCAGCCCGAACCAGCAGGGAGGCCGATAGCTCAGCTCACAGATTTGTTCCCTCTGCCTGGAACACACACTCTGCTCAGAGACGAGCCGGGGAGAAAGAAGTGGATTAATTTGTGTAAAGTGATGCTGCCAGGAGAGGCGTTAGGTCGGCATGTCGCAGTGAAGCCACATTGTTTATCTAGACTTTATAATTACGTTCTGCATCCCCTTTGTTTTGTGTAGATTATTGTGGCATTAAAGTCAATTTAAAGGTCTGGCAAAAAACAGGCAGTTGTCATAGTGACAGTCAGGCGGGAACAGAGCGTGACGGAGTGAGGAGGGCTGTGTTTAAAGGCTGCTCTCTGAGTCTTGATGCCTCTCCCAGTCCCTCATCAGCCTCACGAAGGTAGAAATGTACCCCTTTGTCAAACCTAAACAGCAGCTCTGACAATTTTCTGAAACACTGCCGATATTTTCCAGCCTTTAGTCTGATTCTGAATCGCGGAATAAAAACACCACCTTCGTCAGACAGTTTCTCAGACGTTTTCAAATGTAAAAATGTGTGTGGTGGCTTTGTTAAAGCTCCCCACTCACTTTGTATCTGAGCTTTACATCAGATGAGGAGGGAGACAGAATAACAGAGTAAGAGGGAAAAAAGCCTCGTGCCTCCGCTTGTATCGCCTGTTTCTCTGACTGATGTGCCATCAGTGCTGAATCACAGGCAGAGGCGCTGAGTGTAGTGTGATCAGATCTGGACAGATTTAGTCACCACTGCGTGCAAAGCTCACTTATACTTATTAACTGAACCAAAGGCAGACTCAATCTCTCAATCACTGTTAGGGATGTAACGATTCTTGTTCTTTTACTCTTTCTCAGACAAAATAGGACAAAACACTAATTTTTCTCATCTTTTCTTTATAAAATTTAAAGAATTCCTTTATACTTGTGAGTGTAGGGAGCTTTTAACTGTACAAACTGCTAAACAGAGCATGTTTCTTTGTCTTTAGTCCCTTTCCAACAAGCAGTACAGTTTGGTTCAGTTCGGTACAGCACATTACAGGTACGCTCATTTCAGGTGAGTGTTTCCACTGGCGACCGTTACTTGGTGGCCGGGGTAGTCTGACCGCACTTGTTAACATGTTGCATGACATCATAGAATTAAAGTCAATGAAGAAACCTTAACAAGAAACAAAGGAAACAATGGAGGACATGTAGCATTTCCTGTTGTTTCTGGTCGGTCTGGTCATCTACACAGTAGACAGGCTCTGTTTGAGAAAAGGCTGCATGCTGCGAGGAGAGACATGGCCTGACGCATCACGATTCTCTCGACCAATCTGCAGACTGGAGTGAGTGTAGCAGACTTAACATTTCAACCAGTGGGAGAAATCACCCGCAGTGCCAAAGTTATAGTGTTTGACTGCAAATTCACTCGCTGTGATATTTTGTATGATCTAACACTGTGATGACACTAAAAAAAAGGAACCAAAGTCAAATAATCATTACGCATAACCCTTATTTGCAATAAATCTTGCACTGTGATCCTGCAGATTACTGATCAACCAAGTCGGTTTTCTGCCCTGCTACAGCGAGCGGTATTTTCAGCCTGGGGTTGCGGTATAGAGGTGTCAGAGTCAGTTCTCGTCAGTTAGTGAACACTCCATCACAGCAGCAGAAGAGGATAATTGGCACTTGTCTACAGCATAAAGGCGCAACTCTCTGGCTGCCGTTCCTGTAGCTGCCAACAGTGTTCCACCCTCCTACACACTGAGCCAACACTTCGCATTTGTGTCGCAGGCGTTGAAAGTCCCAGTAACAAGTGGCTCAGTTGACTCTTATATTTAGAAAGCATGATTGAAGCCTGAAGTCTCCAGCTGAGGGAGCCTGAGGCTCAGCTGTGGGCCAGCAGCCTTCACAAGCTGTTATTTCTCTCAGTGTGACGAGTTCTACGTGTGGCGAATCTCCCTGTGGGCTGGTTCCTGTCATTTCTGTCTGAATCATCACTGCAGTCACCCTGATCTGATCAGAGAAGACTGATCTGCTCTGCTGGCCTCAAAGTCTGATCTTTAGAACTACTAAAAGTAAAACTCACTTTGTTGGTGGAGTTCCCTCAAGTGAAGAAGGTAAATTGAATCATTGGAGATTTCTGTCCCAAATCTCCATTATGAGAGAGCCATGAATCTAATAATTCCCCTTCCTGTATTTTATTCCCAAAAATCAGGGATATTATGGATCCAGTAGCACAACTGCGTACGCAGGATTTTCTGACATCAGGACATCATTTCAGCTATGGCTTAAATACTATCAGGACAAATGCTAATTGATTAGTAGACCATATGTATTCACGGCGATACATTGTCATATCTCCTCCATCAATCATATATATCTAGCGTATAGCCCAATATCAGAACCCTTACACCCTCCAACCGGTGACTGAAAACATAAAACCCCCTCAGCAGGGAAGAATAAGAGGAAGAGCTACAGAGGAGGGATCCTTCTTCCTTGGACAGACAGACATGACATAGATGTCACATGGACAACGTGACAATGACAAAGTCTACTGTTTCAGAGGTAACTGTAGTCCACAGATCCAGATAGTACTGAGCCACCCAGACCAGGATCCAAGTCTCCTGCTGTGCTGCTGCCTCTCAGCTCTTTTGATTAAAAATGTCAATACTGAATCCTACTGTATATATCATGTCTAGTTCTCTGTGGTCCTCCTGCCAGGTTAGAACTTAAGAATGGCTTAAACTTTAGAGCTCGATTATTTCTGTATGTAATATTACCAGTTCGGCCTTCATCAAATGGCATTGACCATTTCCTGCCTGCTCTGAAATTTGATTGTCCGCTTGACATTTTAAAAATCAATATTACAGTACGACTCTGACATTTTGGAAGGTACTGCCACAGAGACGCCACACGGTCTCAATTTTCTTTCTTTTATTAATCAATGTCTGAAAGGTGAGCTGAGATGTTCTCGCTCCATTTGTCTTCCATCTGTGAAGACCATGATGTGCTGAAAGACCCAGCTTTGACTGAAACACTGATAAGAGAAGGAGCTTGGTTTCTTGTGGAAAGTCTTCTGAACGTTGATTAAGTGGATAACTTCTTCTTCACTGCTCGAATGTGAGAAGCAGCTACGCGTATTGAATCGTCATCCAGAGCCGTAGGACTGAATGCAGGCACCACCGAGGCAAACGTGCTCCCTGACATTTAACTCTGAAACAGTTTTCACTGAAGTTGTTTCTGTGTCTCTGACATTAATCACACAACTTTTTTTTTCTTTAATTATTTTCTAGACATATGCCGTCCTCTCCTTGCATCAGCTGCAGCCCTCCAGCAAAACAAGCTAACTTCAGCTGTGATTTGGCTCACATGTAAAATGAGAACCTTGTCAGTGGGGTCAGAAATATACACCAAACAATATATTTTTTACCAGGGAACAAGTCTTTTGTTATGCCTCCATGTCAGCAACAGACAGTTATGCTTTCAGGTCTCTGTTTCATTCTTATCATACTGATAGTTTAAGAAGTATTTAAGAAAATGTTAGATTGATAAAAACATCCACTTGGTCTCTGTTATGAACTGATGATCTGACACGAAAATACTCAAAAGTCACATTTTATGTAAGTCAATAATTGTGACCAAAAGTGATGATTTTATTTCCAAAAGGACCAAGGACAGCGTTGCTGTGACCCCTGGAAACATAATGATTGGGAAGAATACATTTGTGGTGTTGTGTCCTTTAATACAGAAATAAAAAAAAGGACGATTGACAAGCTAGAAGGTCACCAGGTGAAGGTAGGAGGGAAAGACTTGACGAGTTGTTTTTGCTGCATTGATAATGAGGAGGAGAGCATCATTTTTGTATCCACCAGCAAATGTGATTTATTTTAAAGGTGGGTGAGACTGGATACATGATGAAACTATGTTTTATGCCACCGTGCTGGTGGAGGTATGATGCTTTTGGGTCTTCTGTCTGTCTGTTTATATGTTTCCGTCCCCATTAGTTTCCACCACAGTGGTCACCAGTCTTCCTGGGCTTTCTCTGACCTTGTCAGCTTGGACATGTGGACTTGACCTTGTCAACATGTTCCTGGAACAAATGTAACTGTATTAAATGTTGTTTGTTTTTTTTTTTTTTTAAGAAAATATATATATCAAACCTATATATATTAGGTTTTTCAGAATGTAGCATGCTGAAAAATTGTATTCGAGACTGTATATTTTGGCACTAAGGTGTTATTCAGCTGTAGATGGTTGTTGTTTGGGTGATTGTGATGGTAAAATAAATTGAGCTGATGACCGAGGCAGGATTTTTAAGCAGAGGTTTGTCTTTTAAAGTGAATAAAATAACCAGACAATGAAGGAGAGAAATGATCAAAATGTTTTTCCCCAAGAGCGCCTTGTGAAAACTCAGGCTTCTAATTTTTGTTCAGTGTGAAAGCAAAATATTGATTTGTGGACAGTCAATATCATAGCAACGTTCTGCAGATTCTATATCTGCTAAAGACATGAAAATAAAATCCCTCTGTGTGCTTTCTCTGTCCGTTCCTTCCTCTCTGTCGCTCTGTCTCCCTCTGAATGAGGGAAATCATGCTGTCATCATCAATATTGATCCTGAACTGGTGAGCAGCTGAAATTCTACATCAAGCAAGAATGAGAAAAACTTTCCCCTTTTGAAATAACAGCAGTTGGGCTCCTCAGTTCCCAAACACGTACAGATAAACATGGTAAACATGACCCTGACCTGACTTCTCTCCGATGTGTTGCTGGCATCAAATTCAGAGTCAGAAACAACTTTCTCGGCTTCAACTTTTGATATGTTTAACGCAGCGTCCCAGCGTTTTTGGGAGCGAGGTTGTGTGACGGCGTTCAACCAGGAGGCAGTTTCCTCAGCAGCTACTGATGCAGAACGCATTGATTAAATCACAGAGCGCGTGTCAAGTTCAGCATCAAATTAGCCACTGAAGGAGAGCTTCACCGCTCTGGTCGCGGCTGTCACGAGGGACGACTCAGTCACAGCACATCAGCCGTCATCCGGTTAGAATTTACCTACTGCTGTTTTCTGATCACATCTTGCCTCAATTACAGCGTAATCCTTTGAGACCTATGAAACTTTCCGGTAAGGAAGTTTCTAAAGGCATGTTTTCAAGTAGAAACACAACAAAAGTACTGTTACACAACACAGATTATCCCCATTGCACTACATTTCCTACATTCTCATAAGGATGTAGAAGGACAATATTAAAACAAAACAATGACTTATTGATTAAATCACATTCTGTTGACCTTAGTGTAAATTTTGTCTCCCGGGGTACACAAAACACACACACAGTCATCATCTGTCATAATCACTGCATTCTACGTTCTACATGCAAGTGAAAATGAGCAGACAGCAGCATAAAAGCTGCATTGGTGGAGGTTTGTGCTCTCTCAGTGCTTTCAGGCTTTCTGTATTAACTAATAAAGAATGGCTGATAGTTCTGCCTGAGGAAACTTTACTCAATTTTGATATCAATTCTGATCTCGCCCCCTCTGCATTTCAGAGACATTAACACCTTCTTTTGAATGTTAAAAGTATGAGTATTGCTGTGAATCTGCTGTAATAATAAAGCTCAAAAGCCTACCACGGCGCTTTGTCTGCCTCTGTTGGTGCCCGTCTTATCTCTGTTGCCATGGCATCTCAGCATCTCACCTCTGCAACCTGTTTTTGTGTTCCCATTCAAGGCTTCATCACCTGAACATGAAGCACCGCTGACGACGGCTGAACCTGAATCACAGGATGAAGTCTTTGGTAAGAGGGGAAGCCCATGTTGTAATTTTGATTTTTAGATGCATATTAACATTAACTCTAAACTCCCAGTAAAGTTCTGTTAAAGCTCTGTTCAAAACATTAGTGGGCCACTAATCCCGCATCGTGACACTTCTTTAGAGCGACCAGACTGGCCACTGGTGCTGAATTTATTATTGTATTTGATGTTTGAGGGGTTATTAAAGGCTCTTTGTAAAACTGCAGCCAAGCAGATGATGGCAGATTTTGGTGCACAACAAAGAGAATATCTCCTGTTTAGTATTGAATACTGATACTATTGATGTTTTTCAATGCTGAATGCATTTCAGAATTAATACCTTTTACCAGATAAAGTTTGTCAAATTGTTCTTTCAAACTTTGTTGCGAAAGCCTGAAATCCATGTCGAAACCCTTAGTGTCCTTGTTTTGTAACATGAATGAAAGCATTAGTGCCTCTGAGGCCTCCTGTGGTCAAAGTTGATGATAGAAGTTGGGGTGAAGAAATTGCAGCCTTAGAAACCCCCTATGTGAAGGAAATTTTTTTGCTCAGAATATGTGTTTGGGCCAAAGAAAGCTGACACTGACTCAAAGTGTGTTGACTTGATGCTGCGCCAGGAAAGTGCTCACACCAAGTAATGAAGAGAGGTGTAGGTGTGAAAGAGGGCAAAGCTGGTTGTCCATTCTGCAAGAGAATAAAAGCCCGTCAAAAAGTAGGACACATCTGTCAAGCAAGATCGTTAGAGAAAAGAATGGAAGACAACTGCTGCCTGTTGCTGCCGCTCTGTGTCACTCACTTATTTTCTGACGGACCTGAGGTGAGAGCAGGATTGTTACATAAAAGTTGGCGTTTTTTAGTGTTTTGAGGCCAGAGGACAAGCATGAGTGTCACCCTATCTACTGACATTGTGTTTTTGATATTTTTTTATATGTATTTTGAAGGGTTTATATCATACTTGTCAAACTTTAGGCCATTTTAAATCTGGGCCGTGAGATAATATTTCACCAGATTTAAAATGTCATTTTGCTTGGTGCTATTGTGATATATTTTAATTACCTGTGATAAAACTTCTTCATTGGAAATTGAGAATGTTTGTTTTACTCTGATATCTTTGATTTGTTCTGAATTTCAGAAGATGTCTTGGGAGCATCAATGATCATTAAAATATTGCTGAAATGAGTCTATGATGACCAAAGAGTTTCGCACAATTCTGTGTGTTCAGAAGTCCTGAAAGAAATGCATAAAACACTTTTTATGATTTATTATTAGGGTTGGGTATCATTTGAATTTGAGAGATTCTGATTCCGATTCTGGTTCTAAATGATTCTCGATTATTTGTCAAAAAATGTCACACGTTCAAAAAAATAGAAAACATTTTTTGCAGCTTTCCACTGGTTGACTCATATGAATATAATCACCTTTACCTCTGCTTTAACAGTTTAAGGAAGCTATAAAAGTTATAGATACAGTACAGTTTGAGTTCAGTTATTGAATTGTATGTCCCAGTCATAATCTGCTCTTCCTCCATTCGCTGATGATTCGCTGTTGTCAATAGATGAAGCTCCAGTTTCTCCAGACCCGGATGGAGTCTCTGTGTGCTGTGTCACTGCTGCCTCTTTCGAAAGTGAAGGGATTAATCCTGAAACACATCTCCGCTTTTCCCACACAGAGCAGGAAAACACTGACATTCAGTCATTTGTGACAGGTGTTGACAGGTGCACTGTGACAAGTCCGACTCGACGTCTTTTGAACAAAATGAAGCCAAGCTTTTGAGCTTCTTCGGTCATCATAGCGCACAGCTCTAACCTTACTCAGACTTGTGTCTGTGAAATTAGAATTTCATGATTCCGATGGAATCGTAACATTGGAACCTGTTTTCGATTCCCATCCCTATTCATTATACATATGTTTGACTTTTGTATACTGTGTTTATGAGCAGTATGACCTTTATTCAATAACTGGGAAGAGGACCCACATTGATGGATGCACCGTCCGACTGGTTTTCAAAGAAAGATCAATATTGACCTAATACCATGCGAAACCGGTTTATCAGCCCTGCTGCCTTGTGTCTGTACGTGCATACTAACATGATCAAATTTGTGCGTGTCCATATCGATGTCATGCCACACTAACTTGTTTGAGTATGCAATCATCCCTGGTTGTTCAGAGGGAAACTTCCCAATGGGCCATGGCTGCAACTCTCGCTTTGTTATCAAGCGGGAACGTTGGTCCTTGCAGAGGCTTCATCAGATTGATCTGTTTGCAACTCAATACGCTCCTGCTGGAGCTGATTAATGCCCCATGTGTTTAAAACTTGTCAATGATCACCATGGAGCAGCTCCAGCTTCTTGAATGTCAGGATCTACTGTTTTTTCTTCTTCTTTTTTTTTTTTTTTTTTTCCCTGCAGTAAATGAAGAGTTTTGGGGTTTTTACTGTTGGTTGAAGTAAAGAAGTTTTTGAAAATATATAGAGTAAATGATTAATCGATTAATCGTGCATCTAATCAGCAGATTAATTGATAATTAAGCTAATTGGTAGTTGCAGCTCTAGAAATATAACATTAAACCTGGAAGAAATCAAGATTGCAGTAGAGCGTCTTACATGCAGCACAACATTTCAAACACTCTGAAAATATTTTGTTGGTGGCATGAAGAACTGAGCCCAAGATATTAGCTGATATTCCAGAATGAATTGATTTCTTTACTGTTGTGTGTGGCTGTCACGGTCATGTCAGCGAGGAAGGGCTTGAATGCCCGCTGTTGTCTAATGATGACTTATTCTTTCTAGATTTGAAATATGGCCCAATGTCATTCGCTGATCAATCCAGAGAGAAGTAAAATAAAATCACACCCGTTTGTCAGAGTCTCTGTGTGTTTTATGACTCATCAGATGTTATCCAACATCTCAACTTCCCTACGTGAGCACGGTCTGAATATGCTCCATGGCTTCACTGATTTAATGACATCACTTTGAATATGTGTTGGAACTCTTATTATCTTCTTCCACCGGCCTCTTGGAGACGTGGCCTGACTGCAGTATGTGCTGGCTCATTCAGGCGTTGCTTCTAACGGAGCTTTATTGAGCTGAAACTGGACCAGATTTTAGGTCAATTTTTCTGGTTAATGAAGACGGTGCTCGCAGGCGATACAATAAGAGCTTAACGAGCACTTTGTCTTCATTAAGGTTTGTTGGAAAGGGGAAGTGAAAGTCTCTATCACAGCGTGTTATTTGTCAAAGAGCTCCCTCCGAGCACTGTGGCGTAGAACAAACTTAATGTTTAACTGCTCAGTCAGCACTGCTGTGTGTAAAAATCCCATTTTCTTATCAGCTTCTATCTCTGACTGGAGGGAGACGGCTGTTAGGACACATTTAAAGCCTTCCTCTGATCTGTGCACCAAGGTTGAACTAATTCACCCCCATTAAGTTGATTCAGGGCATAGGCTGCAGAAAATAATAGGAATTTTTTTTTATGATGGGCAGGTTAGCTGTGCTTTATTGGAGCCTGTTTAGGCATTGTTGTCATCAACCGGCGTCATCACTCATCCCAGCCTGTCCCAGCGTCTGGGGACGTCTCCATGCGCCACTTCCTGTTTGCTCTGCTTTTCCACCGAAGGGCAAACACCACCGTCAGCTGTGCGACTGTTAAAAGCCCATTATGGCTCCATTACCTGGTCCGGTCTTCAGCAGTCCAGCACTCAAGTCTGTCTTCCTGCCTGTGTGTCCCATCCCGCCTCTCTCTGGGTCAATGTTTCGTCTTCGGCACAGGGTGAGCTGAGGAAAAAATAGACAGCAGCTGTACAAAGAAACCCAGGAGAGGCGTAAAATAGGATAAGGCTCATACGGGTTATGTCATTGTTGGGACACGCCAAGCCTGTAGTCGGCCCTCCGGAACGTTTGTGAGTGTCTCTCATCCTGGTCTTTATAACTTGTCAGCATTATCTTACCCTGCTGCCCTCTTTTTTTAGCCAAATCAACAATTAAAGCTGCGTTGCTGGTGGCGCAGTGAGAGAGATCCCTTTAATTGGCTGTTCAGCTTTGTAAATAACGGCAGATGAGTACAGACGGAAGCAATAAAAACTCTACTCGTCTTCCTCTGCTTATCTTGGTCTGGGTCACATCCAGTTCGTTCCCAGGCCAGCTGAGAGGTGTGAGCTGTCCAACATGTGCACCCAGTAATGAAAGGTTTTGATATAATTCTATAAAGCAGGCACAACACCAGTGCCTCCACATGCACATGCACGCATCATGCATGGTTGCCCTCATTGACTACTGCCCCCCTCTGGTCTAGAGAGTCATGTCTCTCCATGCAGGTGCAGAGTGTACCGTGCGTACTACATGTCAGTCTGCAGACCCTTCTTTCATACAGTTTACTTTTTATGTGAAGGCCAGGGAGGCTACAGTCAAGAAACAAAATATAATCAAGTTATATCAGCCACAGGTATTTGTGATAGCTGTTAATGATGTCTTCACATCATACGTTACATGAGGTGCTGCTGTGAATGAATGTTCTTCTCTGGAGATCTTCATGTGAAATATAATTATCTCCATTAAGTCTTAGATCCGTTTCATCGACTTTGTGATGGAGCTTAAAGTGTGAGGACTTAATGGAGACTTTGCAGGGGAAAACCATATTTAATCCATATTCAAAGAAATATCGCATTATCATGATAAACTTGGTGCTGAATGGCTTCAGCGCCTCACAGTGGTCGGAGGATAAACTTCAAGTATCCCTGACATGGCAACATCTTTGTGTGATACTATAAAAACAGGTTTACTATGATCACTATATGGACTATATGAAATAACTCTGTCAGAATGACTCGGGTAAAACAAAAGACACAGTAGCTGAAGGCTTTCTAACTGCACATGAATCCCAACGCATGAAGATCACTTTTAGCCTTTTAAACACCACACAAAGTACTTGTAAAGAGAATTTTGGCTCTTTCTCCAAGGTGCTTGACTTAAGAAGATTGACTTTTCCTTGTAATCAGTTTGATTATGTGCTACATTCTCCTCCTACAGCCACTCGTCAGAGGACTGAATCAATATGGGTTACCTAACCTCAAATGTTGTAGGTTCAGTCTGTTCTTTGTGCACATGGGAGCAAACTTTTGCGAAGACAGAAGACTGAGTCCATCAGGAGCCGTGGTAACTTATCAGCAAAGCACCTATTTATTAGATTTTCCCTGATGTAACCCTTAAAACAATAGACAATAGAAATTGTTTGCCAGCGACATCTTGGATATTTTGTCATAATTATTTCTGCGGGCATCTTCGATTGCGTCATATGATTAAAATATGTGCAGCCTAAGATAACAGAAGTCAATGAACTGTAATTCTTATGAAAGGTGTTAAAATCTTGTCATTGAAAAAAAATATTTACCACATAAACATGCAAAACATACTGATCCAAAAGATTTCCAAATTCTGGAAATATAAACGGTATTTATTAACAATCCACAATTTTAACTATGGACATTTTTTTTTTGTTTGTTTGTTTTTGAGATGTACGCATTTTTACGAGCACAGCACTAATTTGTTTCCATACATAGCTTCATTGGCACATAACGTAACATAATTAACATCATTGCAGGTGTACAATGGGAGGGAGAAGAAGACCCAAATATAAAGCTTTCTGCTTCAAAAAGAATAAATGCTGTAGCTCTCTGGGTTTTTTATTTTACATCAATTTTAGGAGGATTCTGCAAATAAATATCCTGTTGGAGGTCTGTTTTCCTCAGGTTAATGTCTTTTATTTATATTGTTTTTATCAAGCAGCACTTCCCCAGTGACCATTCTTTTACCTCACGTCACATTGCCTGTGAAGAACTTATTCTGTTTCCTGATGGGAAGATTTTACAGCAGCTCAGTGTTTGCCAGGAAGGGATGGACCAAGAAGAACTGCATATAATTAACACTGATGAGATTATTCAGACACAGAATACAATAGAATATGAAAGTGAAGATTATGATCTGGACGAGTACAACAGAATTCATTTGCTGTGTTTCACTGATTATTATGATAACAGTAACATTTTTATTTCTGATTAGTAATTCACTATAATCATCTTCAAACATTTTAACGTTCCTCAATACTAAAAATGTTTTTAACTTTATCAGTCATAGCTTCTTTTAGGCATCTTCTCTATTCAGATGACACTACACTCGTAATATTTCAAAGAAATTTAATATACTACTATGACACCCCAAATAAACTAGTGTATTAGTCCATTCCACAGGATGAGGACAGTTGTAAACTGAAAAGGTGTTTCAGTGCTGCTGGATTCAGCAGCTGTCTGCAATTGATGCATTCTGACGCTGGAGACAAAAAATTACACATCGGCCGAGGCAGTTCAGCAGAAATGTCTTTAGCCACTAATGTACACACTACGGGAAGGTCATGGATTCGTTTACTGCTGTGTGAAGGCAGTAGATTAAAGGAGGACATGACACAGTAATCAGTTGCCAGATCAGCTCACTATAAGTGACTTTGGGTTTGTTTTCATGTGTGTGTGTTTTCCCTCTCTTCCGTCTCAAAGTGAAAATCCCTTGTTTGTACCTTTGCAGAATCCATTGATAACCCCGTTCCCACCCCCAACTCCCCCGCATACAAGATACAGATTCCTATGACACCAACCTGGTGATGTGCAAATCAAACGCGGTGAGAACATAGCGAGAGAAACACGGAAAAACATATAAAAGAGAGTGAAGAAGATGATTCAAAGATACTGTAAGTGAGAAATACATCGTACAGATCTTCCTCAGCTTCAGGCCTGTGCTCATTCCCCCCCACTCTCGCCACCTGCTGGAAGAAGTGGTGTGAGGCCGAATTCTCAGAATGTTTACGCTTACTAACAGGCAGTTATGTGGTATATTACTGTATTACTGTTAAAAGCAACATGTTACTGTCATGAGGACCAGGATTAGGACCAGAGAGGACAAAGGCATTTTTTTCATTATGAACTAATGTTGATTGAGAATGAAGTTGAAATAGAGTTTTGTGAGTAAAGCTCAAGGTTTGAGAACATAAAGTCGACCTTTGAAGACTGTAAACAGCGCAGAGGTGGCTGCTGTTGTGTAGGCTAATGTACAAATGCAAGAGTATCCATGGTTACACCTGCGGGCAGTCCAGAGGGGGTATGTAGCATCAAAAGACACACGGTGATCGATTGATTAAATCATTGGATCCCAAAGGTGTGGAGCTCAGGCTGGGAGCTGCGTCTGAGTGAGTTATATTCAACATTATTCTCAACATTTTTTTGTCTTTTTTTTCTCAAATTGCATAATGACAAATAATCTTTGTCTCCTCAATTTTTTTTCACACTGTAAACCCCTAACTCTGATCAATAATCAAATCCATGGTCATATCTCATACAGAGAGATGTAACGCTTGTGAAGTAGGGAGGTTCTAAACTGTGTAAACTGCAAAACTGCACATTTCCTTTTCTATGTCTTTAAGCTGAAGTTTGTTATTTCTGGGAATCAAGCATGAGACTCCATGGAAGCAACTCCGCTACCCGTCTCCTCTCTTTTTCTAGTCCGAAACTCCGCTTCCCCATTAAGACCATTGATTTGACGTGTTGACAATGGCTTCCTGGTTCTCCCTCCATGGTTGAAACTGCTGTCCTTCTCCCGGGCGAGTTACTGCGGCGTGGTGGGAAACGATGTTAAAGCAAAGTCACAGCATATAGCTGTTTTAACAGCGCCTGCTGCTAAAACATTTAACATCCCCCATTTCAACCGGCTCGTTCCATTCCCCAGAGTTAGAAATCTATAGGCTAGTCTTAAGTTTTGGGACAGGCTGCTTCTGTCGTAGTTTCAGCGAGTAGACTTTGGTGCAGAGGGTTTTATTGTGAAAATGTGAGGAGTTGAGGTTTCTCTGAGGCAGCAGATCCAGAGCGAGTGGCAGCTCGATCAACTGGTAAAATCACACAGAGTCGCAGAACTGACACCGAGTGTAATTCTCAGAGAGCGGGCCAGAACAGCAAGTACCACGTGAATCAACGAAGGGATGGGGTTTAAATGCAGGGACATGTGAGCGATGTTCCTCAGGTGTGTCACCTGCTGCAGCTCCTCCTAAGATGGAGAGAGAAAAACACGGGGGGGTGCAGGACAGGAAGTCCCAAAAATCATGACAGCTTCACAGCTGCACTGATCTGGTGGATGGCTGCTGGGGTTCGTCAGAGAGCTCCGCATTGCTATTGGTGGACAGGAAGTAGGCAGAAGACATGAGTCTCCTCCACTCTGTGTTCGCTCGTTACTAACTCTGTACAGAAATCTCTGAAGGCACAGATCAACCCTAATGAAGAAAGAATCAGAACAGGCTCTTGGGAAATTAGATTTTTTTTTTTTTTTTTCCCCCCTGAAGTTTTGTGAATGTTTGATATGTGGTTTATTTTCTTGGGATGAAGACGTGGCTGATGGAGTTGATGCAGAGCTGTGTGTGATGTGCAGAGCAGGCTTCTTATTCAACGGCGTGCCCTTCATGTGGCCCACACGGCTGCCGCTGCTTTTTTGTACATGCAGAGTATGATATAGAATATTCATGTGGATGACATTTGACTGCATAAACTTACAATATATATCCTGCATTTTATGGATTTATACTTCATCCAACACAAATACCCTACAGCTTGAGACAATAAGTCCCAGTTGTCTTTAAAAATAAAGCCCTTTAGACTTATATATACTGTATATATATTGAAATAAGAAATATCTGCGCCCACTTGCGGGCAAAATCATTTACTTCTCTAGTTGTTTACATTGCGGGCTCCCTGTAAATACTGTGTCCTTTTTAGCACTAACCCATCGACCACTACAGCTGCACTAGATTCTAATTCTCCACCTGCTAGAATTAAAATAAAATAATCAGTGAATACAACATTGAAATCTAATCACCTTTTAAAACTATTTTAAACTGTAGGGAAGCATGAATTTAATTTATTGTTATATCCACCTGTTTGTACTGTAAATCCAACATTTACACTCCGTTTCATAAGTTCTCTGAACAATTCCTGAGAGGAACGTCTGCGACCAGTATCAATATCTCTGCTAGTCACTAACAGCATCACTCTGTTTCTTTCTGAATTAAAAGTTTAATGGTAGAAATATTGCTGACAACATCTGTTAGAGTGAACCACAGCAGCAGAGTTGTGAGCCGTAAAAATAATAAAGTGCACAAAAAGATGCTAAAATGCTCCGTAAAGATGAAGCTAACTGTGGATTCATGTCATATTTCACTACAACTTTAAACAAGTTTTTAAATGATTTGAATCATCCATGATTATATACATTATGCCAGTAGAAATCATATAAGCCTAATTTATATTTAGTAGGCGTGGAGTAGCCTTCAGTGCTGACTTTTTTTATATATATTCACTGATATTTGCTGTAGATTATTGAAAACGTGGTGAGATAATCTGGTGAGGTTAATGAGTATTTTCATCATCTGTCTATTAATTTTTTACTTTATAAATTGTCATAAATTAGTGAGAAATGCTTTTGTCTTTTTTTTAGAGCCTAAAGTGATGCCTTCAGATTGCTTCTTCACTCCCAACAATAGTTAAAAATACAAAGACTTGTGATTTACTGAGAAATGACAAAGCAGCAAATCCTGACATTTCAGCAGCTGGAACCAACAAATGTTTGACATTTTTGCTCAAAATAAGACTGAAATGATTAGTTATCGGTTATCAAAATAGCTGCGTATAATTTGCAGCTCTGGTATGATGGTGAGCGTACTGCTGACTGTGCGTACAGCACAGCATAGAGATCGCACATCAGGTCGTACCTCTGCTGAGCGTTTCTCACTCGTACAGATGTGAAAGTGCAGAGGCGCAGTCACTTGTCTCCGTGGCGGAGGCTGCCGCGATCTGGTACGGGCCCTGGCACTGCCAACATGGAGCACCTCCTCTCCTTCCAGCTCAAAAGCTGTGATTGTTAAACGGCAGCTTCCCTCACTGGACCAGTGTTCTTCGCTTTGACACCATTGTTCGGATTCACCCTTCCAGTCCCCTCTCACTTCGCCTTCTCGCCTCTGATCTCTTCTTTGTCTTTCACAGGCCGGAATGTGCTGCGTGCGTGCGGATACTTTCTTACGACCCGACAGATGCGCTCCCGTTTATCATCAAGTACACTCGCGTCTGCATTTCATACAGACACACACTATGTGTTCAATTTTCACATTCTGTGGCCGTCCATGCCGTCATGTTCATAGAGGTTGTGCTTCATGTGTAAGTTCAGGGGACCACGTCATCTGGCAGGACAATCACTGTTAGCCACGTCCATTCTCCTCTGAGGAAACTAAGGATGAGTGACGAGTATCTGTGGCCGCATGTTGAGTCCAGAAACCTGCAGACTGTGTCAATCCAGCAGAGATGCAACGCATCTCACATTGGATTCTGTCTCAGTTCACTGCTCGTCATGATGAATTAGTTCGCTGCTCACATTTGGCATCTGTCAGACTGGTCCCACAGATAGAATCTAAGTGAATAATCCACAGTCATGCTCACCTACCACAGCCAGCAGCTCACTTTGGAGCTTTGTGAGGTGTTTGGCATCAGGAAACCGACAAAGCCCCCCCTCTAAGCGCCGAAGATTTGCATTCACAGGTGATCAAATGGTCCTTTGTGGCAGTCACAGATGCATATTCATTGATACGTCACTACACACACACACACACACACGGCCAGCACCAAATGCTGCTCTCAAACGAGATCTCAATTATCACATTCAGTCAGCTGTTCTGAGCAGATAAAATTGCTGTGAAGATGTGCCTGCCAAGCGTTTTGTATGATTAAAAGAAGTTAGTTGTTCCACCGTCCTTTCAGGCACAGCTGTCATGAAAGACCCAGCAGGATCCATCCTCCACCAGCTAAATGAAGCTGTCACATATCGGTGCTTTATTTGAACACTGCTTACAGCTATGCAGACTTAAACTCAAACTTCAACAACACACACACAGTTTGACAGCCTGGTTTTCCTGGATTTTTAGGCCAGTTCTTGCATGCTTTGCGGACCAGAATGTTTCTGCATTCGGACCTTAAGGTCTTCGGATTATCACATAACGGTCACAAAGGTGAAATCAGAGGTTACTGTCTGGGTTGAAGCCTTTTGATGCGAGCACCCAACTGTGCATTAATGTGTGCATGGGTGAGGAAACGTCGCTGATGCGATCAAACCGTGTGGAGCTCTATTTTTATCTTTTGAGTTGTCCCTCTGTCCCGCTAGAGATGGCCGTTCAGAGCATTCATCCTCCACAAACACGTCTGTCACATCAGATGGAGCTTTATCCGTACACCAGCCTGTGTCGTACCGATGTACCAGGCTGAAGTGACCAGATTCAGAATTCATGAGCTGGCCAATGTAATTAATCCATGTGTTCACTCTGTTAACATTCATCTCTTTGGTACTCATGGTTTTCTAACAAACAAAACAAAAACCCCTATCACTATTGATTCACTGTGGCCAAGATAGCAAATAGTGTAGAGAAAGTTGTGGGGGTAAAAAAGGGAAAATGGAAGATAGTTTGTCTTTGTCAGTAAACAAATCAATGCATTGAGCTGTTGGTGATCCCAGATAAGAGCTTCCATTATATTTTGAAGCTCTGCAAGGTTCATCCAAGCAGCCTCACAGCTGCTTGGATGAATACAGTAGCTCTTACCCCACTGATTCATAATGCATTAGGGGACGCTCAGCAGCCAAGACACGTGTGGCTGCTGCCTCATTTTATGCTTGAATTTTTGGAAAATTCAGTATGTCTTGGGGGACAGTGAATTTATTCTTTATATCAGATCCTTCTCCTTTTAAGGTCACTGCTCAGAGAGTTCAAAGGTCACGAGTATGGCTCGGGTCGTAAGGAAGGAATGGCCCTTATCTCGTCCAAAAAAATCTCTGGGGGACTGAAATCCTGAATGCCAGATAGAATTTTTGAGACAGAGAGGGCTTTTTTTTCCCGTGCCTTGTGGGTGCTTCAGATCCACCATGAATGCAGCGGCAGAGGGATTTTTACCCCTGGGTGGGAGGTTTGGTCCTGCTCCACATAGCGATGTGCGCTTTTTCAGAGGAATGTCTCACCATAGTCCTCGTTGTTGTTCCAGGACCAAAGCTGCACATCCTCTTCACAAGGAGGAAGAGGAGGAAAAATGAAGAGATTGAGGCCCACTCCCTGCATATCTCTTCCCCTGTAGATGCAGATATTTGCCTGTTTGCTGGGTGCAGAGTTTCTGAACAGATCTGCTGTAACTATTTATTTTCATTTCCCTGCCCTTATCAGGTCACCTTGGCGCTGTAGTTGTCAAAGGGACACTGTGGAGTCATCTTGGTGAGTTGAAGATGTAGCGGTAGCAGGCCATCATCTGGTCACCCTCAGACGGTGATACAGTGTCATTATGAGAAGAAAACTTGAATGAGGCCAGTGCACAACAGATTCTGACCTTGCTCGTGCCTCCTCTGTCTCATCTGTTGAACCAGGGATAGGTAAGCCTGAGACACTGTCGTGGTCTCGGCCTCGGCCTTGAATATTTCACAATGGAGGGTGATGCAGTGTAAGACAAAAAGCAACAGACTTCTCTCTGCAGGGTTATTCATTCATCCAAAACAAACTACCCTGGAAAAACTCCACATCAGACACAGGCAGCATCATATCCCCCCGTTCTCCTTGACTCATGTTTTTAAGACAAAGCCAATATCAGCGACATGGCAGCTGGGCCACATGTAGGTATCATGTGGTATCATCTCATCTCTCTTATAGTGCTCTGTATGTACAGTGTGTTATATTGTTATTATAGTAAGTGGATTGTTATTATTGTAATGATGAAACACAGGATAAGATCAACTGTGGCAAAGACAAACTGAACAACAATGACACTCATATCGTTGGATTTCAGGGTTTCGTCCATTCTCAGGAACAATTAGAACAAAGCAAAACAAATGCAATGAAGATGAACTCACAGCAAGAAATCGATCTTTATTTATATCAATGGTGCAGACGGACGTGGATGGAAAATGAAACTTGTTTACTGAATGTCGACCTGTGAAAATGATGTTCAGCCATGAGCTGCCGCGGTGAAATCAGGAGTTTACAGCTGAAAACCTTGATTACTCCTGAGTCAGACGCAGCAGGCTGTCGCAACGAATGTAAAAACTGTTAAGGTCTTTCAATGGTATTATCAAGCTGTTGTTGGGTGTGGACCGATTGCCTGAACTCTTTGAAACTAAAGGAGGAATCATTGTGAGACCAGCGGTTAGAAGCTGGTCAGTGCCGCCTGTCAGTGAAAGTGGACGCCTTCGAAGGTTTTAACCTGACTCTGTTTACTCAGCTTCTTCTTAATGAGGGCCAAATTTAATGGTCAGGAGGGCACCATGAAACAAACCAGCATGTAGCTCTTTTCCTTCCAGCTTTCTGATCTTTGCTAGGTTTCACATTAATTGCCTTTCCCAGCAGGAAGTCCTGCGCCAGGCCATGTCCCAATTTCCGGCTTCTCCCCATGATGTGAACTCATGAAAGATTTATATTGATTTATGTTCCTCTTCTTTTCTGTCATATTTAGTTAAGATAAAACTTATCTAAAGCAGCTTAATCTTTTAAATGTACAGACTTGACGCTGTCGTTATTCAGTTTAAAGTCTGTGTATCTTCATAATGGAGCTCTGATTTGCAGATCGGCGTCACCAGCATCAATTAACGGATCATTGCATGGTTTTATTATTTAATGGGCCTCTACTGGCTCCCAAAGAATATCAGTAACACTGACCACCATCTGATGTCATGCACGGTGGACAAAAATGGACTAAAATAACAGTCTTTATACAGCGGAGTCGTCCGTGTTAATCTAAGCAGCGATGCAGTGGAATCACACGACAATAAACCCTAATAATAACACCGTTGTGCGTTCGCTCGTCCGACACACTTCCTGATTAGACAGAGGCCTGCGGCGTGAGGTCGCATCAGGCCGATAAATTACCTGGCTCAGCGCACCGCAGGTTACCAACAAGTGTGTTCAATTGGTGCGCCTTTAATAAACACTGCGGGGGAGAAAATAAATGGTACTCGTCAGCACAATCTTTTTTTATGGTGACTGTGCCGTCAGTATCAACTCTGGGTACACAAGTAGAAGCGAACACTTGAGCTGGATTGATTTTCTTCATGTGCTTCAGACCGTCGAGAAGTGTCACAGACCCATAGAAACACACGGAACCTTCAGATGAAGCGCAGGCTTCTCCTCCGGTGGCTGAAGTTCATGCATTTTTATTTTAAAAACACCACAACCTGCTGGATCTAAAGGTCATCGTTGTAGATTTATGGACATTTAATGATGGACTGAAGGCAGATAGCAACAAAGACTGCGTCACCTTGTTCAGATTGCTCCGTTTGTTTTTGACACATGGCAGCTTTAATCTCAGTTTCTTTATTGCACTTTAAACTATACTCATGCTTTTGAGAAATAATCCTAAAACATTGAAGAGGGTGGGTCATCTTCCTCAAGTAGCTGTTAACCCTGACAAATTATAGAATAATGAGTAGAATAAAGTGTCTCAGAATGGTGAATCAGGCTCTTTTCACACACTTATCTGATTTATAAGTTTTTTCCCCTCTTTGCCCTCTGCAAACTCAAAAAGATGGTAAGGTCCTCAGAATTCCGCTGGCCAGACGGTTGACTGTGACCATCTCAAGCTCACCGGATCTGTCTGGTTCCATATTTTCGCAGATTGGACAAACGTTGGCGGCATCTCCAGTAAATTTGAGGATATTTGGGGCCAGTTTCTGTAACATGTCCAACACAGGGTACGATGTGGGTGCAGGCGTCCGACACGGGGTACGATATGGGTTCAGGGGTCCAACACAGGGTATGATGTGGGTGCAGGGGTGCTGCTAATCAGTTACCTGCTGACTAGTGTGATTTTTATTTTAATTAATTTTTTTCAAACTCTATTTTATTTATTATTATTTGAAAAACAAGTTTACACATCTTGATAACTATTATTTCTATTATTGCTGATGTCTTTTTTAATACTCTTTTTACTGTCCTTGTTACATTTTCACCTCTCTCACATCGACCTGTGACTGTATTTGTTTTCTGTGCAGAGGGTCTGTAGAAATGTTCAATAACCAAATGTAAAAAGGAAAAAAGGCACTTTTTTAAGGCTGATTTTTGGTGTTAGGCCTACGTTTGGCCTAAAAGAGATCTGATTTTAGATTGAAGCAACTGTTGTGATTAACATCAGAAATTTGTTTTTAATTAACTTAATGTACGATGGCCGACAGTACATATGTATGTGGACAATTAGTCTCCTTGTGTGTGTTTGCATCTGGTAGGTAACAGATGCATCTACTCATCCATCAGACTTGCTCACAGATAAAATCCTCTGATGATTAACTGTTTCGACACATTTGACAAACTGAATTTATTTTTTACTCCAAATTGCGTCTTCATTTACATTTGTCAGGCTAAATTTCTTCCAGAAAGAAATCAGGCTGAACAGCTCGTTGCATCAGATAGATAATGTTTGGTTGATTTTCCCTGATCTTGCAGCCGCTTTACTTTGAGAGTTTTCAAAGTGAACCTGTTAGCCTTCGCTACCCACAGCAGCCTCGTTGTGCAGACAGAGCCTCAAATCAGATAAGTGTCACCGTGCGTCGGGCTGAAAATTCATACTTATGGGAGTTATTTTAGTGACACAGGGCCCGTTGTTTCCCGACAACTGTCCTCTGTTTCAGCCAATATTAGCATACAGCTTCTCTGCTGTAGCACTACACCATTGGGCC